>OX101753.1:26326985-26691617 GCA_944452675.1 Tachina lurida
TTCCGTTTTTTTGCGATTTATTTTAGTTTTATATTTTTTTTTTAATTTGGTGCTTTTCTTCGTTTTGGCGATTTTTTTTCTTTTTTTGGCTTTTTTTCATTTTGGCGATTTTTTTGTTTTTTGGGGTTTTTTCGTTTTGGCGATTTTTTTCATTTTGGAGATTTTTTTCATTTTGGCGATTTTTTTCTGTTTTTTAGGGTTTTTTTCGTTTTGGTGATTTTTTCATTATGGCGATTTTCATTTTGGCGATTTTCTTTCATTTTGGCGATTTTTGTTTTCATTTTAGCAATTTTTCCGTTTTTTTTGCGATTTATTTTATTTATTTGGTGCTTTTTTTCGTTTTGGCGATTTTTTCTTGTTTTTGGCGATTTTTTTCGGTTTGGCGATTTTATAATTTTTTATTTTTTCAGTTTTACCGTTTTTGAAAATTTCAAGAGTTTTGCTCTTACGGTTTCCAAGATACAGCAAATTGTCAAAATTACATAGTCAAAATTGCATTAACTGATGGAACACCCTTTAATTAAAATTTTTTTAAATTTTTGTGTTAATTTTTGTAGTCTGTATAAAAATACACTAACCTTACAAATTTCAAGTGTATATACATACAATTGTATATATACTACATGGGATTTTAAAATTTTTCGTTGCTCGTTTTGGAACACCCTTTAATTTCCAATTATCATGTATTTGTTGTTGTAGCGGCCAAAGGTCTACATACTGTGTCCAAATTTCAGGTCTGTAGCTCTTACGGTTCTCGAGAAAATACTAATATAGTTTTGGACATAGTTAATTTTACATAACACAAAAAGTTAAAGTTTTCCAACCCTGGAAACGTCTTTTTAATTTTTTTGTATTTTTTTTAATTTAAAATTCCAGTTTTAGTCGTACTGAAGTGTAAAATATGTACATTTATTAAAAAAATAAAAATTTGTTTTCGGGAGTTACTTTTATATGGCAAAATGAAGTTTAAGTTTTCCAGCTCTGCAATCGTCTGCTCGATTTTTCTGAATTTCAATACCAATCTATTTTGGAAAATTTGTGACACACCAGTCCAAGAACGAAGTCTCTAGCTCTTCTGGGAGCTTCGGAAAACCGATTTCACGTACAGACAGACGGACAGACGGACAGACGGACAGACGGACAGACGGACAGACGGACAGACGGACATCGCTTATTCGTCTTCCCTATGCATAAGGATCCAGAATATATATATTATATGGGTCGCTTATTGATATTATAGAAATTACAAACGGAATGACAAACCTATATATACCCTTTTACCATTTTTGTTGGTAAAGGGTATAAAAAATGCAGATATTTTTGAAGGGCCCAAAAAATGTATCAAAAAGGTTAAATACGGGAAACGAAGCTAAAAATTTTAAATTCGGGAGAATTCATATAACTGAAACATTTTAAATATGAGATATATTTATTTAACTGACATACTGTATTTTTGAAAATTGGCATTTAAATGGAACTTTGAATATTAGTTTAGTACTTTAGGAAAAAAGGTACTTCTCGAAAAATGTACTTTACAAAAAAAGTACTTTTCAAAAAAGGTACGCTTTAAATAAGGTACTTTTCAAAGAATACTTTAAAAAATAAAATTGTATTATTCTTTCTGCTAACAGCACTTTTATGAAAGGGTGCTTTTGGGAAATTAAACTTTTTAAGAATCTAATTTTTGAAAATGTACTTTTAGGATATGAAAACTTTTGGATAAGGAAATTTTTCAAAGATGTCCCTTTGGGCAATGGTATTTAATAGAAAGAATGCTCTTAAAAAAATACTTTTAACTTTACTTTTTAACACTTAAAAAGTTGCTTATTTAATAAAAAAGGACTTCAAAAAAGAGTAATTTTCAGGTGAGATACTTATTTGAAAAAATTTTATTTTTTTTTAAGTACTTTTTGAAAAAGGAACTTACACTTAAGAATCTGCTTTAGGAAAAATAAATTTTTTCCAAAAAAGGCACTTTTTGCGAAAATTACTTATTTAAGAAAAGTACCAAAGAAAAGTACTTTTCAGGTGAGATACTTTTTTGAAATGATACTTTATTGTAAAGGAAATTTTCTTTAAAAAGTGGTGCTTTTGTGCTTTTTGAAAAAAGTACTCTTTGAAAAAATGTATTTGTTTGAAAAAGTACTTTTTGAAAAAATAATTTACACTTAAAAATCTGCTTTAGGAAAAATAAATTTTTTTTTTTGAAAAGCACTTATTTAAAAAAAAAAAAGTACTTCTAAGGAAAAGTATTAATTTAAGAAGAGAAGTACATACTTCAAAAACGTAATTTTCAGATACTTCTTTGAAATGATACTTTATTGTAAAGGGAATTTTCTTTAAAAAGGGATGCTTTTGTGCTTTTTGACAAAGTGTATTTATATGAAAAAGTCCTTTTTGAAAAAAAACTAAAAAGGAAAAATAAATTCTCTTAAAGTACTTTTTGGGAAAAGTACTTATTTAAGAAAAAAAAGTACTTTTTGGGAAAAGTACTTATTTAAGAAAAGAAGTACTTGAAAAAAATTACTTTTCAGATAATTCTTTGAAATGATACTTTATTGAAAATGGTACTATAAAAAGTGGTTTTTTGAAAAAAAGTGATTTTTGAATAAAGTAATTTTTGAAAAAGGATATTTTTTGTTTGAAAAAGTCCTTTTTGAAGAAGATAATACTCGTATCTTAATGTCTTTATATAAAATTTCCGAATATATGATTGATAATTACTTAATATCTATGTGCAAAAAGCTGAAATTTGTTCAGGCTCTGGCTCAACAAATAAGAAAGTAATTCAAGACACACAATAAGGTCGAATAAATATATAAAAGTCACTAGTATTTTATTTTACTATTATTTAAAAATCAAGCAAAAGAGTGATTGAAAAGAACAGCATGCCATTTTTGCGATTCTGAAATTTTTCAAATACTAACTAAATAAAAATAAAACAATGGTTTTAAAATAAATATTATTTAAATTTTTGTTTGGTTTAAAAGTTGCTGAACCATATTTTTGCTTTTCCTAGGTATTTTATAATTTAGTTTTTGGTTTATATTATTCGTGTAATTCTAAGAAAAGATGCTGCAATACATTTTTGCTTTTATTGCTTACGCTGATTTTATGCATGTGAACCAAAAATAGATTTCACAAAACTAACAATTTGTATAAATGATTCCTGGAACACGATATTCGTCTCGCTGTCATGTATTGTGTCTGTGCTATTGTAATTTTAAAATAAACATACTTGGAAAATTTTAGCATTTTCATATTATATTTATATTTACATTAATATAAATATTAAAATGTATATACATACATATGTATATATATGTAAGCAAATTATAAAAGGATGTTTAGGTGATGGTGAGAGTTCATTTATTTGTGCACGTGTATTTAATTTTTACCGCTAATCTGTGACAAAAACCGCTCACATTTCCTCTTCGAAATATTAAAAATTCTAAAGGACTGGGTTCTTTGGAAAACCTTACTTTGCGGCTTTAGCAATAAAATCTAATAACATTTCTTTTCATGTCCTTAAAAATGGATTCACAAAATCTTATGAATATATTAATGACAGTGTTCATTAAAATTCCCAAGAAACAATTTATATAATTTCATAACTGAAGCCAAAAACAACAATTTATATGTCTATAGGTTAGAAGAAAATTTTGTTAAATTTTTTATATGTATATATATCGCTCATTAACTTCAATAGTGTCACAACTCCAAAAAAAAATAGTTTTGCAGAAAACGTTTGGTTAATGATTGCAGTTTAACTTCAATTCAATGTAGATACGAAAAAATATTATTCTCTTAAGAGATAGTTGAACAAGGTATATAAGCATATCGTCGCTGTTTTAACTAACCGACCTAATTGAAATTTTTTTTTTTAATGAGTTAAGTCCACTACTAGACTTAATGAGTAAACATTACCGGCGTGCCTATAACATTAAAAATATTTCAGACGTTTTCATAAGAATACATGTAGGAAACAATTACAAAAGCTGCTCTCCTGTAAAATTTTAAAAATGTAAGATAGGTCAGTTAGCTAAAACAGCGACGATAAATGACATTTTTACACAAGATTACATAAAAAATTTTTCTGCTTTATATAAAAAAAAAACGAATATTTTGAGTTATGATACTATTGAAGTAAATGAGCGATATCTATGTGCCTATGTATGTTTATGTGTGTGTGTATTTAAGTGCATGTATTGTATGAGACACAAATTGAAAGTCACAAAATATCTACCTGGGTGGTGGATCCGCTTGTATTTCACACGCTACTTCGACAGTTTCATCCTTTGAGGCGCCAATTAAGATGACACGATCTAGATGTTTGCAAATTGGTGTGTCTGTAAAATCAAGCATAGACAAAATGTTGAAATATATTTCAAATATGTACTTGAAATATTGTACAAATATGTTAAACAGCACCACATAATTAAGGATATGTGTATGTATATTTTAATAATTATATAATAAGATTGAATAAAGCATGTACTTATGTGGTTGCTGCACGATTATAAGACATTTAATTATATGAGATAAAAGAGTACATACTAGCAAATTAGAAATATTATATATGTATTAATATATGTATATGTGTGTGTGCTATAAATTATACATGCATTTGCATGACAGACATAAAACAATAAAAACCCATTTGCTTAATCAATATACTCTCGTGTATATACACATATTATATATAACCAAATGTGTGTTAATTAACATTGTTTTAGTAATTTAGGTTTTAGCCTTAAAAACATTTACTAATCAAGTCTCCTTTGAGACATCAATTAGATATTTAATTTTCCTAATGAAAACTGATGAATAATGAAAATTAAACATATTAAAATTAAATTGAAATCACTTAATAATATTTTTAAATTTATAATGTGTAATTTTGCTTGCACATGCGAGCTTATTTGAAAATTACAGCAATACAAAAAAAATATAAAAAAAAAATATATTTTTTTTTATTTGGACAGCAACAACACCATCACAGCTCTCTAGGACAATCGATTATCTTGCGCACTTAAAATATTTCAGCTGCAAATATTTGCAATTTTTTAAAAACAAAACCTATTTTTTGAGGCAACAAAAGTAAAGCTATGTACAGACTGTTGTCAGATCTTACAATTTAAATAGTAAAATGTGCTAAAAATTTCTTACAACCGTGTGAACTGGCAATTTTTGTCAGACGTCGTTGCCAGAAAAAGCTTTGCCGTCCATTGCAAGACTAGCAGCTGACAAAAAGTTCTACGACATCTTGCAATCGTGTAAACACATTGTAAAATAATTGCCAGATATTTGTCAGACATTTTAATATTGCCAGATGTGCGAAGTTTATGCATCTGACATCTAGCGTATGATAACACAATTCTCTCTAAGAGCAACCCTGCACACGCTTTATTTTAAAGAAAAAATATATAACAAAATATAGGCAGACCAAATCATTGCAATTGCTTCTTTATAGTTCATACTAATTTATAGTTTCACTCTTTACACTTAACACAACCACAATTAATTGTTATTTAACAATTTCTAACAAATGCTTTGAGTCTGGCAACGCATAACACCAGATGTGACAATTTTTGCATATGAAAACCGTGTGAACTGACTATTTTTCGACTGACGATTTTGTCAAATGAATTTGATGCAACCGTGTGAGCTGACAATCTACAGGGTGTTTTTTTAGAGGTATAGAACTTCGAATTGAAATAAAACACAAGAAAATCGTTTTAATATCCATCAGTTTGGCTTTATTGGAAGGATAATTTTATGCCATTAATGTTTAAATATGATTTCGGGCATGTGGCCGCCACGGCTGGCTCGAATAAAGCCAATTCTACAGGTCCAATTTTCAACCACTTTTTCGAGCATATGGGGCCGTATGTTGGCAATAACGCCACGAATGTTGGCTTCCAAGTCCCCTAACGTTTCTGGTTTGTTGGCGTAGATGAGCGACTTCACATATCCTCAAAGAAAATAATCCAATGGTGTCAAATCACACGATCTTGGTGGCCAATTGACAGGTCCATTCCGCGAAATTATGCGCTCATCGAATGTTTCCTTCAATAAATTGATTGTGACGTGCGCTGTGTGGCATGTAGCGCCGTCTTGTTGGAACCACAACTCATCCACATTCAAAATCTTCAAAATCTTCCATAAAGTTGATGGACAAAGCTCCAATTGCTGTGCACGGTGGCGAATCGATTCATTCGGATCCTCTTCAACACTTTGCTCTACAGCGGCAAATTGTTTCTTTGGTGCGCACTGTTCGACGTCTCTGCGGATGCGTATTATCACATAGAGTAAACGTAGTGCGAAAACGATCCATGGTTAACCGAATTAATTGCTCTGATGGACGATTATGTCGACCATAAAATGGACGGAGATTGCGGTAAACTTCGCGAACTGAACCATTATTTTCGAAATAAATTTGCACGATTAGCAAGCGTTGTTCTTTTGTCAACCTGTTCATGATGAAATGGCAAACCAAACTAAATATTAATCACTTGACAGCTGACAAAATGGCCGCCAGTTAAAAAAGTGATGCCAACTTAAAGTTCTATACCTCAATAAAAAACACCCATTACTTAGTGCTGGCAACTTCTGATTGCCAGTTTATTATTATGGCATTTGCCAGATCTTGCAATATTGTAATATCTGGCAATTGTCTGTACATAGCTTTAAGTTTAGCGATTTTAAATTGGAGCTTTTGGCACTATTTTTTGTGCTTTTTGAAGACTCAAAATGCCAAATTTTGAGAGTTAGTTCCAAACAAAGAAAAAGCACTGAGTAGTGCTCTTAAGAAATTTGTGTATTTCTTAAAATTACTTTAAAAAAACTTGCTGTGCTTATTTTTTCAGTGTAAATCATACCTTTTTCGTCTAATATATGTCATCCAAGCTGATACTATTGCCGAAATAGAGAAGACCTTAGAAAATATTAAACATTATTAAACTTCACTAGTTTGAATCTTCGCTCGTTTATCACGTTAGTGCTTTTTACGCTTTTAGATCTCAAAATTACGTTTTTTGGTGCTTTTTTTAATTTTGGTGTTCTTTTAGAGCCAAATAAGTTGGCATCACTGTTTAAGTTATGTATGTTTATGTGTCGCGTTAAAAAACGATTAAGTGTAGTTAAAATTTTCATAATAAAAATGTACGGTTTTTGAAAATTGGAAAATCTTATATAATATCGAAGGTTAGTGAACTATTAATATTAGTCAAAAACGTGAGCGTGAGTGATAATATTTAAGGTACGGAGAAGATATCAAAAATCTAATTTTTCTTAAATGCAGTTTAAAACAAAACTTTTTTACTACACGCTTAAATTAAAAGTTTTAAAAAAACGTGTGTTTAAAAATTGTCATGCATGAGAATGCGTGAGCGTGAGTGAAAAAATTTTTTTGCTTCAATATAAAAAGAATAAAGATTTTTTTATAAATTTTCAACGATTTTGTTTTCCTGTCACTTTATCCTGTGTTTTGGGTGTCACTTTAAAAAACGATTAAGTGTAGTAAAAATTTTCATAATAAAAAATTATATTTTTTGAAAGTCAAATAAATTTAAAATAATGTAAAAGGTGATTGTATTATTAATATCAGTCAACAGTTGTTACGCGTAAGAGGACGTGAGCGTGAGTGAACATTTTTTTTGCTCTGATATAAAAAGAATAACAAAGAAAACGAGTTTTAAAAAATTCGACAGTTTTGATGTCACTTAATTAAATGTTTGTGTGTCACTCTAAAAGACGATTAAGTGAAAAAAATGTTTTCATATAAAAAATTAATAGTTTTTCAAATCTAAAAACTTTTAAATAATATCGAAGGTGAGTGCATTATTATTATCAGTTAAAAGTTGTAACACATGAGAGAACGTGAGCGTGAGTGATAAAACTTTTCTTTTCGTAAGATTAAGTGATAAAAACTTTTAGGACTTTAAAAGGGAGGTTTTCGAAGTTTGATTCCAAAAAATCATTTCAATCGGTACTGCCGTTTAGCTCTAGTTAATTTTTGGCCTCAAAATGGGTATAATTTCCAATAGTGCATCGTTAAGGCTAGTTATTAACTAGAGCTGACCTTGACAGAAATCAATGCTTTGCGACGGCAATTTATTTACATATATTTAAATTAACTTGAACGCGTATAGTTAGTTAAAAATTTTGGCAGCCCTTACCGAAAATTTAATTAAAAAAGTATTCGTAGTGATACTTATGCTCACATAATTACATACATGCAGATGTGTGTCAGGTATTTAGGGATTGTTCTTTCTGTTTAACCGCACAATTTATGAAAACGGCTCATAGTGCGCCATGTTACATGCAACTCTTTCCGATGTTCAATTTTAGATTTTGTGTGTGAAAGGGTGAGAAAGGGAAAGAGAGAGAGATAAATTAATAACTACCCTTTGTGTACCTGTCTTTAGCTGTTGCTGGAATATGATTTATTAAAAAACTATTATTCAAACTGTTTAATTTGAAATCTTACACTATGAGAAGAGTTTCCAGAATCAAATTAATAAACTGCCAGAAATATGAAAGATTATCGGAGCCACTAAAGAAATCATGAATTACCTAGTCTTGCCAGACAACAGTCATATATAAAATTATTACGATGATAATAAATGAAAAGGATTATACTTTATATTATTCATATTACAATGCACGAACATTAAACCTTAAATATAAACCATAAATATTTTAAACATAAAGGACAAAAAATATCAATAATTTTCTGCATACTTATCATAATGCTAAAAGCTCCAAGGCCAACAAACTTTTCTACCATATACATAAGTTTAGTTTATGTTTGCAGAATTGTTTTTTCTTGTAACTTGAAATGTAAACCATACATTTGTTTAATTTATTACTCATATATATTAATGTGTCAAACATTAAGTTTTATATATCAGTCTTTTTATGCTATTTTACACACAAATATGTCTTGTAGCCAACACTTTATACAAATTGTTGACAAGACAAATTATAAAAGCAACACATCATTTCCATTTGACATATTGTTTAACAAGAAGTTTCAAGCAAAAAGGAAAAAAATAAAAGGAAATTTAGAAATACTTTTTATATTTATGTACTTAATACCAGCTGTAGAAAAAAAACTGCCGAAAAAAAACAATAATATAAAATAAATGAATCTTTAAAGTAAAAAAATGTAGCACTATCTCAAACTTATACAGAAACAAAACTATACATTTTGTTTTTAGAAATAATCATAAATTTACTGCTTGTGCAGACATAGACTCAAATACTCAGACTCACTTGTACTTGAAGATAAACCTAAATAAAAGACAATGACATATCTCACATACTTATATACCTATACTTATGCATACATATATATACATAATAGTACTCTTATATACTTATCCTAACCCAGGCAGTGTTTTTTAACCAAAATGTATAAATTTGTTCACGCCACTTCCGCCGTCTATTTTTGGGAAATTCTTAGTTGTTCGACAACGTTTCTACAAAATAATGTGAAGGCAGGCTTATGAAAACTACATGCCGTGCTAGATTCGAAAACTTTTAGCAAATTTTATAACAAAAATGTAACACAAATCTTATGAAAAAGATATACAAATTTAGGTAAAAATTTCGAACAGATTCTTTTGCAAAAATCTGACATATTGTTCTAACAAAAATTGAATTGATACATTGCTGGAATGTATTAAGTAATATACATATATGTAATTTTATAATATCCTTATCTTGTTAACATGTTTTACTTTTGAGAATGTGAGAGTGCTGTGAACAACTTTTGAAAATCATACATACACACATACAGCCAATTTTGTATTTTTGTGTCATCATTGTAAACATTTACCGCCAATTTTCTATTTTGTTGCATGACATCATAATAATCATTTACGACCAATTTTGGATTTTTGTGTCACCATTGCATCCAATTTTATATATTTTTTCTAATCCCATTAGAACAATATACCGCCAATTTCGGTTTTAATAGCAGAAATTGAACCATATACGGCCAGTTTTTATACCCTTTACCAACAAAAAGGTAAAAGGGTATATATAGGTTTGTCATTCCGTTTGTAATTTCTATAATATCAATAAGCGACACATAAAATATATATATTCTGGATCCTTATGCATAGGGAAGACGAATAAGCGATGTCCGTCTGTCCGTCTGTCTGTACGTGAAATCGGTTTTCCGAAGCTCCCAGAAAAGCTAGAGACTTCGTTCTTGGACTGGTGTGTCAGAAATTTTCCAAAATAGATTGGTATTGAAATTCAGCAAAATATGACAGACGATTGCAGAGCTGGAAAACGTAAACTTCATTTTGCCATATAAAAGTAACTACCGAAAACAAATTTTTATTTTTTTTTAATAAATAAACTTATTTTACACATCAGTACGATTACAACTGGTATTTTAAATTAAAAAAATATAAAAAAACAAGTAAGAGTGCTATATTCGGCTGTGCCGAATCTTATATACCCTTTACCAACGTACGTACATATATATAGTATACAGACACGTACATACATATTTGTTTTGTGAAAGAATTTATAATTTTTTTCAAGTTTCCATCTTTGGAGCTATAATTTTCATTTTTAAAATTTCATACACCAAACTTTTCTTTCAGAAGCATAAAATATATTCAATTTATAAAGAAAAAAAAAATTTTTAGACCTATTTAATTTTACATAACACAAAAAGTGTAAGTTTTCCAACCCTGGAGTCATAATTTTGGATTTTTCTGATTATTGATACCAATCTAGTTCTTTAAAAAATACATAAAATATGTTAAGTGAAAAAAGCAAGAACGAAATAAGCAAAAAAAATTTCATTTAATTCCTTTAATATTAAAAAAAATCAGTTAAGTGCGACTTTGAATCGCGCACGAAAGGAAGGTTTTTTGCTTTTTTGAAGTTTTTTTTCAGTTAAAACGATTTTTTCAGTTTTGTCGCTTTTTTCTCGTTTTAGCGATTTTGTCTGTTTTTGGAGGTTTTTTCATTTTGGCGATTTTATTCTGTTGTTGGGCTTTTCTTCATTTTGGAGATTTTTCTCATTTTGACGATTTTTTCTGTTTTTTGGGTTTTTTTTCGCGATTTTTTTTGGCGATTTTTTTGTTTTTTTTCGTTTTGGTGATTTTTTTCATTTTGGCGATTTTTTTTCTTTTTGGCGATTTTTTTCTGTTTTTTATTTTTTTTTTTCGTTTTGGCGATTTTTTTTCTTTTTTTGGCGATTTTTTTTCATTTTGGCGATTTTTTTCTGTTTTTTAGGTTTTTTCTTTTTTTTGGCGATTTTTTTCATTTTGGCGATTTTTTTCTGTTTTTTAGGGTTTTTTTCGTTTTGGCTATTTTTTTTCATTTTGACGATTTTTTTTGTTTTTTAGGGTTTTTTTTTCGTTTTGGTGATTTTTTTCATTTTGGCGATTTTTTTTCATTTTGGCGATTTTTTTCTGTTTTTTAGGTTTTTTTTCGTTGTGGCGATTTTTTTTTTCATTTTAGCAATTTTTCCGTTTTTTGCGATTTATTTTAGTTTTATAAATTTTTTTTTAATTTGGTGCTTTTTTTCGTTTTGGCGATTTTTTTCTGTTTTTGGCTTTTTTCCATTTTGGCGATTTTTGTGTTTTTTGGGGTTTTTTTCGTTTTGGCGATTTTTTTCATTTTGGCGATTTTTTTTTTTGGCGATTTTTTTTTCTGTTTTTTAGGGTTTTTATCGTTTTGGTGATTTTTTTCATTATGGCGATTTTCATTTTGGCGATTTTCTTTCATTTTGGCGATTTTTGTTTTCATTTTAGAAATTTTTCCGTTTGTTTCTGCGATTTATTTTAGTCTTAGAATTTTTTTTTAATTTGGTGCTTTTTTTCGTTTTGGCGATTTTTTCTTGTTTTTGGCTATTTTTTCGGTTTGGCGATTTTATAATTTTTTATTTTTTCAGTTTTACCGTTTTTGAAAATTTCAAGAGTTTTGCTCTTACGGTTTCCAAGATACAGCAAATAGTCAAAATTACATAGTCAAAATTGCATTAACTGATGGAACACCCTTTAATTTAAATTTTTTTAAATTTTTGTGTTAATTTTTGTAGTCTGTATAAAAATACACTAGCCTTACAAATTTCAAGTGTATATACATACAATTGTATGTATATTACATGGAATTTTAAAATTTTTCGTTGCTCGTTTTGGAACACCCTTTAATTTCCATTTCTCATGTATTTGTTGTTGTAGCGGCCAAAGGTCTACATACTGTGTCCAAATTTCAGGTCTGTAGCTCTTACGGTTCTCGAGAAAATACTAATATAGTTTTAGACATCGTTAATTTTACATAACACAAAAAGTTAAAGTTTTCCAACCCTGGAAACGTCTTTTTAATTTTTTTGTATTTTTTTAATTTAAAATTCCAATTTTAGTTGTACTGAAGTGTAAAATATGTACATTTATTAAAAAGAAATAAAAATTTGTTTTCGGGAGTTACTTTTATATGGCAAAATGAAGTTTAAGTTTTCCAGCTCTGCAATCGTCTGCCCGATTTTGCTGAATTTCAATACCAATCTATTTTGGAAAATTTCTGACACACCAGTCCAAGAACGAAGTCTCTAGCTCTTCTGGGAGCTTCGGAAAACCGATTTCACGTACAGACAGACGGACAGACGGACAGACGGACAGACGGACAGACGGACAGACGGACAGACGGACAGACGGACAGACGGACAGACGGACAGACGGACATCGCTTATTCGTCTTCCCTATGCATAAGGATCCAGAATATATATATTATATGGATCGCTTATTGATATTATAGAAATTACAAACGGAATGACAAACCTATATATACCCTTTTACCATTTTTGTTGGTAAAGGGTATAATTAAAAAGACGTTTCCAGGGCTGGAAAACTTTAACTTTTTGTGTTATGTAAAATTAACTATGTCTAAAACTATATTAGTATATATTACGAGAACCGTAAGAGCTACAGACCTGAAATTTGGACACAGTGTGTAGACCTTTGACCGCTACAACAACAAATACATGAGAATTGGAAATTCAAGGGTGTTCCAAAACGAGCAGCGAAAAATGTTAAAATCCCATGTAATATACATACAATTGTATGTATGTATGTATATACACTTGAAATTTGTAGGAATAGTGTATTTTTATACAGACTACAAAAATTAACACTAAAATTTCCAAAAATTTAAATTAAAGGGTGTTCCATCAGTTAATGCACTTTTGACTATGCAATTTTGACAACTTGCTGTATCTTGGAAACCGTACGAGCAAAACTCTTGAAATTTTCAAAAACGGTAAAACTAAAAAATCAAAAAATTACAAAATCGCCAAACTGATAAAAATCGCCAAAAACAAAAAAAAATCGCCAAAACGAAAAAAAGCACCAAATTAAAAAAAATTTCTAAGACTAAAATAAATCGCATAAAACAGAAAAATTGCTAAAATGAAAAAAAATCGCCAAAATTAAAAAAAATCGTGAAAATGAAAAAAAATCGCCAAAATGAAAAAAAATCGCCAAAATGAAAAAAAATGCCAAAACGAAAAAAAAACCTAAAAAACAGAAAAAATCGCCAAAATGAAAAAAACATCGCCAAAATGAAAAAAATCGCCGAAATGAAAAAAATCGCCAAAACGAAAAAAACCCCAAAAACTGAAAAAAATCGCCAAACTGAAAAGAAAATCTCCAAACTGAAAAAAAATCTCCAAAATGAAGAAAAGCCAAAAAACAGAAAAAAATCGCAAAAAAGAAAAAAACCTCCAAAAACAGAAAATAATCGCCGAAACGAGAAAAAAGCGACAACACTGAAAAAATCGTTTAAACTGAAAAAATCTTCGAAAAAGCAAAATAGCCTGCCTTTCGTGCGCGATTCAAAGTCGCACTTTACTCAATTTTTTAATATAAAAGGAATTAAATGAAACTAAGTTTTTCCTTATTTCGTTTTTGCTTTGTTCACTTAACATATTTTATGTATTTTTTTAAAGAACTAGATTGGTATCAATAATCAGAAAAATCCAAAATTATGACTCCAGGGTTGGAAAACTCACACTTTTTGTGTTATGTAAAATTAAATAGGTCTAAAAATTTTTTTCGTTTTCTTTATAAATTGAATATATTTTATGCTTCTGAAAGAAAAGTTTAGCGTATGAAATTTGAAAAATTAAAATTGAAGCTCCCAAGATGGAAACAAATATGTATGTATGTGTCTGTATACTATATATATGTATGTACGTACGTTGGTAAAGGGTATATAAGATTCGGCACAGCCGAATATAGCACTCTTACTTGTTTTATTTGTGGCCTTAATTAAAGTCCTCACGTAAGTTTTGTTTAGTGCTTCCATAGTTATTATTAATATTATATACGAGACAAAAATGGTAAATTATGCAGTGGGTCTTCTGATTTTATTTACCCTTAACGCTTAAATCTTCGGTGGAATGAAGTCATCAATCTATCACAGGATCGAATGTATTGAAATAATCTTGTTGCGGCCCTATTCTCCTTACAGGAGTAAAAAGGAACCAATATAATATAACGTTTTGGTCATGGATTCAAAAAAAAATGTCATAGTGTTAAGCCTGGATCACACTATCGGCACAATGTACCGTTTTTTTTTTTCCTAATAAGTAATAGGCTAAATTGTCCGTTTTTCTCAACTAATTGAAATATCAGGACATAATTACATCACACTGCATTGGTAATTAAGCCAATATTTTTATATTTATTGAGTAATAATGCCATTTTGGCTTATTACTTATGACTTTATTGCAGTGGGCCAACGTAAATCGGTACATTGTACTAACAGTGTGATCTAAGCCTTAGTTAAAATGCGCCAACCACGATGAGGGAAACTGAATGAAATTTTTACGAATTTTCTAAGTTAATAACATCGTCGAATAATCTTGCTGCCTGGGAAAATTCTTATTTGTATTTCAGTATGTTTTTAACATTTCCTTTGCATACACATTATATGTACATATACATATGTATACAGATTTTTTTTTTTTAATTTTATTACTTAAAGACGGACATGTCTCAAAGTAGGTCTATAATAAATCATCATCACTTTAGTGGAGAGATTTTACAAAATAAAAAAATACAGGAAATATAAAACATATTTCTCTATGAATATAATGGAAATGATCTAAAACAATTTTTATTTAACTTATAAATTGTTTACACCACATTCATTTATTTGGTAAGAATTAAAGAAACATGACGAAAATATATGGGAAAAATTTGTGTCAATACAAATGTGTTCCTTCTTGCTTGTGTAGTGAGAGCGAAAGGCAAAAAGTTGATGATGATGAATTTGCATTTTTATAAACTACAATATGGCAGGAAAAGGAAATACAAAAAGAAGCACAAGGCTTCAATTGGCAGAAAATCTTAAAATATTTATGCGTGTCTATCAGGCCAAGCACAAAATAGTGATATCCTTCCAAGTTCTTTTTTTATAACTTATATTTTAAATGACTTTCACGTAGAAGTTTAACTTTTTGATTAAAATTTAATTGCTTTATTCACAAGCTTTGTTTTCTTTGAAAGGAAAATTTTAATTCAGATTTCTCTAAAAAAAAACAAATGATATACATATTTATATTAATAAATGTGATTTTCTAAGGAAAACAAGAAAATGCTCAACTAGACTTTCGCAGGTAGAAATGTCGCATTTTTTTATATATTTTATATCTTCTATATATTTCTCTTTGTGCTATTCTGAATATAAAAATTAATAAACTCAGTAAAGTGCGACTTTGACTAAAACACGCAGAGTAACACTATACGAACCAGAGAACAGCAATGAGTAGTGAAAAAGTGAGTAGAGTTGAATCATGACTAATAATTTCTTGTAATTATGCACACTCATACTCATTGCAATGTTGTCTATGAATCATATTCACTCGAAAGTTTGAAGTGCGCATCGAACTCATACTTAGCAACATTTATGATGTTGTTGATTTCGACGCTCCTTAACTTAATGTCTATGGACGATGCAAACTAAGTATGATTCACAATGCGAACTTTGCATACGAACGTTAAGGTTCTCAGTATAAGGTTAAATGTTTCTCTGTTGGTTTTTGTTGTTGTTTTTTTTTTGCAGGAATTGAAAAACAGCCCTATTTATTACTATTGTATACCACTTGCAAACTGTTTAATGAATAAACTTTTCAATAAACTTAAACGCATGAATTGCGTGAGCTGAATCAATGTGAGTAATATAAGTATATTACTGAAATTAGAAACCAAAATTTAGATGATTTATAAGTATGAGTGTGGTGTGATTATGATGTTTACGTTGCATTCATATTTATTTCAACCTATACTTATAAATCAATGGCATCGTGAGTATGCGTAAATCAGAGTATTTGAGTTTGAACCATGTCTACTCACTTATATTTAAAATTTTATGAGTCAGTATGAATAGCAAAAAAACAATTCATTGCCGATCACTGATACGAACTTAAGCTTATATAATCGAATATAATTACAATTATGTGTGTCGTTGTTAATCAGAATAAAAAAATTGTTTATGATCTATGCCAGCTCTTTAAAAAAATGTGTTCTTATCAGTTAAACAAATGTGTTTGAATTTCATAACCACAGCTAAAGCGTAAGTATTCTTATCAGTTAACAGGTACATTCCCATCCAGGGCTGGAAAACTAATATTATAAATAAATGCTCATAAAATATATGAAGCAAGAAACATAATTTAAATGCATGACATTCCCATCCAGGCATGAGAAGACTCTTGTACTGAAAACGTGGCCCACGACCAACACAAACATACTACTAACTTTTAAAATTTCAAGTGTCTATATGTAATTGTCCTCTATATAAAGAAAGGGTTGCTCGATTTGGAATATCCGTTAATTTTTAACTATCATATATTTATTTAGCGGGCAAAGTATTACGTTTTCTGTGAACATTTCAGGTTCTGAGCTGTTTGGTTTCTCTAGAAAACAGCCTGTGACAGACAGATAGACAGCAGACATACTAAACTTGAGCCAGATGAAGTAATTGTTCTTGCTAAAATTTGGGAAAGATTTACAAGAGAAGTTGTATGGAAGTTTCCTATGTAACCACCTATCGAGCAGTTTGATGCCATTTTTGACATCTACTCTTGAATATATTTTGTTTGAGTGCCCTGACTGAAGGTTTTAAATAAAAAAATTGTGACAAAATGTATAGAGAGCTCTAGGTAAACTACGTTGATATATAAACTAATTGTTTTTATCTCAAACTTTCATTCAAAATGTCAGGATCTTATTTATGCGCCTCATATAAGCAACAAATATTTATGAAAGTGAATTACATTAAATTGTGTTTAAAAAAATAAGCTTGCGTTTCTAATAGGAAATGTGGAAAAATATTTAATTTGTGAATTTTTTTAACTTTAAATTGCCTTATAGTTGCTTAGTTGTTCATATTTTTGTTGTTGTTGTTTTACTCTCTGGTATGCTGGTTTTCATCATGTCATTTTGCTATATAAAGGCAAAGTTGAAAATTTTTATAACTTTATTATAGCAACTTTGAAAAAAAGTTAAAATTGTTACCTTGCTGTATGTCTACATACGTTACAAACAAATGCCAATATTTGTTGAAAAATTTTCTCTGAAATTTTTTATATATTGAATCATAATGTATTTATCTGTTGTTGCGAATAGTTGCTGCAACATGGCATTGAGTTTTTCTTTACTTATTGCACATGCATACATATCAGTGACCAGGAATGAGTAGTGAAACAGTGAGTGGAGTTGCAATGTTGTATGCAATGTTGTACAACTTTATATCCACTCGAAACTTAGAGGTGCGTATCCAACTCATACTTAGCAGCATTTATGACGCTGTTGATTTCGACTCTCTCTTGACTCAATGTCTACAACGATGCAAAATAAGTATGATTCGTAAATGCGAATTTTGCATACTAGCATTAAAATACTCATTATGAGGTTATGTGTTTGCTCTGTTCCTTTTTTTGGACGAATTGGAAAACCACGCTATTTACTACTTTTATATAGTAGTGGCAAACTGTTTAATGATTAAACTTTTAAAAATATGTATGTATATGGATGAGTTGAGTCAACTGAATCAATGTAAGTAGTATAAGTATTTTTCTGAAATTAGAAATCAAACTGAGGTGACTTTTGAGTTCGAATGTGGTATAAGTGTGACGTAGACGTCGCATTCATATTTATTTTAACTCATACTTATAAATCAATATCATCGTGAGTATGCGTAAATCAGAGTAGTTGAGTTTAAATGTTGTCTACAACATGAGTCAGTATTAATAGCAAAAAAAAACGATTCATTGCCGATCACTGATACTTATGTATACAGTACCGAGCAAAAACAAATATGGGAAATGTTTGACCTTGCAGGCCATTTTTTCGCTTAGCTCTGACCCAAAGAGTTATTAAACTCACATTTTGATTCATTTGAATACAAACTCTAGCTAAGCAAAGTTGATGCAATGACAAATGTATTTATAATAGCCTTATGTGGTTGGATGTTTCCTTTTAAATTTGCAGAAAAAAGAAACATATTTTTCGGAAGAATTAAAAAAAAAACTTGAAACTTGAGTAAATCTTAAATTTATTACTACTACTGTATCTGAAGAATAAAGCTGGTCCTCCCAGTGTTACCTAAAGTGCAACATAGACGCAAAACTCAAAAAATAATAATAAAAAATAATAAAAAAATACCACATCTGTCTATGAGCATTGCATGCATCATAACAAAATTATTCCTTACACATACAAACACACACACAAACACTCACAACTACAAACCCATATACATATTTACATACTCTTACAAAAAAGCAAAACTCTAAACTCAACTTCAGCTCACATACTTGAACACATGGTAAATATTTTCATTTCATAAGCAAAAAAAAAAAAAAAAAAAATACAAACAAATAAATATAAGAAGAAAAAGAGAATATTTTAGAAATTTGAAAAGATTAAAGAAATTCTAGTCGACTACTTGCAAACTCATCATGACATTAAGTGGCAAAGGAAAGAAATTTTGATGTTCCTTTTTTTATTATTATTTGTATTTTAGCATACTGAAAATTCTTTAGATTTTCCATGGCTGTTGATTTCTCGACATTCAGTTTATACACTGCAATGCATTTGCTGGGCTGTGAAAGCAATTACATTTTGAAGTAACTCTTGATTAATGCCAGAAGATTTTGTGTTGCAACAAATTAGAACTTGCATATTTATAGTATATGTATGTATAAGAGAGAAAATATTCATCGTTAAGATTTTCAGTTAAGGTTGTATTAAAGGAATAATAAATATGTCTGCATGCTTTAAGGAAATTAAAGTTAAAGCTTAATATATATTTTACAAGTGCGAATAGAAAAATTTTGTAGAGTAGCATGAATAAGGCCCATTGAAATATTCAAATGAGAAAGTGATTTAAAAATAAAAAAATATATTTGTGTAAATATGGATTAGTAATTGCTTAAGTAGACTTAAGCAAATTTAGCTTTTTATAGCTATGCTATTTATGTCGTGACACAGGAGCTAGGACGTGATTTTCGTAACAAAAATAATCTACACTATTGCAGTTATAAATTTATTTTACGAAAATAAACAAAACAAATTGTTTGATTTTGTTTCGTTTCGTTCTTTGAAGTGAGCGAAACAAAAACAATGAGAAATATTGCTCAATTTGTTTTTAAATATATTGTGTTTGCACATGAGCACAAACCAGACCAATTGGCTGTAAGCAGGATAACAGCAGTCGCTAGCCACAAAAAGACATTAATTTAATAATAGTTAGATATCATCATACAATAAAATTTTATTGCATTATTATTTAGCACATTAAGTTTGTTTTATGTAGCTACACAGCATAGCTATAACCAGGTTTTTATGCTGTATATCATATTTTAAGGCTTCAGTTTTAATGCTACACAAGTAAATATGGAAATCTTAAGAAAGCAGAATCATGAGAACCTTTCCGATAAACACTTTTTTTTTGCCTAAACCGACTTAAGCGTGTATTCCATATTTCCACAGATACGTGCATATATTAGCTTAGTATATTTAAAATGATACTTGTAACTCTTGGATGTATTTCTTTCTCATATTTTTTAATATTTTTTAACATAATTTTGATTTAAAAGTTTCCCGTGAATTTTTAGCTATAGTTTAATATACGGATCCAAAAAATTGCCTTGTGATAACATATCCAAATGTTCTGGGGCGCTAAAATTTTTCCTCCTCAGTGAATTGAACTAAATGAAAAGCCAAAGCTTTATATTTTTAACACAGTGGCGATTTCCCTTGCTAAATTAAAAAGTCATACTCTATGGCAATATAATAATATTATAATAAAATTCATAACTTAACACTTGTTTGCTTGTAACCGAAAATGTTTAACCTATAGTAATTTAATATTTTTATCTAATTTTTCGACCTTTTTTTTCTGTGAAAATTAAACTATTTTTCCGAGCTTTAGGTCAGTTCTTTAATTCTTGTATTTATTATTACGATATTTCTTCAGGATATAGTATATTGTATTTTGATTTTTCTGTTTTTTTGTTTTTATACCCTTTACCAACAAAAATGGTAAAAGGGTATATATAGGTTTGTCATTCCGTTTGTAATTTCTATAATATCAATAAGCGATCCATATAATATATATATTCTGGATCCTTATGCATAGGGAAGACGAATAAGCGATGTCCGTCTGTCCGTCTGTCCGTCTGTCCGTCTGTCCGTCTGTCCGTCTGTCCGTCTGTCCGTCTGTCCGTCTGTCCGTCTGTCCGTCTGTCCGTCTGTCCGTCTGTCTGTACGTGAAATCGGTTTTCCGAAGCTCCCAGAAGAGCTAGAGACTTCGTTCTTGGACTGGTGTGTCAGAAATTTTCCAAAATAGATTGGTATTGAAATTCAGCAAAATCGGGCAGACGATTGCAGAGCTGGAAAACTTAAACTTCATTTTGCCATATAAAAGTAACTCCCGAAAACAAATTTTTATTTTTTTTTAATAAATGTACATATTTTACACTTCAGTACGACTAAAATTGGAATTTTAAATTAAAAAAATACAAAAAAATTAGAACGACGTTTCCAGGGTTGGAAAACTTTAACTTTTTGTGTTATGTAAAATTAACTATGTCTAAAACTATATTAGTATTTTCTCGAGAACCGTAAGAGCTACAGACCTGAAATTTGGACACAGTATGTAGACCTTTGGCCGCTACAACAACAAATACATGATAATTGGAAATTAAAGGGTGTTCCAAAACGAGCAACGAAAAATTTTAAAATCCCATGTAGTATATATACAATTGTATGTATATACACTTGAAATTTGTAAGGTTAGTATATTTTTATACAGACTACAAAAATTAACACAAAAATTTAAAAAAATTTTAATTAAAGGGTGTTCCATCAGTTAATGCAATTTTGACTATGTAATTTCACAATTTGCTGTATCTTGGAAACCGTAAGAGCAAAACTCTTGAAATTTTCAAAAACGGTAAAAATGAAAAAATAAAAAATTATAAAATCGCCAAACCGAAAAAAATCGCCAAAAACAAGAAAAAATCGCCAAAACGAAAAAAAGCACCAAATTAAAAAAAAATTCTAAGACTAAAATAAATCGCAAAAAAACGAAAAAATTGCTAAAATGAAAACAAAAATCGCCAAAATGAAAAAAAATCGCCAAAATGAAAATCGCCATAATGAAAAAAATCACCAAAACGAAAAAAAGCACCAAATTAAAAAAAAATCGGAAAAATTGCTAAAAAAAAAAATCGCCAAAACGAAAAAAAACCTAAAAAACAGAAAAAATCGCTAAAATGAAAAAAAATCGCCAAAAAAAGAAAAAACCTAAAAAACAGAAAAAAATCGCCAAAATGAAAAAAAATCGCCAAAATGAAAAAAATCACCAAAACGAAAAAAAACCCTAAAAAAACAGAAAAAAATCGTCAAAATGAAAAAAAATCGCCAAAACGAAAAAAACCCTAAAAAACAGAAAAAAATCGCCAAAATGAAAAAAATCACCAAAACGAAAAAAACCTCAAAAAACAGAAAAAAATCGCCAAAATGAAAAAAGCACTAAATTAAATGAAAATTTCTAAGACTAAAATAAATCGCAAAAAAACGAAAAAATTGCTAAAATGAAAAAAAATCGCCAAAATGAAAAATATCGCTGAAACGAAAAAAAAACCTAAAAACAGAAAAAAATCGCCAAAATGAAAAAAAATCGCAAAAAAAGAAAAAAAAATCACCAAAACGAAAAAAAACTTAAAAACAGAAAAAAATTGCCAAAATGAAAAAAAAATCGCCAAAATGAAAAAAATCACCAAAACGAAAAAAAAACATAAAAAAATAAAAAAATTGCCAAAATGAAAAAAAATCGCCAAAATGAAAAAAATCACCAGAACGAAAAAAAACAAAAAAATCGCCAAAAAAATCGCGAAAAAAACAGAAAAAATCGTCAAAATGAGAAAAATCTCTAAAATGAAGAAAAGCCCAACAACAGAAAAAAATCGCCAAAATGAAAAAAACCTCCAAAAACAGACAAAATCGCCAAAACGAGAAAAAAGCGACAAAACTGAAAAAATCGTTTTAACTGAAAAAAACTTCAAAAAAGCAAAAAACCCTCCTTTCGTGCGCGATTCAAAGTCGCACTTAACTGATTTTTTTAATATTAAAGGAATTAAATGAAACTAAGTTTTTGCTTATTTCGTTCTTGCTTTTTTCACTTAACATATTTTATGTATTTTTTAAAGAACTAGATTGGAATCAATAATCAGAAAAATCCAAAATTATGACTCCAGGGTTGGAAAACTTACACTTTTTGTGTTATGTAAAATTAAATAGGTCTAAAAATTTTTTTCTTTTTCTTTATAAATTGAATATATTTTATGCTTCTGAAAGAAAAGTTTGGTGTATGAAATTTGAAAAATGAAAATTATAGCTCCAAAGATGGAAACCTTAAAAAAATTATAAATTTTTTCACAAAACAAATATGTATGTACGTGTCTGTATACTATATATATGTACGTACGTTGGTAAAGGGTATATAAGATTCGGCACAGCCGAATATAGCACTCTTACTTGTTTTCTTTTTCCTTTTTTTTCAAAAAGGAAAACAGAAAAATCAAAATACAATATACTATATCCTGAAGAAGTAAACTGAAGGTTTACGAAATATCGTAATAATAAATATAAGAATTTAAGAACTGACCTAAAGCTCGGAAAATTAGTTTAATTTTTATAGTAATTTAATACAAAATTCCGTTTTTTCTGTGTTAATTTTAATAAATTATTTGTCAAGTAATTTAATACAATTCGAAACTTTTTTTAGTTTTATATTCGTTAAAGCTTGACTGTCCTGTGAAGTAGTTGACATATATCTTGCATTTGAAAGATTTGTGTTAGTTATGCATTAAAGAAAACAAAAAAATTTAATTGATTGCTTATTTACAAAAAAAAATTCCAAAAACAAGGTTCGCAATAGCTGGACATCACTGTTATTTTTTTACCAACTTCAAAAAACAATAAAATGTTGAAAAGTAATGTGAATTTGTTAATATTTTACGAAAAATTAATGTTACCGAAGTTCGCAATAGCAAAACTCCATTGTATTTCCTTAAAAAATTTAGTTAGAATTGTTTAACTATTTTTTGTGAATTCAGCAGCCCCAAAAACATCTAAAATGACCATGAAATAATTTTGTCCAGATATATTAGTTAGGCGACCCACTGTGCAACGTCCACAAGAATATAGAAAGCAAAGGAGATTTTACATATCCTTTCCTAACGTACATTAGCATGTCAGGTGGGCCTATTTAGGTCATTATCGTGTGTCACCCAACATTTGACAACCGTTTAAAGCGCTGGAATTAGCGTAATAAGTTTTGGCGGCATTCCTTTACTTCCCAGAACACTCTATGCTGCATCATGCCTGAGGGATTCAAAAGCTTTTTCGAAATCGTTTAAGACTGTAAAAACTTCCAAAAAAATTTTTTTTTGTTAAGTAAACTTAAGCGGTTATTCCATTACTTTCTAGTACATATTTGGGGTATTCAAATGAAAGTCTTAAGTGTCATAGTGTCATAATGCTTTAAATTTTTTTTAAAGTAATTGTTTTGGCTTTTATTTTTCTTTCAAACAAAAATTTTCAAATCATTTTGATACTGCGACACTTACCACTACCGTTTGAGTCTCCCAATTGTTTTCTTAACTCGTCTTTTCCATGATTTTTTTTAATGCAGTGCAGGATTTTTGTGGGCGGAATGGTATCTCGGCATGATGGAAGAATGGATCCTGCAGTTAAGTTATAGTTTTTTTTATCATTTTGTGTGTTGCAGCTTAAAGGCTTTGGCATGCAAAGTAAACAATTTTGCCGTAATTAAAAACTTTCCTACTGGGTATTTATAATTTCATCATCTATTTACTTATTTAATACTTACTCTGTTTGCTTCTTTAAATTCAGAATAAATGATGAAAAATGTAATATACAACTTGCTACTTGTACATCGTAATGCTTTCATTTTTGCGTAACTAATTTTACTTATACATTCATTTAGTTAAGAACAGATTTGTAAATATATATATATATATATATGTATGTACAAAGTAAACAGGAAGACGCAACAACAAACAATATGTTAAGTTGTATATTATAATTGTTTACCTACAGCAACTATTTTGTTGGAAGTACAATTTTCTTGATTTTATAAAGTTGCAAAACAAAAATTACATATAAAAGTAGCAGTGCAAAAAAAACAAATTTCCTTCCTCAAACACTAAGATATACATACACTAATACATGCACTCACACATTTATGTATGCACACACACATATTAATATTTACAATTAGACTTGCAAGAAATATTAAAGCATACTTATAGGGTGTAGCATTAATATATGTTATTATATACTTATATAATGAAAATAGTTTAATGCGGTTCATATTAGTATAAAGAAATAAGGAAAATTAATTAAATGTTATTTTCAATTTAATGGCAAAAAAAAACTATATTATATCACAATTTTATATAACCAAATAACATCACATTACAAGTTAAACTGTTGAAGTAAAAATATTTATTTATAACTTACATTTAACACGTAACGGCAGTTGGTTGCTGACAGTTTCTCCTTCATCATTTATGGCGCTACATGCATAATTTCCAGCATAGTGTTTCGTTATTTTTTGCAATACCAAACTCTGATTAGAACGTATTACACGCGCTGATGTGTTATGCTCCAGGTGAATACCCTAACAAAGTAAATTAAAAGTAATAATGTTTTTTTTTATTCATTCATAAACTTTTTGCTTTTAGCTGTGTGCTGTATGCAACAAATTTGCTTTTGCATATTAAACACACTTGCATGTCTACAAAAATAAAAAATAAAAAAAAATAAAATACTCTCTGTATGTGTGCGCGAGTTTCTGTTTAGTTCATTTCTCTTTTACCTTGTTTTTTGGGTTCTTTTACAACATATAAACAAAATTATGCAGGAAAAGAATAAAGTTAATAAAAAATTAAAGATAAATTAAGCTGTTCTTTTGCCTTTCACTACCATAGTGCTCTTTCTTTTTGATGTAAATTTATTGCAGCATTAATAATTTGACAGAAATGATTGCACAGTAGCAGAGCTAAATAAGATATGAATATAAATGATATTCATTCTATTTTTATTAAAATTTATGTAGGTATGTTAGAAGAACTCAAGTTTGTTAAACAAAAGTTGCAAAGAGGCTGAAAATTTAAAATGTTGCAGCTACTTAATGATCCCACGGGGAAGGTGCCCATATCGCTCACTTAGTCACAACTAGTCACAACGCAAAATTATCAAAACGGTTTCGTTTCTTCATAGACTAGTTCACTAAACAAATCTCTGATGGCAAGAAAAAAATTTCTATTGCAACACAGTCTTCTTGAAATAAATAATGTACCCTTATGCTTGTTTATATGTTACATGCTTGCGTCATTGGTGCAGTATCAACAGTTTGTTGTCACTCTTAAAAATTTACAATTTTAGCAGAGCTAAATTAGTCATGAATATAAATATTAGTCATTACATTTTGATTAAAATTTATGTAGGTACATTAGAAGAATTTAAATTTAAAAAAAAATTGCAAAGAGGCTGGTTGCTGGGGTAGGCTCAGCGGAGTCCAGTGGTCGTTGACAATGATGTTGTTTATTTAAAAGAAATACGGGTGGTTCTTATTTCGTTATAAAACATAAATCCAAATGTTTATTTATTTTAAAGACTTAATAATTAGTACTTAAAATATTAATATAAAGTTTATTTTTATCATTAAGAAAGATAAAAAAAATGGCAGTGATATGTCCAGGAACGAAAGTTGCAACGGGTGAGCCCTGAATACAAGTTCCGTCTTCCAAACCTTCACTCAAGAGCAAGTAGTTACTGAGCCGGCGACCTTCACGCAGTAACTACAAAATATGAATGTAGATTTTATTTTTTTTATCATCAAAAAAAATAAAATAAAAAAATGGCAGTGATATGTCCAGGAACGAAAGTTGCAACGGGAGAGCCCTGAATACAAATTCCGTCTTCCAGACCTTCACTCAAGAGCAAATAGTTACTGAGCCGGCGACCCTCACGCAGCAACTGCTCCCTCCCAGTAGTTGGAACGATTCTAGTTGCTGTATACTACAAGATGTTTATTAAGTACGGCGATCCCTCTACTTAATAAACTAGCTCTTATCGCATGACAAGCTGCCAGCCAACTCACTATTGTTTGGCAATTGCTCGCCTTTTATACTGTTGGTGGCGTACGAAAAGTGATACACACACACAGGCATACATGTATAAAGCACTGAGAATATTTCCATTGCTTGTAGTTTGTAGGCGAGTGCGCATGTCTGTGAGATCGGTTACATGACTACCACATTAGTAGAGAGGCTGTTAGATTTACATGCTCTTAACAGAATTATGACAATAAATAAATGTTATTATACTTTTACATAAAGAGTAAGGGCAAACTTTGCATAACAATTAATCTCATTTACTGTAGAATGATAATATTCCCTTACATAGGTATATTTGTATGAATGTACATACATTGATATAAAAATAATAATGCTTACGAAAGGAAATACAAGGTAACTCACTAATATTCTAAAAATAAACTAAACATACATATGTATATAAGGAAAACAACTTAAATAATTAATTTTAGCATAATAAAATAATTGTTGCGGCAAAAACGAACGGTTGACTTTTGCCGTCACAAATTTAATGAGCCCACGGGGAAGGCACCCATATTGCTCACTAAATCTTAAACAGCTACAACTCAAAATTATCAAAACGGTTTCGTTTCTTCATAGAATAGTTCACTAAACAAATCTCTGATGGCAAGATAAAATTTCTTTTGCAACACAGTCTTCTTGAAATATACCATGTACCCTTATGCTTGTTTATATGTTACCTGCTTGCGTCATTGGTGCAGAACCAACACTTTCTAGCCACTTTAGCGGAGCTAAGTTAGATATGAATATAAATTATATTTGTTCCATTTTTATTAAAATATATTTAGGTAAGTTAGAATCATTTAAATTTATAAAAATAAAATGCAAAGAGGCTGAAAATTTAAAATGTCGCAGATATTTAATGAGCCTACGGGGAAGTCGCCTATAATCTTAAATAGTCACAACTCAAAATTATCAAAACGGTTTTGTTGCTTCATAGACTAGTTCACTAAACAAATCTCTGATGGCAAGAAAAGTTTCTTTTGCAACACAGTTTTCTTTTACATGCTTGCGTTATTGCTCCAGTACCAACAGTTTTTTGCTACTCCTAAAAATGTAGACTTTCGTTCTTGTTACTATTTATTATTAATTGTGTGACATGTAGAATAATAATCAATTTCATTATCTTAATTTGTTATCTGTAGTATTAATTATTTACATTTTTACTACCGTATACATAAAAAATAATTTTATGAAAGGTTTACAAAACGAAATTTGTATGGAAGGAGTATGCTTAAATAATGTATGTATGTATATTTATATACATAAAAAAATTATGAAAAACTATATTGAACCAGTTCACGTATATTTTTGTAACAATATATATCAATAAAGAATCAAAACTTACAAATCGACTTAAGAAATTTTCTTCAATTATTTCAGGACCTAAAAGAAGAAATTGCCTGGATGAAAAACCTTTTTCTACAGGTATGATTTTATACTATAGATATCTACATTTATTTGTTTTTCACTTAACAGCAACATGTTACAATAAACACACGCACTGTATTGCTGCAGAATAAAGAACAGCTAAAGAAACGAAAACAAAACATAAACCTATAGTTTAGAGCTATCACCAAAATTGAATTATCTGTTGAAAAAAAACTTATGATACTATTTTTTGAGGGCGCACTCAATTTCGAAGTCTTTGGAGGACTAAAAAAAATTGGTCAAAAAAAACTCGAAACTATGTATAGAGTATTGCTAACTTTTTGTAGTAATATTGAACCTGTACTTTCAACACCATGTGAACTTTTCACTGCTGCACAGTGTTATTAAAGGCTGTTTCACACTATAATACAAGTATTAATACTTTTGTGGAAAATGCAACTCTGACATATTGAGTTGTTATTGTCTTATGAAATTATTTAAACAGAAATTAGATTAGGGATGCATTTTCGTCAAAAGTATTAATACTTGTATTATAGTGTGAAACGGCCTTAAGGGGCTTAGTAAAAATAAAATATTGAAATAAATTTTAAAATGTATATATTTGAAGTAATCTAATGTCTTCTATTATATTACTATTATTTGACTTTAATACTGATTATATGAATCAAGTCAACAAAAATTTTATATATCTTTATATATATCCTTATACTAGGCCATACCCGTCTACATTTTTGAAAAAAAAATTTTAATTAAATTTAGTGTTTTCAAGCAATAAGTGTGTAATACAATAAAAAAAACTTCGAACAGTTAAAGTTTAAACATTATATTTAAAATGTGGTAGTTCTGTAAGAACTGAGATTTAAAAGGTCACACCCGTCACATCATTTTGACTGCAATTCTGAGCAGAAAGCATGATCTTTCAGTGTCTACCGAATTTTAAATGTTTTCAAAATTAACATCCTTGGGAATTGCATTCCTTTTTCTTAAGTATAAATTCAAATCAATAATCAATTTGAATGCATTTTTCAGTGTTTAAATAACTGCAGTCGAAATAGCAAAAGTTGTAATATTGTGCTATTGCTTCAACTTTTTAACTTTTTACTGCCCAACCAAAAACTCTTGCTCACACTTCTGCTTCTTAAAATGCAAACAGTTGCAGTCAAAGTCAACGCAATAAACTAAAAGTTATACACATCGAAGAACTACAGCAGTCGACATGTTAGAGCAGTTTTCAGTTTGACCTGGACTTGTGTCTAACAGCACTTTTGAACTAAAATGAGCTGTTGGACACAAGTTTGAACTAATTTGAGAGCGTTCGAATCAAAGGATGCTTCAAACCCATTTAATTTATATTGACGCTTTTGGCTGAACTTGTGTCCAACAGCACATTTTAGTTCAAAAGAGTTGTTGGACACAAGTCTATAAAATAATAGTAGAACAAACAAAAACAACAACAACAACTCTTCCAGCAAGCTATAGAATAGACTCGCATCTAGACTTGGGTCGAACACATTCAGCCGGTCGTTTTTAACACAAACCTATGATCAAACCCATGTAATTTAAATGAGTTTGATCATTGGTTTGTATTAGACTTGGGTCGAACTCGTTCACTAGTTCATTTTTGCCATAAACCAATGATCAAACCCATTTAAATTACATGGGTTTGATCATTGGTTTGTGGCAAAAATGAACTAGTGAACGAGTTCGACCCAAGTCTAGTTTGTATTAGACTTGTGTCCAACAGTTCTTTTTGAATTAGTTTGAGAGAGTTTGAATCAAAAGTTGTTTCAAACCCATTTAATTTACATTAATATTTTTGGCCGAACTTGTGTCCAACTGAACGAACTAGTTCAAAAAGAACTGTTGGACACAAGTCTAGTTTGTATCAAAAACAACCAATTGAATGAGCTCGACCCAAGTCTACTTGTATCCAACTCTTTTATTAGTTCGTTTTGGACACGAACCAATGATCAAATTTCATGGGTTTGATTTAAGGTTTATGTCTAAAAGGAGCTACTGAAAGAGTTTGATGCAAGTCTAGTAAATACGCAGTTCAATTTCAAGGTCAAAAGAAATACAAACGCATACACAACATCTCAACTGCTTTAAGGTGCAATCAGACGAGTCATAAATATAACCATAGAAAACAGCCATTCGAACCAAACTAATGGGCAATAATGTATCTGATTATAGGCTTCAACTTTAGAATTTATTTACAGTAGACTTGGGTCGAACTCATTCAGCTGGTCGTTTTTGACACATACCTATGATCAAACTCAGGGGGCAAATTACGGCATTCGATGCGATTCGAAATTTAAAAATATTTCCATATAAACTCTATTGATATATTTCGTATTTTCGTGCGATAACGAGTGCCAAATTACGGCAGGAAATTTAAATGGGTTTGGTCACAGGTTTGTGCCACAAACGACCGACTAAATGAGTTCGACCCCAATATAATTTTAGAGTTGTGTTCAACAGCTCTTTTGAACTAAACTTTTGATTCGAACCCTACTAGTTCCACAAAAAGATGTTGGTTAAAAATCTGTATAATATACAGCTGCAGTCAGTCAAACTGAAAGCTGTTCGAACATTTCGACTGATACAGTACTTCGTTGTGTACAACTTTTCATTTATTACGTTAACTTTGACTGCGACTGTTTGCATTTTCAGCAGCAGAAGCGTAAGCAAAAGAAAAAGCAAGTACACAAAATAAGACAGGCGCTGATTAATTTTGGAAGAAAGTGCGATAAAAATATTAATGTATATTAATTTTATATTTTTTAATTATAACTAAAAATGTGATCAGCTTGGTCACACCCGTCACAATACAATTAACTATCTACAAATTTTTACTTAGTTTTTATAGAAGAAATATTAAATCGTATTGGTTTCACCTCAAAGATGCTGGTAACATAACATATGTACTTGGGAAAATCTGTTTTTAAGTGCACAAGTGTTGTAGTAAAATAATGAAGTTTCATATATTAACTTGTTACTCCTTGCTTAAAGATAAAGCAAATAAATTAATTAATTATATCATAAATTATGAGCCTTTTAGTTTAGATGGAGCCAAAAGAAAAGCTCACAATCCCTTTTTAATTAAAAAGAAAAGAATTTGAATTTATTAGTTGCTTAAAGCAACAATTTAGTGCGGTTTACGAGTCTTAAAGAGAAAAAGGACACACAAATTCAATTTGCTAATGAAATTTTTAACATGTGTTTTTCGGCTGCTGTTTCAAATTTATACAATCTTAATGTAATTTGTCTAAACCTTTTTGCCAAAATATACTTGTGCCTTAAGCAAATGTGTGAAACTTAACATTCTCTGCATACTTAACCACATGGGACCATTTAACCTTTAAGAGTTATGAGTGAAGAAACAAGACTGCTGAAATAGCAAAAACCTCATTAATTCACAATTAGGGAATATTGCTGCTGCACTCATATTTTTCTTTTTAATGGCTAGAAAAAAACTTTATTTTTAAATATTTAAACAAAATTTAATTTTTTTTTCAGCTGTAAATTATGCTGTTAAATAAATTGTACTTGTTTGAATGAACTTCACATTCGTCTTTTGAAATGAGCACTTACATATCTTATTATCTTGTGCTGTAATATAATTCTTATCATCTTAAAAAAAAGAACTTGTTTATGATTATAGAAATAAATAAGGAAGCAGTCTTATAAGCGGCAAAAAGTCAGAAAGTGATATTCAAAGGCACTCTACAACTTCCTTCAATTGAATTTTTAATGCCTTCATACATCACAAGGATAAGAAAGACACGCACACATAGCACAAGAATAAAATAACTCTCCTGTAGTCTTTATAGAATCATCAGGCGTTTGTGTTTAATGCAAAAAGCTGGTACGAACACTTACATTGTGCAGCCATAAAAGTTTACGCCATTGAGGATTCGATTGTACGTGACACTCAAAATAGACATCGTCACCTTCTTTAATATCATCGGGTGCCAGTGTTGAGCCCAAACGTAAAGTGACTAAAGGTGGATCTGCAAAAAGGAAAAACGTTTATAAAAATTATAAAAAATCCAGTTAAAACTTAAGCATAAAAAAAAGAAAAGCACTACTGTCAAAACTTAAAATCATTTAACTTTTCTTTAAACGTGTAATACCTGCCAGATTTGAAACAATTCGAAAAACATTTTCCTCATTATCATGTAATAAAAATTCATTCCTTTACGTTTCGTTTGGCATTTAATAACATTCTTAACATTTTGAATTAAATCAAATAATAACTTTTAGAAAATTAGAACTAAGAAAAATGTCTTAAGAACGTGCTGTAATAATCCTTAAAGGATAACGTGCCCTTGCAAAATGTTTAAATGAAATATAATGAGTTCTTATATTTTGTGCGTTTATTTAATTGAATTTTAATGAGTGCCGCACATTAAGAGAGCAACAAACGAATAGAAGAAATAAATTCCATAATTGACTTTATGCCTTAAGTTGTGGCAAAGTATAATGTTACCAAGGAATTTATTTGCGTTGTATAGCACCACCAATTTCCCGCAAATTCTTACTTTATATTGCGCTAAGCAATTATGATATCAAAGCGAATTACTTAATTTAAGGGAAGTGAGGTGAAATTTTTGAGTAATTTGTAAAATCAAATTTGTAAAATAGGACTAAATTATCCTTGACGTATTACTGTTAAGATTTATAGCATGGATAAGGATATATTTAGGAAAAATACTTATAAATCAGCAAGTTCTTAAAAAAATGTAACTCTTGGAAGAATGGTGTCGAAAGAACATTTAATTTTTGACATTTTGCTTTACTATTAAATGTTCTGAAAGGAACTTTAGCATATTTATGGAATTACAAAATGCCCTAAATGCCGTTCGAAACACAACTGCAGTACAAAAAAAAAACTGCTGATGAGATCGTTATAAGAAAGATTTTCTGAAGTTTTATAGCTGAAATTAGAATTTTTCTGATGTGATTAATTATTTGGTTTAAAATTTATCGAAATAAAAAATAAGCTAGTTTTTTTAGAAGCAATGAACGGCTACTACTATTACAGAGAATGCAGGTGGTAAAGGAAGAGATAGAGGAAGGTTTCACTCTTTTACAACTCTGCTTTATTTAGCACGTTTCTAATAAAGCAGTGTTGCAGCGCCTCTGGTGTCAGTGAGGTGTATTAAATTGTTTTCAAAGCTGTGCTTAACAGCCATTGTATTGGTTATTTTACTTCTGCGATGATTCTGCTACACAAAACCGAGGAAGGAGGACACTCTAATGTTACATTAGAATAAGTGTCCGCTGAAGCAGGATTAAGTTCAGTGAATAGTGTCTGTGCCTTCATTACTTGAACTTTCCTAAGACAACTGATATAATAGGACATTAATGCCCATAAAAGAAACCCATAGTGTTGTTGTTTAATGACTCTAAGAACAGGCCTCGACACCAGAACCTTCGTATTTGTAGCTAACGTGCTAACTACTTTAGCCAACGCCACTGAATACACTGTGCAACAACTTACAGCGACTATTCATAATTTTTTGCTAACAATATTTGGCAAAGTTTTATTTAAGGTAAATTTTAAAAACTTTTTTTAAATATATTAATACAATCTGTACATGTCTTAGCACCCTAATAGCTCAAACAGACCTCTTTTTACCTAAAATATGTTCGTTTTTAACAATTTTTGGACGACACAAATTTGTTATTTTGATTTTTAAATCATATAATCAAGTGCTTGCTTCTCTTTTTAGTTTTGCTCAAGTTTGAATTGTCTATTGGCCAAAAACTGAAGACACCACTTTTTTGAGGGCTTACTGATTTTCGAAATCTTTGGAGGCCTTTAAAAAACCATTTATCACCAAAATCGCCAAACTGAGTATAGGGTCTTCTTATTCTTTGGCAGTACTATCGAAGCTATAATGTCTAGTCCATAAGTTTTTCCAAAAGTTGTAACTTGTTGTTTTATGTTATTAAATTAAATTCATGTTGTTTCAACTTGAAATAACTTTAATTCAACATGGCTCTTCGTGTTATTTCAATTTGAAAATAGTTTTGATTCAACACGTATTTTCATATTTATTTAATTTTTTTTTTTTTTTTCATATACATATTTATTTATTGTATCTTCAAAAATGAACTAACAATAAGTAATCAAATCTTAAATCTAAATATAATTATTAGGCCCGACCAATATCGGACATAAGCTTAGTGATAGTTATAAATAATACATAAGTAGTGATAATCAAAAAGAAGTATTTTTAAGCAGTCCCATCTGTGTTGGGTATAAGAGCCCTTGTGTCCCTCTTTTTTAAACGGATGTGTCCAGTAAAGCTCAAAATATTACGGGCAAGCGGATTAGGATGTGACTCGAGTTTAGTTAAATATTTGCCTGCGTATTTTGCAATTTCTTCACTCACTAGTGGCATATTTAAATCACGATGAATATTTGAGTTTTTAACGTACCATGGAGCAGATGTTATCAAACGTAAAATTTTGTTTTGCCTTCGTTGGATTCTCTCGACATTTGAAGCTGAAGCAGTGCCCCACAGCTGAATTCCATAGCACCATATTGGCTTCAAAAGCGACTTGTATATCAAGAGTTTGCAGTCTAGGCTGAGTGTTGAATTTCTGCCAATTAACCAATATATTTGAGTCAATTTAAGTTTCATTTGGGTTAACTTAGAGTCAATATGATATTTCCATGTAAGCCTTCGATCAAGGTGTATGCCAAGGTATTTGACTTGAGAATGTTGAGGAATATTTTGATTGTTGATTCGAATGGGGGAACAGGTATCTTTTCTTAGGGTAAACGTTATATGAACACACTTTTGTTCATTGACTCTAATTCTCCATAAGTTCAACCATATTTCAAGCTGGGTAATGTGTGCTTGGAGATTGCGGGATGCCTCATCAGGATTTTTGTGAATACTCAAACAGGCTGTATCATCGGCAAATGTAGAAGTGTGGATGTTATTGCTCACAGGCATATCACAAGTATATATTAGATACAAGACTGGCCCCAGAATACTACCCTGTGGCACACCAGAAGATATAGATTCGGGTACACTCATGAAGTCTCCTTCCACAACAGTAAACTTTCTATCGATTATATAACTTTCCAAAAGCTTTTGTATATTTATTGGTAGGTATGTCTTCAATTTTAAAACTAGGCCTTTGTGCCATACTTTGTCAAATGCCTGAGAAACATCAATAAAAAGGGCAGAACAATACTTCTTTTCTTCAAAAGTCCTCCTTATAATTTGAACCAATCTATGCGTTTGCTCAATAGTGCTATGCTGACTTCTAAAGCCAAATTGATGGTCCGGGATGCACCCAGTATCAGCTAAAATTGTGGACAATTTAGTCATGAGCAGCTTTTCGAAAAGCTTTGAAATTGTTGAAAGTAAGCTTATAGGCCTATATGACTCAGCCTTGGTAAGATCTTTGCCTGGCTTTGGAATCATTTTAATCTTGGCAAGTTTCCAGTTATGTGGAAAATACTGCATTCGTAAAATGGCATTAAAAATAAATAGCAAAATTCTTATTGCAATATGAGGCAAGTTCATCAGCATCTTGTTACTAATGCCATCAATACCTGGAGCTTTCTTAGGGTCGAGTTCAGCAACTATTTTTTGTAGTTCATGCATCTTAAACCTTAAGGGACGAGGGGGTAGAGAGACTACACTCGGTAAATCGGCAGCACCCGTACATGAATTGGGAGTGAATACAGATTTTAAATGCTCAGAAAATAAGTTACCTTTCTCACTATCGCTTCTTGCCCAGCCTCCATATTTATTTAATAGCACTGAAATAAAGTTATTTCAAAAAGAAACTTTTTCATTGAATATTATTGAAAATCATGTTGAATTAACATGAAACACATATGGTGCAAAATCATTACTAAGTGAATGTTAAATCAACATGAAATAAAGTAATTTTTTTTTTTTGTGAGCGTAGGTAATGTTGGGTAAGGTAAGGTTACTCTGGCTGATCAAAAACCTCGCATAGTCCAGGATTGATACTTAGCGATACCAGCAGATGACAAGAAAGCTGTAGTTATGGCAGCCTAGTTCATCGTGCCTGTATCTAATGACTACCATACAGGTTTAACAAACCTTAGCAGTCTACATAGTTCCACTCCCGCTGTAAGGTCCAGACTCCGAAAACTTTCATCACCCAGACAGTTATATCTAGTGCGGCTTAGAAGCGGCACAGCAGATGTTCTACTGTCTTAATTACCCCGGATTCCTTGCATTTCCTGCAGGTACCGTCAAGTATTTGTCCTACGAAGCCATCCATCAGTGTATATTAGAAGTCTACAGTTGCTTCTAGTTAGTGATAAAAGGAATTAAGTCGATTTGAGATGATAGGAGCTCCACATGATTTTAAAAGTTTTGCAAGTTTTCGTCGCACCCCAACCTTTCTACGCTTCTGCTTTCATTATAGAGTCTATGATGCCTTTCAGGTGTTGAATTGATTTCCGGACATTTACCGTTTTCTCCAAATAAAATTTAAATCCTTTTTTTGGATATTTTATTTCCCTCAATTTCCATATGTCCATGGACCCAAAATATATGTACTTGTTTACCAGTACAAAATATATTTAGGGCATTCCTACATATGAGCACAACCGAGAAAATTGCCTTATATATATATATATATATATATATATATATATATATATATATATATACATGCGCATTCATGTTTTGAGGAGTAAAAACTGCGTAGATTTCCGCTTGGAAGATGCTGCAGTAATCAAGAAGTTTGCAAGTTTCCTCTGTACCGCAGTTCTCACCCTTCCATCAGTGAAAAAGTTGAAACTAGAACCACGTTAGTTAAGACCTTCGAGATAGACTTCTTCCCTTATAGTGTGGTTTGGCAAGGAAGTTAATTACTGTCTACGTGTTAGGCTGGGCTTACATCTATGTGTCATAAGCCTTAAAGCGTAACCACTAATTACTAATGAAAAACTGTTTGATCCAGACATGTATTTATTGATTTAAGGAGTTTCCAATCATGTTGGATTCTATAAAATTGTCTATTAGTTATATATGAAACTGTTTAACTTAATAAATACGTGTCTGAATTCAACATTTTTGCAATAGGTTAGGTTACGCTGTTTTGGGCATTTGCCAGACATGAAATGCCAGATGTAAGCTCAGCCTTATTTATGTTATGTTAGGTTACGAAGCAGCTCTTATATCAAAGTAGCTGGAGCAGTCTAGACTCAATCAGGATAAATCTAGACCTCTCTGCTTTAAAGAACCTTGCAGACTACAATTGTGGAAATTTTGGTTAGCTGTACCTCTGCCAATTCGTTTAAATCTTCCTTAGCACATTGAATATTGTAGGTCAATGAAAAACTGTTTCTTCCTCCTCCAAATCATTATAGCTTAAACAAGGTACTGGCCTACAGTAAGCCCTTATAGCTTTCCACTTTTATTGAGAAAGATTATATCATTTACACCAAATTACCAATTTGTAATATTTTAGAGCATTAAAAGCGAATTGATTAATCATTATTAGGTCATGCAATGTCATATCTTTCGTAGGCAGTATCATTCTTTATATTGTTACTTGAACAGTTAGAGTGTCCTGGTACTCAGAACTGAGGAACTATTTTTTGTCTCGTTGAAGACATATGTCATAACATCGATGATAAATATGTAATGACAGGATGTCATCAAACCGTGGTTGCTTTTGTCAACGATTATACTAATGAGCACACTCAGGTTTCTGTGAAAGCAATAAATATATCCTTAATGATGAAAGTGGTCTAAGTCGTATACATTTTTGCTTCAAAGTATTAAGTAAATCTTAAAAAACTTCAATAAATATTTACCTACATATTCATAAAAAAAATAATATAATTAATTTGAAATCCGTTTTAGAAAAATGTTGTATGAAAAATTTTAAATAAAATACATTTCAAATTCATTTTAAATTTTATGAATATGGGGGTTAATAAATATGGAATAAAACGACATAAATGAGGACTGGTAAAGCTCTAAATTAAAATGTTGCGCAATATAAAAATATTTTTTGATTTATTCAAGTGTAAGCTCTTAAACATCTCGACCAAAGAAATAAATGACTTGGACTACTTTAATAATTAAGGGCACAAATATAATATCCATAAAAATAATCTCAATTACAGTAAGGGAAAGTTCAAGAACCTCTTACAATGTCATTTAAATCTGTAACCTGATTATCCCTTTAAACTGTATTATGTCATGTAAGCAATTGCTTCCAGTTCTTGCCATTTTGGAATTTCTGTTTTGTTTCAAAAAAAAAGTTAACAAAACATATGCTTAAGCCATAACTAACATTTTTTTTTAAGTAACAAGATGGCAGAAAAAAAGAAGTCAAAATTACCAAGCAACACGTGCAAGAAATTAGTTCAGCTCGACCAAACCGCGTAAGAACTTTTTTTATTTTTATATTTTTTTAGAAAAAAGTTTGCCATTACTTGACTTTCTTGTTCTCTCCTGCTGCAATAAAATATTTAGTTTGATTTTTTTATTTAAGAAGTTTTATACAATTTCTTGTTTTTTATTAAATTTTTGCTTATTTTTCTATCGTCCTCTGCGTTTTGAATTTCTATTCATTATGATACATATGGTTTTTTGTTGCTTTTTTACATCCTACCATGACGTTACATTTGTTTGGCTTGTATATAGTATTGGTGTATAGTTTTATATATCGTGACCTAAAATCTAAAAAGGTCATAACAAACAAAAACTTCAAAATAGACTTTTTGATTGATTATGATGTGATTAACTAAAATATATCTCTCCAGAAAATTCAACTCTCATATGTTCAAAAATACCGATTTTAATCATTAATTTAAATAGTTTTAAATTTATAAAGTTTTTTGCTTCTCCTGTAAAAAAGTAATAAGTGCAGTTACGGCCTTTTGCATTTTAGGTAACGATATATGTGTGTGTGTGTGTTTGTATGCGAGTATGTGATATGTGTGATTTTGTGTTAAAAGAAGGCCAAAAGATAAAATAGCATAAAGCCAAAAACCAATTTATTTTTCCGCTCTAGTCAGTTAATACTGTTGTTTGTCATTGTCATGAATTATTGGCAATACTGGCAGCTGCCCCATTCTTATATCCAACGGTTTGGGAGTGTGTGTGTGTGTGTTTGTGTGTAATGCTATTAACACGTTTTTTCTTCCTTCATCTTATGGCTATTATTTTTGCCTTTGTTATTCCTTTTCGCTTCAAGTAAACCGAAAAGAAATGCAAAAAGAAATATAAATGTATTTTTGTTTTTTACTTTTGCAATTGGAACATATTGAGCAAATGCGTATTTGTGTAAGACAACCATTACTTTGGGGAATATTTGTTGTTGTTTTTAGGAATTGCTTTTATGCTTTTAAGGTCTTTGATAAATGGAAGTGTTTAAGTTATGGTTTTCTTAATCTTGCTTTATTTTCTATTTTCCTCTTTTTTGCGCTAGCGTTTTGCTTCAAATACTAATGAGCGAAAGGGATTTGGAAATCGTTGAGATTTTAGTGGTTAGATAGTACAAAGGAGATTTATTATTGCTAAAAACAGTCAGCCAAATACACAAGCAATGCTGGGCAACCTTCAAAAGTACAAAAAACTTTTGGTTAAAAAGTAGTACATAATTACTTAGAGGTCATTGTTATGCCCACAAGACAAAAATTATTTTTTTCCAAACCTTTAAAGTTTATATAAACAAGGCAAAGTTTTGCTTTGCTGGCAACTTAACACTGCACAGTGGGATGGATGTCTTCGTACATTTTTGTGCAAAAACTGTAAGAATTGGTCCTAGATCACTGAAAGCTATCAGCAAGAATTAAATTGACTAAATTAAGGAAAATTTATATTTTAATAAAAGTTTCCCACGCCTGCAGACCTGGCAATGAAAATCGATTTTTTTTTTACATAAAAAGTTTCCCATCAAAGCAGAAGCCTGCCTTTCAGTTAAAAGAAAACGCAAAGCAAATTTTATTTTCCTTCAGGAAACCCATACAGAATACAAAATATAGTTTTTCTTAATAGTTTGTTAAGCAGTCGACAAAAAAACTAATTTATTTTAAATTTATAATTTTTTTGACTACATTGTCACATATAAAGTGTTGCTTATATGACTCATGTATTAACCTGGTTATAAAAGGTTTTGGTGAGATCAGTAAGTGATGAAAAATGTTAGTGTTTGTCGAACCTCTATTGAGTTTCCTAAAAGACATTATCCTATACCTCCTGTTGTCCCTTTTTTTCGCTTCTTCATTTCGCACTTAGTAGATTAGAAGATTAGAAAAGAGGGAATATCTGGTCCAAATACCGGCACTGCAACACCTGATGGATCTTTTATACCATAAATCTTTGAATTATATTAATTCAATCTCAGTATGATGCTCCTTATGAAAGTCAGTACAGATATTGGAGAAGCCCGCCTAGTATCATCTGAACACAGAAATTCAGACTGAAAAACACGCCTCCTAATGTCACACAATACGATTCACTCACAAAAAATCTGTGTCGTCGTCTCGTCATCTTCCAAGCACAATCGACACAAAGGTGAACGAACTTCGTTACTTTTCCACAGAGGATAGTTCAGTCCAAAGTGAGCAGACAGAAAACCAGTAACAAGCCGTAAATTATTCCTGTTGAAGTTCAGGTAGCACTTAGTAAGAAGAATTGCTGCATTTGCGGTGCCTTTTCCATGTTTAAGTATTTTATACCTAGTATAGTTTAAGAAGTTTTCCGAATTTTCCGAATTAGATTTCTGATTTCATGAAATTATTTGGCAATGATCTATCAACTCCGGTAATATTAGAAACGAGAGCAGGTTTGGAGAAAAAACTTTGCGAAACGATGCTATTGCTTATTGAACTCAATAATTATTCATTAATACCTGACCAAAATGTATGCAGTATTTTTTAGCAAAAATTTGTATCATAAGTTTCATGACTTTTATTAGAAATTTAATTGTTTTTTTCCGGTTCCAAAAAAGGTCTAAAAATTATTTATTGTTAATCAAAAGAATATATTCCCACTTTTTACTTTATTGAAAGAACAGCTTGCGCTAAAGAGCGTATATATAATTTCTTGCCATTAAAAAAAAGTTAATATTTAGAGGTTATCTTCGAAATCGTTTATGATATCCCCATAATATTTTTTTAAATTCATTCAGAAATGTTATACAATTTTTCAAATATATTTAAGTCAAATGGTACTCGTACTTTCAAAAAAGTATATACTTATGTATATATGGACCTCGAAATTGCGTGAAAATATAAATCATTTCTTGCTAAACATCCTTGCATAGATCTACCGCAATTTTTCGAAAATAAATTACAATTTTCCCAATAAACTATAAATACATAAAACTGCATCATTAGATTCTTGTAAATGAGTGGTAGCGAAATGGGGTTTCGGGATCACATTCTCACTGTAAGCCATTGAACTTCTTTCAGTGGACTTTTGTAAACTCTTTAATATGTGCAAACAAGAAATTATTAAAGAGCTTTATACTCAGAGCCTATATTTATTGAAAATATTTAATTCAAAAATCTGGGTTAAACAATTTATTCAATGAATTAAAAATTCACAATAGAGGCTGACTTTTAAGCCCGTTGAAACTTACAAAAAGTTTAGCTTTCAAACAAAATGTCCTAGAGTGCTTACTTTTTGACATTTGTGATCAGTTTATCCTAAGATATCATCATGAGCTTCCAAAATATTCAGATTTACTTTAAAAATAAGTAAACAATTCGTAATGGCTTAAGTAATCATCCAACAGAGTAAGAAATTCGTCCAACTGTGGATAGATTTAAGACCATATGGTCTCTAAATAATGCTTTAACAAGCAGGACGTCAAATGAATGTGCATACTGAAGAGAAAGAATATTGCCACTGTAAGCAAAATTAAATAATAGGATGCCAAATTAGCGATTTATCGTCGGCTTCAGCTATTGCGGCTCTGTTCGTTAGCTACATAAATATTCTGATGCAAATTACATGATCGACTCTCCTTAAGGATCCACAAGGATCTAGCTTGTCCAGAAATTAAGTCTATGACACCATCTTATACGGCATTCTCTAGCCAATTAGGATATGGAGCTCAATCGCAAAATTGTGTTTCGCCGAAGAAGATCTTTTTGGCTAAACAGATTTCCTAATAAACAAAATTGCCACAAAGAAAGTTCAACTAGTTTTAACCATTATATAAAGAAAAATGCACCGCTTCTTACGTTTTACATACTATTGAGATGGTTGTATATTATTTATTTAAAATAAGGTGGAAACTTGCATTTTGGTCAATAAAGAACGCTACCGCAGCGTGCTTTTGAAATAGTACAACGTAGTTTCACCTAGACGATACTACTCCTGATAGGCCAGCAACAAGTAATACCTTAGAGGCTAACATTGTTCGCTTTTTACGTGTCATACGACCACCAATCCTCGAGAAAGTGTCTCAAAATTTAAGGGGCAGCAAGCAGAATGCATTTCGCCATGAACTGCTGCGATGACCATATGTAGGAAATTATATAAAAATTCTAATGTAAGATATTGGTCCTTCGAACATAAAGCTTGCTTAGGTTTGTGTATTTTTTATACCCTTTACCAACAAAAATGGTAAAAGGGTATATATAGGTTTGTCATTCCGTTTGTAATTTCTATAATATCAATAAGCGACACATAAAATATATATATATATATATATATATATATATATATATTCTGGATCCTTATGCATAGGGAAGACGAATAAGCGATGTCCGTCTGTCCGTCTGTCCGTCTGTCTTTACGTGAAATCGGTTTTCCGAAGCTCCCAGAAAAGCTAGAGACTTCGTTCTCAGACTGGTGTGTCAGAAATTTTCCAAAATAGATTGGTATTGAAATTCAGCAAAATCGAGCAGACGATTGCAGAGCTGGAAAACTTAAACTTTATTTTGCCATATAAAAGTAACTAACGAAAACAAATTTTTATTTTTTTTAATAAATAAACTTATTTTACACTTCAGTACGACTAAAATTGGTATTTTAAATTAAAAAAATATGAAAAAAATTAAAGAGACGTTTCCAGGGTTGGGAAACTTTAACTTTTTGTGTTATGTAAAATTAACTATGTCTAAAACTATATTAGTATTTTCTCGAGAACCGTAAGAGCTACAGACCTGAAATTTGGACACAGTATGTAGACCTTTGGCCGCTATAACAACAAATACATGAGAATTGGAAATTAAAGGGTGTTCCAAAACGAGCAACGAAAAATGTTAAAATCCCATGTAATATACATACAATTGTATGTATGTATGTATATACATTTGAAATTTGTAAGTTTAGTGAATTTTTATATAGACTACAAAAATTAACACTAAAATTTCCAAAAATTTAAATTAAAGGGTGTTCCATCAGTTAATGCAATTTTGACTATGCAATTTTTACAACTTGCTGTATCTTGGAAACCGTAAAAGCAAAACTCTTGAAATTTTCAAAAACGGTAAAACTAAAAAAAAAAAATTTTAAAATCGCCAAAACGAAAAAAATCGCCAAAAACAAAAAAAATCGCCAAAACGAAAAAAAGCACCAAATTAAAAAAAAATTCTAAAGCTAAAATAAATCGCATAAAACGGAAGAATTGCTAAAATGAAAAAAAAATCGCCAAAATGAAAGAAAATCGCTAAAATGAAAAAATCGCCAAGATGAAAAAAAAATCGCCAAAACGAAAAAAACCCAAAACAAACAGAAAAAAGTCGCCAAAATGAAAAAAACCCAAAACAGGAAAAAATCGCCAAAAACAAAAAAAAAATTGCCAAAACGAAAAAAAAATCGCCAAAATGAAAAAAATCGCCACAACGAAAAAAAAACCTAAAAAACAGATAAAAATCGCCAAAATGAAAAAAAATCGCCAAAATGAAAAAAAGAACAAAAAATCGCCTAAATGAAAGAAAATCGCCAAAATGAAAAAAAATCGCCAAAATGAAAAAAATCGCCAAAACGAAAAAAAAACCTAAAAACAGACAAAAATCACCAAAAAAAATCGCCTAAATAAAAATAAAAACAAAAAAAATCGCCTAAATGAAAGAAAATCGCCAAAATGAAAAAAAATCGCCAAAATGAAAAAAATCACCAAAACGAAAAAAAACCCCAAAAAAATCGCCAAAATGAAAAAAAACAAAAAAAAAAAATCGCCTATTTAGGCGATCAACCCAAAAACAAACAAAAAATCGCCAAAATGAAAAAAAAATCGTCAAAATGGGAAAAATCTCCAAAATGAAGAAAAGCCCAAAAACAGAAAAATATCGCCAAAATGAAAAACCTCCAAAAACAGAAAAAATCGCCTAAACGAGAAAAAAGCGACAAAACTGAAAAAATCGTTTAAGCTGAAAAAAAATTCAAAAAAACAAAAAAGCCTACCTTTCGTGCGCGATTCAAAGTCGCACTTTACTGAATTTTTTAATATTAAAGGAATTAAATGAAACTAGGTTCTTTCTTATTTCATTTTTGCTTCGTTCACTTAACATATTTTATGTATTTTTTAAAGATCTAGATTGGTATCAATAATCAGAAAAATCCAAAATTATGACTCCAGGGTTGGAAAACTCACACTTTTTGTGTTATGTAAAATTAAATAGGTCTAAAAATTTTTTTCTTTTTCTTTATAAATTGAATATATTTTATGCTTCTGAAAGAAAAGTTTGGCGTATGAAATTTGAAAAATGAAAATTATAGCTCCATAGATGGAAACTTTAAAAAAATTATAAATTTTTTTACAAAAAATATATATATGTACGTACGTTGGTAAAGGGTATATAAGATTCGGCACAGCCGAATATAGCACTCTTACTTGTTATAATTTAAGGTTTAAGCGAGCTTCAAAAACACCCTGGAGCTAAAATAAATAAAACTAATACAAATTTGTATTTATTGATTTTTTATTATAACTCCATTCTGTTCAAAATCTACTTCATATCATTGAAGCTTATTTAATATATTTATTGTGATTTTAATTGATAATTTTAATTTAAATAGAGAATAGTTATCTCAATAACATTTATTTATTTTATCAAATGAAGTTATTTTGGTAAAAAATATAGAATAATATAATAAAAATAATGAAATTCCGTACTCTTTTTTTATTTTCTAAAAAATACTCTATTTATATGAGTTTTCTTGCACATAAAATAACATGCGTTCAAACTTATAAAAGAAATTTTAATCATACGCACCATTAAGCCATTAATTTTTTCTTTATTACATAGACAAACATATTTCTCTTTTGCGCTTTTTATGGGCATTTTAAAGTCACAGAAGCAAACATAATTCAAGCTTTTCAGTTATTAAAATAAAATACAATGAAGGTTTTATAACTTCATAAAATATTGTAAAATGCATAAATATTATTAATAAACGCATATTTTAAATTTCATATATAAATATGTATATTGGAATGGAAGGCTTTATGTGATGTGCTTATTAAGAGTAATAAGCAGTAAAAAAGAACAAGTTATTACGGAGTCATTCATTAGAAAATTTTCCGACTCAAAGCTATAAAAAATCAAAGGGGTTTTGCAATAAGGAAGTCTAAGTTTTGTTAGTATCTAAGCCTTAATCTAAGTTGTGGTTTTTGGCGATTTGTTTGGTACTTTTTTAGTTTTTTTGGCGTACTTTTTACTTTAAGTGCTTTTTTAAGGCGTTTTTTTAATTTTGGCGATTTTTTTCATTTTTTTATTTTTTTATTTTTAGAGTTTCTGAAAATTTCAAAAGTTTGCCTCTTACGGTTGACAAGATACAGCAAGTTAAATAGTCAAAATTACATTAACTGAAAAAAACCCTTTAATTTCGATTACTTTTTAATTGTATGGAGTGTAGGCTGCATAAAAATACAATAACTTGGTAAATTTCAAGTGTTTAGAAAGTGGTCCAAGTCATGTGCATTTTTGCTTTTAAAATTCCAAATAAATCTCAAAAATACTTGCATAAATATTTAAAAAATATTAAATAAATTTATATAAATCGAGACTAGCGCAACTCTAAATTAAAATGTTGCAAAATACAAAAATATTTATTAAACTGCTGAAGTGTAATCTACTAAAAATTTCGACCAAGAGAAATATATGACTTAGACCATTTTCATAATTAAGGGCACACAATTGTCTGTATACTACATTGGGATTTCAACATGTTTCGTTGCTCGCCTTAGAACGCCCTTTAATTTTTTTAGTATTTGTTTTTGTAGCGGCTAAAGTTTTACATATTTTATGGATATTTCGGGTCCGTAGATCTTACGGTTCTTGAGAAAATGTTACGGGCCAAGGTGACAGAAAAAGAGATGGATGTACGGACATTGCATTGTAGCTGGAACTATAGGGTTCCTTTTTACCTTTGGTAAACGAAACTTTAAAAACACTCTCTATTAGTTTATTTCCTATATAAAGCTCTACATTCTTTTTATATAGCTATTACATATTTTTTCATCTCCTTAATTCTTAAATATACTTTAAACAAAATTCTAGCATTTATAAATATATAAACTTTTCCGCCCTTAAGCCGTAAAAATTCAGAAAAAAACTTTAGTCATTATTTATAAAAATACGTTCTGGAGGAGCTTTTTTTTAGCCATAAAAAAGAACAAAATTTTAAGCAAACAAAAAAAAATCCGCATTGAATTAAAAATAAAAAGAGATAACATACGCACTGATAAAGTATAAAAAGAAAATAATAAATTGAAGGTGCGTATGTGTGCTTAAGGAGCAAAAAAAAAAATAAAAGAAGGCAGCCATTAACAATGTCATAACATACGAAAAATGCGCAACGCATATTAAAATATTTTATTGAATACAGGCAGCTAAAAATAAGCCAACGATACCGGGGAAATATGTACACTTGAGCGTGTATGAATGCAGAATCATGTGTAAATATGCTGCTGAATGTATGATTCAGCTCGATAAGTTTCTATATGAAAAGGGAAACAAAAAATATATTTTTCCTCTTATTGAAAAGCCAGCAACTATAAACTTTTACTATATGACTGTATTGAAGCACACACTAGACAAACTCAGCACTAAAGGATGCTTCATCTCTTCTTACATGATACGGGTGTAGGAGTATTTGTGGTGGGTACTGAACTGTATGAGAACGAACACTTATGGAATGGCACTGTTAAGTGTTGTGATTGGAAGGAGGGTGCAAAAAAAAGGAAATTTTTCATTTATATTTGTTGATAGCAGACACAAATTTGGCGGAATCGTTGTTTGCAATTAATGAACGACAGTTTTAGTTCTTGTTCCTTCCATTTAAAAGGGCAACCAAATAAAAAATAAAAAAAAACATTTAAAGTGCTATTTTTTTGCTGAGTGCCCTGGTAGACTAATGAAGTAGTGTTCTAGTTTTTCAATCTAGCGCTTGTAGATGCAATTTGTACTAAAACTCAAGTCTCATTCAATAAAATGGAAGGGGGGTATTTTTTACCTATACACATATACATATATATATATATATTTATTCCCATCGTTCGAAATTGTAACATAGGGCCAATTTGTTGCCCACACTCATCAAAAAAAAAAGTAAATAAATAATTTGTATATTTTTTTTTTTTAATAAAAAGTAAATAAGTAAAATATTAATTTTGTTATAAACATATCGTTATGGTTTCAACCATAGCTGTTAAATAATGATTAGTAATCGTAATGATGACTAATTTGATTACTTTTTTTTAAGATGAAGTAATGATTAAATAACGAATATATTCAGTTTCGCACGATTACTAATTGATTGCAATTACTAATAATGGCAAAGTAATCTGAATTACTTGAAATTACTAAAAATAATCAAAAAGAATCAAGAGTAATCTAAAAATTATTCGATTACTTCAAGCATTACTTTTGATTATTTTTGATTATTTATTAAGAATCAAAAGTAATCTTTGAAACTAGTTGGATTACTTTTTGATTACTTTTAGCAATTTTTAGTAATTGAGATTACTTTTCGATTATTAGTAATTGTTATCAATTTTTGTCAGGAATTCTTTTGAAGGCAAGTATATAATCATTACAATTGGTTTTAAAGTGTAATCTTTAATGATGACTTATTTGATTACTTTTTTTTAAGATGAAGTAATGATTAAATAACGAATATATTCAGTTTCGCACGATTACTAATTGATTGCAATTACTAATAATGGCAAAGTAATCTGAATTACTTTAAATTACTAAAAATAATCAAAAATAATCAAAAGTAATCTAAAAAGTATTCGATTACTTCAAATCATTACTTTTGACTATTTTTGATTATTTATTAAGAATCAAAAGTAATCTTTGAAAGTAGTCGGATTACTTTTTGATTACTTTTGATTATTTTTAGTAATTTTAACTAATTGAGATTACTTTTCGATTATTAGTAATTGTTATCAATTATTTATGAGCAATTCTTTTGAAGGTAATTATATAAGCATTACAATTCTTTTTAAACTGTAATCTAATTGATTGCTAATCGTAATCGAAATGTAACAGCTCTGGTTTCAACTAAACGAGCTAAGAATTGTTTGCTTAAAAAATTAGTTAACTCCAATACAAGACTTTATAAGTCATTGTATAAATAAAATATCAAAAATTGTATAGAAATTTCTTAACACAAACCTGTTAAGTTTGCTCAATAATTTCAACTCTTAAACTTCAGTTGTGCAATTTTGCATTTTGCAAACAACAACTTCTTGCTTTCTTGGCTTTCTTTAGGCACTTTTAGACTGACACACACACACTTTTTTATTTTTATAGAAATATATAAATATTTTCTTATTTTATTTTTATTAAATGAACTTTTTGACGTTTGTTTCAAATTTACGTAAACTGTTTGCAACAAAAGCTGCTTCATGCAACAAGTCTTGCAAGTTTGTCCAATTAAACAAATGGCTCGGACGGTGGCAGAGCTGGAAAACTTAAACTTTATTAATAATTAATTTTTATTTTTTTTAATAAATGCTCTTATTTTATACTTCAGTATATATAAAATTGGTTTTTCAAATTAAAAAAATAAATTAAAAAGACGTTTCCAGGGTTGCAAAAATTTAATTTTGTTTTTGTTATATAAAAGTAACTTTAAAACTAATTTTTCCTCTTTTTCTATAAATCAAACATATCTCATATTTTAAAAAAAACAGATTGGTGTAAGAAATCAGAAAAGTATAAAATTTTGAATCCAGGGTTGGGAAAATTACACTTTTTTGTTGTATAAAACTTACTAGGTCTAATTAATCTTTTTTTCCCCTTATAAATTAAATGTATTTTATGTATCTGAAAGAAAAGATTGGTGTAGAAAATGAGAAAAATTAAAACCACAGCTACAGAGCTGGAAACTTTGAACTTTTTTTTTATTAAAATTACTAAATAAAACTAAGTTTTTTCTTATTTCTTATTTGCTGTGTTAACTTAACATATTTTATATATATTTTAAAGAACAAGATTGGTATAAGAAATCAGAAAAATCCCAAATTATGATACCAGGGTTGGCAAAATTACGCTGTTTGTGTTATGTAAAATTAAATAGGTCTAAATAATATTTTTCTTTTTCTTTAAAAATTAAATATTTTTTTTTTTGCTTCTGAAAGAAAAGTTTGGCGTATAAAATTAGAAAAATAGAAATTACAGCTCCAGAGATGGAAACTTTGAATTTTTTTGTTATTAAAGTAGCTAAATAAAATAAATATTTTTATATTTCTTTGTTCACTTAACACACTTTATGAATTTTTTAAATCAGAAAAATCTAACAGGTTGATTCCAGGGTTGGAAAATTTATTGTTTTTTTTTTACAAAAGTAACTAGATCAAGTTAGTTTTTTCCTTTTGCTTACAAGTTTTATATACTTTATGACTTAGAATGAAATGGTTTGGCATATAAATTAGAAAAATAAAAGACATAGCTCCAGAGCTGGAAAACTTAAATTTTTCCTGGTATATAAAACTAATTATTTCTTTGGTAATTAAATATATTCTATATTTAAGAAATATATAAATTAGTATTAAGAAGCAGAAAACTCAGAAATATGGTTCCAGGGTTGGATATTAAAAAAAAGTTTTGGTATAAAATATATATATTTCATGTTTTAGGAAAATCATGTTTTAGGAATATCTGATTGAAGTATAAACTATTAATTTTTAGTAAATGGAGATAAAAATAAAATTTATCGCTAAAGATAAATTAAAGGACATGTTCCGTCTCATTTTTCTGATACCTTTCCTCTCTGCTGAACAAATTTCAAAAAAAAAAACCTGTAGGAATAAAACGTTTACATAATACCACGATGTATACCATTTGCAATGGGAACTTTAAATTAAGACACTAAGCAGCTTTGCAACTGATTGAATCATTTAACGATTTAATTAAATATATAAGTATGTATAATATTTTTATCTGTGTATTAACGCTTTCAATTAAATATTAATATATTTAATTCGTAAAATTTGTCTGCATTAAAAGCAACAATTCCACATGGAATTTTAATGAATTAAAATTTTAAATTAAATGCCTCCAAGGTTAAAATTATGCTGCCCTAATTTATGTTTATTCTAAAATATCAATATTTTTATAATAAAATAATTGTGTAACCCCTTAGCTAACTGCACCGTGAGTTGTTCTTTTTTTGCTTATCGTTTTCATATTTATATAAAATATTCGTATGCCACACATACACACACACATACACACATACACAATTATGTATTATTTATGAGAAATAACGGTACAACCTGCATACTTAAAAGCAATAATAACTGCTATAAAGCACATCCATACGCATGAGAGTGTGTGTGTGTGTGTGTGTGTGTGTTTGTGTGTGTACGTGTATGTTTGGATGTGTAATATTTTCCGTTATACTGTGGTAATATGTGCATGTGCGTCGGCGAATGAATTTCTAAGAGAATTAAGCGTGATTGCGGCATATAATAATACGCAAGCATACGTGTTGGTAATAAAATAAAATTTCAAGGCCTTTTTCCCTTTTAAACAGTACGTGTGGAGTATATTTATGTTGTAGGAGGCTCGTCCGCTAATGCTTGGAGTTTTATTTGGATAACAAAAATTTATGAACCCTATAAGCTATAGCTATAGCTTTGTTACAAAAATAAAAAAGTAGTTATTGCCAAGCAAAACTACTCCATTTTTCCGCAAGTCAGGCAGGCAGTCAGTCTACTCATCCAGAAAACTTATGCAAAAATTATTGCTTTTCATATAAATTTTCTACTCAAGTCGATCGGTCTGGGTTGTTGAAACAGCCCATAATTGTTTTGCAATGCCTCAAATTTTATTATTTTATATATTCCTCCAAAATTGCAATAACTTAAACTTATCACACTACCCTCGTGCTGTGTTGCTTTATATGATTCCTTGCTGCTATTATTGAAAGCTTGTGCCAACGCTGCTACCATAAACTAGATGCACGGATATGCTTTACGTAAATACGACAAAAAGGAATCGTTAAAAATAATATTTATTAAAAAAAAACAAAAATCCGTTGAAATTTCATATGTTCATACATTTTTATGCAAATTGAGCAAATACACAGTTGGAAGGTACATAAGAATTGAAATATTTTTAAAATATTTTACAGATATAATAAAAAAAAATATTTTACAAATGAGGTGATTTTTTTTTGCAGTTTTAACATTATAAATATGTTTTAAATTCCTAGAGTAGAAGAAGTGATTGAAATGTGTCTTGGAATTGTAGCTAACTTTGTTCTCATAATATTTCTAGTACTAGCTTATCATGTATACTGTTTTTTTCGTACGCTTATGCGATTTGGAGTATAAATTATTATATCAATTCAACTCATTGAAGAAATTTTTTATACAAAATTAGGTTAGGTAAGGTTAGATTATGTGGAAAATTGGCAGTAACTATGTTGAACCTTAAACTATATAGACTCTGCGAAATGCAAGAAGATATGCTGTAGCTTATTCTCTGTTCTATTTAGAAGATAGTGACGTGCAGAATGAAGTCCCTTTCAGGTAACTTGATGACTCCAAGTGAAGCACACAGTATCTCACCGGGTAAAAACAGCAATGGGCTTCAGGCATATCCTTATATAAGTACCAGAAGTACAATTGGAATGAACAGCGAATTTTAAGCCACGCTAAAAATTAAACAAATTTATATATATGCATCGAACTCTGCTTTAGATTTACGGCCTGCCCCTGTTCTCAGAAAAAGTTACTTTAAGAGTATAATGGTTTGTCCCCCGATGTCGACAACGTTCGACTTGTGGCACCATTACACTTGAAGCAAAAAAATAATATTAAAATTAGTTTTTCGTAATTTTCAAACGTTAACGTACAAGCAGAAAATATTTGGCTATAATAACATGATACTTAAAATCTTTTTTATAATTTTTAGGGTTCCGTACACCGAAGGTGAAAAGAAGCACCATTGTTGTCCGTATGTCCGTCTGTCTGTTTGTCACAGTCAGTTTTCTCGATAATCGTCAGAGCTGCGGACCTAATATTATCGCAAAAAATTTAAAACTTTGACCGCTACAACAACAAATATATGACAGCTAAAAATTAAAGGGTATTCTAAAGGGAGCAAAGTAACATATTGAAATCCTCTGTAATAATACAGCCACTCGAAATTTTTAAAGTTAGTGTATTTTTATGCAGACTACAATAATTATGTGGCAATAAGGAAAAAGTGCTTAAGTCATATTTCACTATTTTGCAGGAGAGAACTTTTAGCCGTTCAAGCCGATTTTCAGAAATTTATTTCTTTTACAGTTCAGTTGGGAAATTCACTGTTAACATTTATTTTTTTAAGCAAACATCGTTTTAAACACTAAAAGCAATAAATTCAAGTTAAAATATAGCAAAGTATAACCCAAATTAAGTTATTATTCCAAATGAGATTAGAAGTCTAAAAAATACAAACCGCAAGTTATTGTGCTATAACTTCTTGGAAAATCGCACAAATTAATTGACATTTTGCCCAGGAGAACTTTGAACTATACTAAATATGGAGGTTTTATTTACTCAAAATAAGCTTATCTTGACTTTAACCCTTTTTCCTTTTTGCCACAGAATTAACATTAAAATTTAAAAAATAAAAATTTAAGGGTATTCTATCAGTTAATATAGTTTTGATTATGTAATTTTGATAACTTGCTGTACCTTGGAAACCTTAAGAGGCAAACTCTTGAAATTTTCAAATATGCTAAAACAAAAAAAATCCCAAAATTGAAACATTTTAAAAATAAAAAATTAAAAAATTGCCGAAGCGAAAAATCCTGAAAATAAAAAAATTACTTAAAGGAAAAATATCAATAAAAATAAAATAAATCGCTAAAATTGCAAAAAAAAATCACTAAAAGTATAAAATCGCCTAGAAAACCCGGCAAAAACCGAAAAAATCGCAAAGTGAGAAAAATCATTATAATTCAAAATATGAATTATAAAAAACCAAGAAAGAAATCGGCAAAAAAGAGAAAAAATCGACAAAACGAAGAAAAAAAAACACCAAAAGTAAAAGAATAGTCATTAATATAAAAATCGCACAAACACTAAAAAAATTGTCAAAAACCGAAATAATTGTGAACAAGAAAATAAGCGATGCAGAAAGGGACCAAAGTCGGTGATTTCTTGGATTAATTAAGACACAAAATAAGCGGGTAAAAATCGTCAAAATGAGAATAAGAAAACATCGAAACTAAATATAATAGTCAATACAAAAAAAAAATCGCCAAAAACCGAAAAACTCATCAAAAACCGAAAAAATTGCAAAAAAGAAACAAGCTGCACATTAGACTCACGCGTTAAGCTTACCACCAATAAGCTTTCAGCGCATTTTTCTGCTTTTAATACTGTTGCTGTTGTTACTGTTGTCATGTATTTTTATTAGAAATTTGCAAATTTTGTGATTAGCTATGCGTGAGTCATGCATTAGTCACGTGTAAGTCACGCGTGAGTCACCTCTTCAGTGCCGCCCAGATTTTGTTAGAACATGTAGCTTATTCTAAGAGTTATCCACCTCAAATTAATTACGCCTCACCCTTGTATTGCGACAGATATAGGAAAAATAATAATTACTTTGCATGGCGGGATACCCCTTCTCCATCTCCTATACCGCCAATATTTTGTCGAAACATGTGCTTTCTTTTAGGAGTTATACGCATTAAATTTAGTGACCCTTAATGCTATAGTTGTGGAGACATGTAAAAATCCGCAAAAAAAGGGATTTGGCCCATTGTGCGACGAATGTTGCATGAGTCGAAGTCGCACTTTACTGAATTTTTAAAAAAAAATTTACACTCTGAATATTTTATTTTTTTCCTTTTCCAAAACAGTAAACACCTTATCAATTAACACATTTATTAATTTACGTCATTATTGTGTTTTAAACGTTTATGCAGCAAAATTTTCATCCATGCGAGAAGTTCGTCCTTCGTCCTAGTTCTGTTCCTAGAATTAATCTACTTCAGTGAACTTTGTTGCAGCACAAAAAAGCCTTTAAATCTATAAAAAAGGCATTTCTTGTAACCGTCCTTGGCACATATTCTTTTAGAAATTTCCACACAGAGAAAACCTTCTGAAAAAACACCCTGTAAGTAATATATTTTAGCAGGGGCGTTTAAAAAAAAATTGGTATAGAGGTTTATAGGCCATTAAATTGTGCTTATGAAAAATTTATTTATTGAGAGCATTCCAGCATTGTTCTATTGTTTGTATGCCGTATTCTTTTTTATTTTTTTTAATAATTCACATGAAATAAAATTTTTTTCTTGCTCAACAAGGTTTTTTTTTAATAAAAAAATATATAATTTTTTTTATGCAAAAAAAAATTGTTTTGTAAGCTTATTGTTAGTGTTGTTGTTGTTGTTGTTATTACTTACATACTACATTCAATTTCCACATGGTTTCTAAATATAAACCATTGACATTTGGGTTTTCTGCTCGACATGTTATCGATTTGCCATCATCATCTGTTGTTGGCACAAAACTCAGTTCAGAGCGTGTTGTATTGCTGGAAATGTCATCCTGCAATGTAAAAAATTAAAAATGAAAACAATGCAAGAAGAGCAAAAAATATAATATAAAAAATAGATTTCTAAAGTTACAACATTTTTTTTCATAATAATTTAAATAAAAAATACAAGTTTGTAAAATATGTTGAAATATTTATTGTAATTTATTTTAACAACAGATTATAGAAATTTCATTTAAATAATGAATACGAGCATTGTTTTGGCTTAATATTTTTTAATAAAATCGAATTTTTTTGTTGCTTAACAATAACTTTACAACAGTTGACCTGATTTTCTTAATTAAATCATAAATCAATTTCTATGTGGTTATTGACAGGCATTTTAAACTGGCAGATTGTAGATGATGGCTTAAGCTACAGGATAGGGAAATAAGACCAGAAATAGAAAAAAAGAAGAGTTATAGCTATGCTGCTTAGCTATATAATACCAACTTAATGCGTTAAATAACAATGCAATAAAATTTTATTACATGATGATGTCAAATTTGGCGCAAATAAATCAAAACCTTTCCATTTATTTCCCATTATTTTTTTTTTCTATCGGCGTACGATTTAATAAATGTATTTTGTAGGGCCGATGACAGCTGTTAGCCGGCTTACAGCCAATCGGCTGTGTTCTCTAGTTTGTGCTCATGTGCAAAAACAAGTAAAGCAATTATTCTCATTGTTTTTGTTTTGTTTTTGTTTCACTCACTTCAAAGAACGAAACAATACAAAATTAAACAATTTGTTTCGTTTATTTTCGTACTCTGGTTTTAAGTGCAAAGAAATCAAAACAAAAAAATTTTAAACTGTAATATTATCTATTATTTTTGTTACGAAAATCATGGTCTAGCTCCTGTGTCGTGACATAAATAGCATAGCTATAAAAATTGTAATAAATTTATTTTCAAAATATATTGCTGGAAATATAAGCAGCAGTTGTAACAATTGAAAAATAAAAGAGAACAGCAAATATGGCATAAAAAAAATTTTATTATTTCAAGATATTAGTTGTTGTGATTTTATAAATATTGTTGTTGTAAATTTTGTTATTTGAGTGTAGTTTTTGATTTTTAAAGTTCTGAGACCGTCTATAACAAATCATTGAAATCTATTAACCCTTAATAGCCTACTGGTTCCTCCAGGAACCAACCAAAAAAATCACAACTTTGTTCAACAGTTCTTTGTTTTACTTAACGCTGTGACTTTTAAATTGTTTTTGCTTCAACCGTTATCATTTACGCTCATCGCCACTTGAATTTACGCTCAATTAGTAGGTGGATGTTCAGTAGTGCGTGACAACAGCGACGAGAAGGTATTTGTGCGAAATTGTGTTTATTGCAAAAAAAGATTTTGTGCTAAATTCTCCGAAATCGTTACGGAAAAAAATATTTTTGTAATCGTTGTATTGTTTAAAAAAGGCTGTAAGTATTTGGAGTAAAGGTAATGTTTTTTTAGTGTTTGTCTTCGAATTCATTGGTTGGTTCTTTGAAGAACCACCAGGCTCCGAGAGTTTAAAATTAACAATTTATATGTGTGCTTGTATGGTGGCATTTTTTTGTGCTATTTTAGTAAATTTTTTTGGATATGGGGCGTAGACTTCGTGATTTTCGAACACACGAGGAACTTTCTGAGTATGTTAACTCAATTGCGTGGTCAGATAGCGAAGATGATGTTGATTTTTCCAGTGATGATTCGGAACTCGACCCAGATTTCGACTTTGAAGCTGCTTTTAGAAATGAAAGGCGGACTGAAAATGAAGAGGGAGATGAAGTAATTGAAGCAGCAGATGCTGAGAATATTGAAAATGATGCAGCAGATGATGTGGCTGATGTAGAAATCGGTAATAATGTTGCAAGCAGTCCTCATATTGGGTAAAGAAAATGGACAAATCGTTTATTTTACCAAATGTGTGATATGGCCATAATAAACGCCTGGATTTTGTACAAGCGACATCATGCAGCGACTAATCCAACAGATCCAAAGATGATATTGCATGGATTTGTATCGGAAGTTGCTCATTGCTTGACAAAATCTGGTACTGCAATGAGATTGGAAAAGGTCAACCAAAAGGTCAATTAAAATTTTACAAACTTTCCTTGTTAATTTCATTTAATTCAAGGATTTTTTTAACATTAAATTAACATTCATTTAATGCATCAATAAATAAATAAATTAAGTAAATATAGAAGCAATAAACAAATTATGCTTATTAGTGCTGGTAGAAATTGAAGCACATGGCATTTAATTATAAATTATTTTGTTATAATTTTATCAATATTTATTTATGTATTACCCAGTGAACCCGAATAAATAAACAATTCATAGAATAATAACAATTTCATTAATTATGTTTTATTTGTAAAAATGATTCAGTTAAATGAATTAATAATTACCGACTTGGTAGGCAAAAGCCTATACATAAGAATGTTTTATTTTTAAAAAGAATTTTGCACTCGTATATTTGAAAATATATATAACACATATTTAATGCGTTTTCGTTTCAAAACAAAAATCCATTTATATTTGTTACAAAAATATTTAAATTTTTTTTTATTTTCTGGTAAAAAAAATTTAAATATTCCAATTTTTAATTTTTTTTCTGTTAATGGGTTAAATAATTATTTGCTAATTTTCAACTTAAACAGCTGCTGAATGTGTTCTACCATCTAAATTTACAAGGAAATTTGCGAAAACGATTCGGACTTTAGAACACAGGCGAATATCCTTACTAAGATGGAAAAAATAGTGCAGTAAAAAAATTATTTATAAATAATAATATTTAAAAACGAAGTCAGGTGTCTTAGGACACCCGCTTAGAGCTATGCTAGAAAAGATAATAATGGAAAATAAATGGAAACGTTTTGAAATATTGGCGGCAAATTTCACATCATCATATAAAATAATTTTATTTATTTCTATTGCATTGTTATTTAGCACATTAAGTTTATTTTTTATGTACCTAAGCAGCATAGCTATAACTGAGTGTTGTTAGACACCTTTCTTCCTTTTCTTATTAAAAAATCTTAAACTATTTTTTAGCTGATTTAATGTTCATTCTAAAACTTTACAAAACTCAGCATTTTGTTCTGTTTCTTCTTTAAGAAGAAAAAACTTACTAAATTCAAACACCATAAATCTCTTAAATAAAAACATAATACAAATTTCCCCAATTTTTTATTTTTTTTACAATTACTTGATGACTTTATTTAGATTACGCGTAAACGGAAATGAAAGTACATTTCCCTTAACAGTCTGTTTGGCTTTTAAGCGTCGGCGTGTGCACTTATATAAGCGTACATATTGCAAATACTTCTGTTCAATATTGAGGGCAAATTTTTTTTTGCAAATAAATGAATGTTTCATTTTAACTTAACTGGTTTGAATATCATTACAATGCAGTTAGCTATTTTTGCTTTGTTTGGTTTTGGTTTTTTTTTTGCTGCCCTGCTATTTTCATTAGAACTCTATCGTTTTTATTTTGTTTTTAAAAGGAATAATGATGACTAGTACGATTACTTTAACCGCACAGCAGTGGTATTGACTATAATGGAAACATTTAAATCACATTATCATTGTTTAGTTTAGTCTCAATTGTAAACACATTGTACTTATAGGTGGTTGTTTTTTTTTAAATGCACCCTCAACATTTTGTAAAATACAAATAAAGCTTTACTGCATTGTATAAATAAATAAATGGTATAGGAAACACAGTATACCATACACCATAGAACTTTTTTTGCCATTCGCCTGAGTTTAAGGAAGCTTGTGTATAAAATTCAATTTAAGTTGGAAATTAGTTTCAAATAATTTAAATAAAATAGAAAAAAACCAAATTTAAATATATAATCAATGCTTACGCCTCTAAAGTGAAAGGCAGTTGAATTTCAACAAAATACTTTCACTACTTGCAATATAATAATTTTTAAATTTTGTTTATTTATTGTTGCATAAAAAATTTAAAAATTCCTCAAAGTGTTTTGTGCGTTGTAAAGTTAGGAAATTACTGTTCAAAATTATTATACAAAAAATCTATGAAAAGCTTAGGCAGATATTTTGGAAGAGTGAATGATAACTGTATTTCCTAATGATGTTCTATGAAGGCCTTAAAAATAGCTTCAGGTCCTTTGTACATAAACAATTTATTTATAACTTCCGGTAGTAATACGGCAAGTCCGCCCTAAAAATTATTCACTTATTTTTTAAGAAAACTCGTTCAAACGATTCCCACATAGGAATACAGTCGACTCCGCTTTACTGGAAATAACCAAAACCAGAATTTTTCAGTTATCCGATTTTTTCTCTAAAACGTAGTTCGGATTACTGAAATTTGTTACAGCTAAGCGTACTGCTTAGAATCAGTAAAACAATACTTGCCATACACATGCATATGTGCACATTTTGTTCTTGACATTTTTCACGAATTCCTCGAAAATGTCTAGCCACTTAAATTGATAATATAATAGAACAATACAATAAAGTACGGAAGAGCGAAAAGTACAAATACATTTTGCCATTTAATGTTTTAACGGACAAAACATGCACAATTTTTTCAGCCTTAAGCTATGCAATCGATTTCTAATAAATAAATTTGTCATTGTTTATTTTTTCACTAAAGCGAAGTAACTTTCATACAAAACGCTATTGTGGGCTTGCTTTTAATTTTCAGTAATGAGATATTTTCAATAAACCGATGTTTCGCTAAAGCGAAGTGAATAAGACTATCTGCGTTTAAAATGAGTTCGGCGATTTGTATCGCTTTCAGTATTCTGATTTTTTTTCAGTAAAGCGTGTTGCGCTAAAGCGGATTCGACTGCAAACAAAAATTAACAAAGAATAAATATAACAAAAATTTTTCTATTTTCATTTATATATATTCAGCAAATTCCTTCAGAAACACAAACTGTATACACAGAAAAAAAAAATCCACAATAAACAACTTTAAATAAAAACAAAATAAAAAATAAATTAAAAATGTATTGAATTAACTCTATTAAACTTTTGTTTAAAAATTTAATTAATTACAAAGTTTAATCAACTCAATTATATTTTTGATAGATTTTTGGTTTTATTTTTAATTAAAGTTTTTTATTGGTTGGTTGGTTGGTTGGTTTACGTGGATGCCTACTACACGCAGGCATTCAAGTATAATCTAGATGATTTTTTTTTGAAAGGACCACTACACTCATCGCTGTAAGCTTATGTAGAACCGTATCTAAGTATTCTGATACGGTGATCGTAACTATATTCAACCTGTTGCGTTAAGATATCTGATAAGGTCATTCAACCCAATCTCAGATAAATCTGAAAGATCGTCTAGTATATGACTGCCTAAAAATTTGTGTCTTGAAAGATGAAAAGCTGAATATTCGCAAAGAAAGTGGAAGATTGTCTTTTCTTTGCTTTCTTCTCGACAAATCCGACAGAACTCATTATATTACTAGCATGTCTGCCGACCGTAAAGTGCCCCGTCATAACTGCAACGAGCCTCAAGATGTCTCTACGGTTTCTATTCCCTAATCGTACCAAACGCCTATCATTGTAGCATGACCACGTTTTCTTAGCAACCTTGCACGTGGCTATATTGCGCCATCTAGATTCAGCCTTATAGAGATAGTGCTTTATTATACCCTGCCTACCGATTCGGCATTAGAGGCATTCATAGCAGAGCCAGCGCTAAGTGTACATAGAATCTCCATGTCTATCAGGTGGCTGCTATGTGTCTCAGTTTTATGAATGATTTTCAGGTTTTGTGAAGAAGTTTTTGCATCCATACTATTTTTGGTCTTCCTGGTTTGCTCGAACCAGGGTTTTTTTAGTATATGTCCAAGGGTTTTCTTAGTGTATGTCCAAGCCAATTTCATTTTCTTCTTTTTATTTGATTAGTAATGTTATCATTGGTGACTATTCTAGGCCGCCAAATCCTTAATACGTTTCGTAACCACCTGTTTGCAAAGGTTTGAACTGTCTGCTTAATAATCTTACTTATCAACCAGGGGTCTAATCGTCACTTTCGATAACGAGCTGATTCGATTACGTTTTTTCGGTTTATTTATTATTACATTGATCGATAGCGAATGCCATAATCTTAAACTGAAAAGCGTGATCGAATCAGCTCGTTATCGAGAGCGACCATTTGACCCCAGGTTTCGAACCTGCAGAGAAGAACGATTCTTACACAGGCTTTGTATATGTGTATTTTTGTTAGAGCTATGCTCTTTATGCCACGATGCAGGATCAAGGACGTCATTTTTCTAACAAAAATAGGCGATACTATTACAGTTATAAATTTATTTTTGTTTTAATTTTTTTGTACTTAAAATCAGAGTACGAAAATAAACGAAACAGAATGTTTGATTTTGTTTTGTTTCATTTTCTGAGGTGAGTGAAACAAAAACAAACCAAAAAAAAATTAAAAAGATTGCTCCATTTTTTTTTATTATATTTGCACATGAGCACAAGAGACAGACTGGAAAATAAAACAATAGGATATATATTACAACGTTTTTAAATATTTGACATCATCATATAACATAATTTTATTGCATTGTTATATTTTTTTTACATACATATATTTATATATTGTATCTACAAAAACATGAAATTTATTTATTAAGCCCAAGCAGCATAGCTCTAACCGGGTGTCCTAAGACACCTCTCTTCTTTTCTTTTTTTTTTTTTGGAAACATGACATTTAATTTCCATTTATTTTGCTTTTGTTGTGTGTACTTTTAGGCCTGGCTTACATCTGTGTGTCATGTGGCTCACTGATTCTTTTTCGCAATGTAACACGTGCATTTTGGGGTCTTAATACTGTGCTTTTATTATTTTATCTAGTATACCTTTGTTGGCGAGTGTATAACATATTTTATTCCGATCGATAGCACCAAAGCCTTTCGCAGTTTTATTTGAAAATGCTTTAAGTGAGCATATTCTAAGTACTCTTATCTCCCTGTTTATCCTCATCATTCCTGCTTATGTATTTCATCATAAGTTGTTAACCTAGTCAACTATAAAATTTGGTTTGAGTAAGTACAGGGTGTTTTTTAGAGGTATAGAACTTCGAATTGAAATAAAACACAAGAAAATCGTTTTAATGTCCATCAATTTGGCTTTATTGGAAGGATAATTTTATGCCATTAATGTTTAAATATGATTTCGGGCATGTGGCCGCCGCGGCTGGCTCGAATAAAGCCAATTCTACAGGTCCAATTTTCAACCACTTTTTCGAGCATATGGGGCCGTATGTTGGCAATAACGCCACGAATGTTGGCTTCCAAGTCCCCTAACGTTTCTGGTTTGTTGGCGTAGACGAGCGAGTTCACATATCCCCAAAGAAAATAATCCAATGGTGTCAAATCACACGATCTTGGTGGCCAATTGACAGGTCCATTCCGCGAAATTATGCGCTCATCGAATGTTTCCTTCAATAAATCGATTGTGACGTGCGCTGTGTGGCATGTAGCGCCGTCTTGTTGGAACCACAACTCATCCACATTCATGCCATCCAATTCGGGAACAAAATAGTCGGTTATCAGCTCCAATTGCTGTGCACGGTGGCGAATCGATTCATTCGGGTCCTCTTCAACACTTTGCTCTACAGCGGCAATTGTTTCTTCGGTGCGCACTTTTCGACGTCTCTGCGGATGCGTATTATCACATAGAGTAAACGTAGTGCGAAAACGATCCATGGTTAACCGAATTAATTGCTCTGATGGACGATTATGTCGACCATAAAATGGACGGAGCTTGCGGTAAACTTCGCGAACTGAACCATTATTTTCGAAATAAATTTGCACGATTTGCAAGCGTTGTTCTTTTGTCAACCTGTTCATGATGAAATGGCAAACCAAACTAAATATTAATCACTTGGCAGCTGACAAAATGGCCGCCAGTTAAAACAGTGATGCCAACTTAAAGTTCTATACCTCAATAAAAAACACCCATTATAAACTAGTATTGCGATATCACCACACATTCTATAAATGCAAAACATTCAGTCTTGCATAGTGTTTAAAATTTTTTACAAGATACCTATACTCTGAAAATGTTAGCCTAGCCTAGACTAGCGTGATGGTCATTGATACCATAAAAAGTGTATGTGTTTTTTGGTGTTTTAGTATTTGTTGTAAAATTAGGGGTATCTGATTAATAAGCCTTGATTAGTCCTTAATATTCTGATAGCTTAATTTTTTTGGAAAAAATATCTGTAATAAAGTTTAGTTTGCGATGCTGAACAAAGTTTGTTCTACGGCTTTGTTTACATGTTTTTCCTAGCTAACTGATATATAAAAAATCTGGCTGGTCCATACAGGAATCACCAGGCTCTATGTGATTAGGTAGATTATATAAAACTGATATAATAAAATTTTTACATATAATGAAATTTTATTGCCAAATTAAAATGAGTATTAAAATATAAATTGTTTGCAAAAGATTAATTTTGGTAAAAATATGCGAGAACAATTTTTTCGCTAGACAAACATAAATTAATTGCTAATTTTTGGCATGAGACGTTTGTACGGCATTGCAGATTTATGCAAGGTAGTTTGCTTACTTTTAAAGATTCGCTTCATTAAAATAATCGGAAAGTTCTTTATTCTTTTTAAAATAACGATACTGGCAGAACATTTCATAAAATCCACTACAAAGAATCAGAACCAAAGTAACGTTTCTTTGCAATTTTACATATTAACACTACTAACCATAAGCTCCTGATGGTTCCTCAAAGGACCATAACAATATTAACCATATGCTCCTGATTGTCCTTTAAAAAACCATGTAGAAATATGACTACAACAAAAAAGTACAGCAAAAAAAGTAGTCTTATTTTAATACTCTCAATTATTTTTAAACACTATAACGAAAAGGGGAACAATTTTTTTGCAACTATTGCATGGTATTTTACAATAAAAAATTTAAATTAATATACTATTTTCAAGTAGGGTTAAACGAAAACTGCATCAGCGAACAACTTACAGATCATAGCAATATCACTTTAGAATAATCGTTTAACAAAATTTTTAATATTAGTTATTTCCTTGCGGTACCACCAGGCTATTAAGGGTTAGGTCCTTTTTTTAAAAAAATTTATCATTTCTCATACGAAAAATTTTAATATTAATTTAAATATTAAGTATACGTTACCAATACCCCTGGAAGTTGTAAACGTTCACTGGCACACATGTTTAAATATCTGTTGCATACTTTGAGGAGCTATTATTTAACATAGAGGTGAGCGTATGAGCTATATTGAATATAAGTATAAACAACCAGTGGTAATCAAAAAGAGAAAATTCTTAAAATTTGTTGCACATTTGGAAGTTTATATTTCTAATTTGAGATGTTTTTTTTTTCCAGAAAATATAGATGTGTATAATTTGATCAAATATGTATTAATTCGTTTTATTATGCTGCTAAAAACCCTGTTTAGTTTAATCTTAAATCCTTGAATTTTATAAGAATTTAGCGTTTAAAGTTCTTATATCCTACTTAAAGCTGCAATAACAAAACAAACAGAAAAAAAATCGAAAAACGAACGAAACCATTAAAGAAAATAGGTTCTAAATAAAACACCCACACACATACGTTAAATAATTTATAAAATTAGATGGAAAACACTTCCATTAAAATAACGCATTGAGTGGGTGGTGGTTGCTATGCATATAGTATTAATTGCTAACAAACACAGTTAAACAATTGCCATGAATTTCACAAGTGTGCTTGTATGTAGAAAGTATTGTGCTTCCTTTTTAACCATTCCACATAAATAACTAGACAGCAGTGTCTGCAATAAATAGTTAAACACTAAAGGAAATAAATAAAAGAAACAAAAAATGGAAAAAAATAAATAAATATAGCCAGCAATGCTAGAAAACAGAGACAAACGTTCAATTTACGTGCATTTATTTTTGCAAATTGCATGCGGTCATCCATAAATACCTCACACTCAAATGGATGATACTAAACACTCGACTCGACTCTTTCTACCAAATATATTTGTGTTTGTGCCTGCTTTTGGAAAAAGCATTTGTATGTATGTAAGTTTAAGTTTGTGTGTGTGTGTGTGTGTGTGTGTGTGTGTACAAAAGGGTAGGTAGGTTGGAAATTCTGATAACAGTAGCAAAAATTTTAAGCACTATGTAATGAAATTTATTCAAATATATAAAAAATTTGCACAAAATAATGCTTCAGTATTACAGGATTATCCATTTCATGGTTTTAAAACAGCTGATGTGGCAGGACTAGCAGCTGTTAAATATCTATCATATGAAGGTTTCCCATTTACGAATATGGATCGTTTGACAAAGAAGAAGAAGGTGTAAAAATAGCTAAAAATTACTACAAAATTAGTGATTAAAAACTGTCGCCCACTTTTTGATCATAACCGGGTGAGTTTGTTCTTCATAACCGACCAATTGTGCCAGGCAATGGCAAATTTATAAAAAAAATCAGGGACTGGAAACGTTACAAATGTGGGCAGGCCTTTGCATCATCATATAGTGTGTGCACTATAGAAAATATCGCTTCTATTAGTGAAGATATGACGGTTAATCCGAAGAACCATTACAGTCAGCTCAAAGCTCTTTATTGATATGGTAAAGAATTTTTTTAGCCTGTTAATTGAAGATTATGAACTGGATGATATACAGTTTTAATACGAGCCACACAACACGACCGATTTTGACTTTATTGCATGGGAAGAGTCCCGAACGCGTAATTTCACCTTTAGTGATACCAATTGGCTACCAAAATCATACACTTTGACGCTGTTGGACTTTATTTTTGTGGGGAAACGCCAAAGACCTTGTCTATGCAAGTTCAAAAGTTCAAGTACTGTGATAACTGAAAGTAGATGATTAAAGTGTCTAAAATTCTACACAATAAGCTGAAAAAAATTTTAAATAGATGCCTTAAAATTAAAACATTAAGAGAGAAATCTGAACAAATAAGCAGCAAAAATCTAAATAGTTTGCCTAATTAGATATTATTTATTTGAAGTAATTTTGAAAAAGTAATAAATCTAAGCATATAATCATAAAGTTTAAACATTTATTCAAATATTTGGCTTAAATTTGTTAACAAATTTTTTTGTGGAAGTGCTTTTGTTTTAAATGTTTATATTGGAAATACAAAAAGAAATATTGTTTTTTTTTCTAGTTCAAGTGAACCTAAAGTTATTAATTGATCTGAATTAAGCAGACATTTTAAATCAATTTTAAAGGATGAGCAAATGAAAGCTATTTTAGAAAACTTGATGCTGCTAAAGTTATGTATGTATGCATTAGTAATAGTCTCACGTGTTAGGCTCACCAATAATAATAGCTTAACGACTTCTGCTAACACTTCTATTGCTGTTGTTTTTGTAGTTTTTTTTATGTTTTTTCATTAGAAATGTTTAAATCTCATAATCTTTTATGCGTGAGTCAATGTTGAGTCACGCATGAATCACGCGTGACTTTTAGTTATTTTTATATATAATAAGGTATATAATAAGGATTAAAATATAACGTGAGTTAATTAAGCTAATTTTCTTAGGTTTGTTAAAAAGTTTACTTTTGGATTATTCATATCCAAAGTCACTCAATAACAAGAAAATCATCAGGAACATGATTGAAGAAAAAAATCTTAATTTTTTGCTTGTTTTATGGAATAACACCGTTTATTTGCATTTTGTTCCTGTTTCTGATTTTTTTTATAGAAAAAAAAAAATCATATTTATTTGTTCATTACTAATTACTTTGTATGAGGGGTACCCGTCTCCCCCTTTCCTACACACGCAAGATTTTGGTGGAACATGCAGTTTGCTTCCTGAGTTAATCACACCAATTTGAATGTGCCTCACTGTTGTAGTTCAGAAGATATAGGAAATATAATCATTACTTTGGAAGGGTGTAACCATCTGCCCCTACTATACCGCCAAATTTTTTTTTGGAATTTTCAGTGTATTTTAATAGCTGCACATATAAAATTTAGTGACTAGTTCACTACTATTGTAGTTTCAAAGATATGAGTATTTGGGACCACTGTGCGTTGAAAACCAACATTTATTAAGTTATCGCCCAGATAATGCGAAAAAGTTGTCAGTTTTCCCATAGTGCAATACGTAGTCGTAATATTGCAATAGAACAAATAAAAATACTTGCTACTATTGCTATTGCATTTAACAAGTACCCCTACACATGCTGCCCCAGAGGCGAGTACAATTGTATTTAAACAAAAAAATAAACAGATAAAAAAATAAATAAATGAAAATAAAATTACAAAACAAACTTACCTTCGTTCGTCGTAATTGCCTTTTTCCTTTATACCAGGTTATAATGGCGTTTGGTCTAGAACCGGTTGATTCACATGTAACTTCATATCGTCTATCAGCCACCATCGAGTCAGGCGGGTCAATTATTTTCACTTCAAGCGGTTTTACTGTAAATACATTAAGGGGTTTTTTGTTAGTGTAATTTTATTGCTATTGTAGTTGTTGTTGTCCTGTGTATAAATAAATTGTTTAATAGAGTCGTTGTTTTCTGTTTTTGTTTTCTATTGTTTTTTTTTTTCTGTTGTCTATTCAAGTGTCTAGCAGGAGTTGTTGAATGCAAAAATAAACTTGGCAATATTTAGTAAACGATTTATGTTTCTATTCTAGTTGTTCTTCATTTAAATATCAGTTCAATTTGCATGTGCTAAAAGTAGGAGTTTTGTGTTAAAATATCCATGTTTTTAGGAAGCGAGAAGAAACTAAACTAAAGCAAACCTTTTCAAATTAATTTTCATGTCTGTTAAGTACCTTAAGTTAGTAGACAAACAGCTTTTAATTTTTTTTTCTATTGTTGTAATGTATGTATGCTTCTATGGTAAAAAAAGCTGTGTGTTTTCGACTCTTTTATAAACTATTTTTTAAAGTTTTGTAAACTTTTTGACTTAATTAAGTAGCAGCACAAATTATATCGCAATAACTTATGCCGGCCATACACTACACAACTTTAAGTTGTAATAATGGCCCTAAAACTAATAAAATGTACCAATGCAAAAAAAAAACCGCCAAAAACCGAAAACTCGCTATGAACCAAAAAAAATTTAAAAAGGAAACAAGCTCTGTACGGAACCTTTCGCTTGCGAGTCATAGTGGCTATTTACTAAATTTTTTCTATATTATATTATATTATATTATATTTAGTTTGAAACAAATTTTATGTCAAATGATCAATGATCTTATATAGATTTAAAATCGAATTATAATTCTAAGCGCGATGTCTACTGCACGTTATGAGTCCGAGTACAAAATCCTGGCCGGAGAAGCCAATGAAACATGCACATCAAATTTGTCTGATGGTTGTGCTTATGTACGCAAACATGTAAGGAAAATAACTAATAAATAAACTGATTACCTTAAATTAAATTCATATTGTTTTAACTTGAAATAACTTTGATTCAACATGGTTTTTCGTGATTTTTAAGCTTTTACTTCACACTGTGAGACATTTAAATTTTTTAAACTCCATACTGCACTATCTAATTCACCTTGTTTCATTTGAAAATAAGTTTAGTTCAACATGATTTTTCATTTTGATTTAATAGTACTGGAATATTAATTCAACATGAAATAAAGTTATTTCAAAGCTGCAAGTTAATCTTTGAATTAACGTAAAACACATGTGAAAAAAAACCATTAACGAAATATTTTAAATTAAACTGGTTTTCATAGATTTGAATATAAAATTTTTCTAAGTGTACAAAGTTTCCTTATCTTTCATCTCAAAATATAACTGAAACAGATTAAGGCCATGAATTTAAGTTTTTCTAAATGAAAAGGAAATGAAACATAGTAAAATATATTTAAAAAAATATTTGTTAAAAATGTTACCAACAATTTGCTCAACTCAATATGAAGAATTTCAATTACCAAATTAGGCAAAAATACTTTAGGATTTCTATTTTAATTTTTTTTTTTTCAAGGAAAAAGTAACGATTAAATGCAATTTCCATTGATAGTTTTTGCACATTTCAAATTTTAGACAAATTTGTTGCCCTTTTTTTCATTAAATAACCATTTTGGTCATGTTTTATAAAGTTTTTTTAAGCTGATTTTCCTATTTCGTTTTATTTTTTTCCTATTAGTTAAAGTGTATGTATGCATACATTTTTTTCTCTTTAGCTTAAAGCGCATATCGTTAGCTTAATATAGAAAGGCCCTAAATCATTATTTTTATGAAATCGAGGGTTTTGTTTATTTCGATAGAAGAACTGACAAAATCTCGAGATTTCATAAAAATAATGAGTTAGGGCCTTTCTATATTAAGGTAACGATGTGTATGGGAGTGTGTGTGTGTATGGTATGTGTGTAAAAGCTTATATATAGATACTTACGATGCATATCCAAGATGAAACTTTTTTCTTTGGGCTTATCTAATTGCGTATTCAATGCCTGGCATGTGAATACGGAATTTAAATCAGTACGTTGAACTGATGGCCAAAGTAAACGATTCTCGATAACATCACCGGAATTGTGTTCATATTGGTTGTCGACCAGTAGACCATTTACGAGCCATCGCACTTGTGGCTGGGGGCGTCCTGTGTGTTTTTGTTTGTGTGTGTGTGTGCGTGTTATATTCCATAGAGTCCATGTTCAAATTGTTGTTAGACGTTATTGCGGTTATTTGTTCGTGTAAGAAACAGTAGCAGATTTTTTTAATAAATTTTTTTTTTATAAAAACGTTAGCATAAGGAAGAGTTTTCATAGTTCGACACAGCAACGGCAGACATTAGAGAATTTGGCACAACAACATACAAAGCAAGAAATTAAAGAATATGTTAAAAGTAGACTGGTTTAGAAATTGGTTAAAGGTTTCATTTTTTAACTGTGTTATAAAAATTGCAAAAGAAAATATTTCTCTTTTTTTTTGTGAGCAGTCTATTATTTTTTTTTAGTTTTGCTTCCATATGCCACATCTCTTTTAAAAGTCTACGAGTTCATCAGTGTAGCAGAAAAACATTCGCCATGGTCGCATGTTAGTAAATATTTGCTTGTATACCCAGTTGGCCAAATTGTTGCAGACGATATTGTCTTCGACGATTAATGTACGACATGTCGACATGTTTTAAGGAAATCGTCGTTCATGACTATCTGAGCGACAATGTTATAAGTTTTGTCTTCAATAGAACTTTGTTGAGGACAATCTGAGGGGCAATGTCCCTCGTTTTGTCTTCAATAAAGCAGTGTTGACGACAATCTGAGCGATATTGTCGCTCATCTCCTCTTGTGTGACCTCGCCGCCATTTGTATGAAAATTTCGTCGACGATTTGTATGGAGCTGTCTTCAATATGTCTTCTACGACTTACCATTGTCTTGTACCCGTCGTCAAAGTTGTCTTAAAGACATGGCCAACTGGGTATAGATAAATTGCATGTATATAAAAACATGTGTGTGTTTATGTGTGTGTGTGTGTGCATTTAATGCTTTTGGGAAATTAAAAGGGAAATTGAATTCTTAAATTATTATCAAACTGTATACAACGGACTTCAGGCCAAATACATTCAAACATATACGTATGCTTCTCAAAGTTTGTTTATATGTATGTACATATGAATGTGTGTGTGTTTGGCAAGGGTTTTACCTTCCTCACACATCGCATGCAATTTAGTGACCAGTACTCATGGATTCATACAAATATGAACTCATAGACTTTTTTACTGTTTCTTTTTCCTTAGCGACACTTTAAAGATTTAACTTAATAAAAACAAGTTGTAAAAAAAAACTTGTTTGCGGAAATAACAAGTGCCCGGACTTACCTCCCACAACGCGGCAGGTAATAACAATATCATCGCCTTCCTGTTTTGGCCCTAATTTCGTACCGTTTAGTTGGCGTCCCCAACGATCTAAAATGATGGGTTGTTCTGGAAGAACTAAAAATAAAACAATTAAAATTTAAATTTTTTAAAGTATTAAGATTCTAAAAGAAAAATCATATTAAAAAAAAAAATTCGCAAAACTATGTCGTACTTGCACACATATCGTTATCTGAAATACAAAATCACGTAACTGCTTTTTTATACCCTACACCAAAAATGGTAAAGGGTGTATATAGGTTTGTGATTTCGTTTATAATTTCCACAAAATTAATAAGCGACAAATGAAGTATATATATTCGATGTCCGTCCGTCTGCCAGTCCTTCCCTCCGTCCCACCGTTCGTCCGTCCGTCTGTCCGTCTGTGCGCCCGTCTGTCTGTAGGCTTAAACGGATTTCTGAAGCTACCAGAAAAGCTGGAGACTTCGCTCTTGAACTGGTATATTAGAAATTATCCGAAAGAGGGTGGTATTGAAAATAAGCAGCAACGAGAATACGCTTTCAGAGCTGGAAAGTTTAATTTTTTTTTTGCCCTATAAAATAAAACTAGCTGAAACTAATTTTTGCTTTATTATAATTTAAACCTATTTTAAATTTAAGTTAAAATTAAGGAGGCAAAAAAAAACATGAATTCAGGGTTGGAAAACTAAGTTTTTTTTAGTATATAACGGTAACCAAAACAACTTTTTGTATTTTTCTCTAAAAATTTCACATATTTTATATTAAGGAAGATATTTTTTCTAAAAGAAATCAGAAAAAAACTAAAATGATGATTCCAGGGTAGGGAAATTTATTAATTTTTTTCTTTTGTGAATTGTTGCAATTTAAGTTTAACCTTCTTAAACGCACTAATAGTCCTAAAAAATTTTTTTTTTATAAAATATTTTTTTTATTAAAAATATGTACATTGAAATTGATTAGTTATTGAGGGGTTTAACTTTTTTTAAATGCAAGTTTAACATAATAACTCTACATATTATAAGGAATTTTTGGATAAAGGTGTCCTTATGATTTGCATTAGCAACAGTGAAATGCGCATAGCATCCAGCTTAACCCCTAAATAATCAGTTTCAATATATTTTTAATAAAAAAAAAACATTTTACTGAATAAGTATAATAAGAAATTGGGATTATTAGTGGGTTTAAAAATTTTAAAACTCAATTTTTTTGTATATATAAGTAACCAGTTCAATTTAATTTTTTTGTTCTTTTGTTTAGAAATTAAAAATAATTTATGTTTTAGAAACAAGGTTCGGTATACAAAACTACAGAAATATAAAATACATTCTCAGAGCTGGAAAACTCAAACATTTTTGGTACATAAAAGTAAATAAATAAAACTAATATTTTTTCTTTTTTAAATACATATTTTCTATATTAAAGATATTAAGATATTAGTATTAAAAATGATAAAAATTAAAAAAATTTATAGTTTCAGAGCTGGATAATTTAACCTTTTTTTTTTTGTTATATAAAAGAAATTAAATAGCACAATATTTATTTTGCTTTTTAATTAAACATATTTAACTCCATTTTTTGATATGAAAATTTAATTTAACCATAAACATTGGCGCTCATAAGTCTTTTGAAGTTTTTGTGTGCTGAATCCAAATCTGTCCACAGACTTTTTTCTTCAGGTCTATTTTTTGAGCTTTTTGCATTTCAATAAAATGCTGATATTGGAATATAAAATACGTATTTATCTATGATATGAATTAAAATTAAATGAAATTAAACACTAATATAAAATAAAAAGTTGACTACGTATTAGCAGATTGCCTTCTTTTATAAGTTTTATCTGCCATTTGACGATTGGTTTCCCAGCAGAATTTAGTAAATATTTCTGAGGACCACTTGGCGGTATATCTTTTTTTTATGTACGCAATATCTTGTTAGAACCCTTCACCGTACTCAGCAGACACGGCAATACGAAGAAAAAATCTAAATGCGAATGCAGGAAGTGTATTTTTAATGACACGTTGCAGCTGAGTTGCTGATATGAAAGATTAAGTTATTGTAGTAGTTTGCCGCAATTTGTATCTCTTATATTGCCAATAAAATTGTGACATATATTTTCGAAAGCTATCCATACTCTTCTTTCGTTATTGACTTACTTAGATTTGAACAATTCCTTAAGGATTTCTCATGTTTGGGGACCAACAAGTATGCCTTCCTTCCTACAGTTTGGTCTCACTTACACGTGGAAATATACATGCAGAAAAAAATACCAATGTAAAATCACCATGCAAAAATTTTGATTTAAATTTACAAGAAATAATATGTTGTTAAAGTGTGTTGTTGTTTAGTTGCTTTGCGTCATAGCTGCAATACACTTTTGTTGTTGCGTGAGTTGTTTTTGTATACTTGTTGTTTATTTTGATATTTGTAAGTAGCCGACAAACTGGTGCTGATTGGTGGGCAGTGTACTAGTCTTTTAGTCGGAAGCTTGCAGTTTCGAATCCCTGAGACAAGTCAAAGTATTTTGTATTTTTTTTTTTTTTGCTTAAAGTTTTCAAAAATAAAATAATGTTGAATTAAAATTTTATTCATGATGGTATATGAACAAACATTTTTCTAATGCTTGTGCTAAACACACGTAAGCTAAAAAAATAATACAACACAATTGCTGCATTAAATTAAATTCATATTGTTCCAACTAGAAATAACTTTGATTCAACATGATTTTTCATTTTGATTTTAATAGTACGCAAATGTTAAATCAACGCTAAATTAGATTATTTCATAAGGAAAATTTTTCCTTAAAAGTTAAATCATGTTAGATTAACAAGAAACACATATGAAGCAAAGCATCATTGCCGAAAAAGATTAAATTAACCTGGTTAACATAGATTTTAAGTCGAAATTTTTTCTGTGTGAATGAATAAAAAAGTATTTGCTTTTTATCTAAATTTTTATAGAATTTTGAATTTTAAAACAAAATTTTAAGTCAAAAGCAAATACTTTTTTGCACTCTACCCAATATATCGGCTTGTTCTAAGACATTTTTGGGCAAAGAGTCCAGCTAACCCTTCAACAATCAATTTCAATGTATTTTTAGTTCGTTTACAAATGTTTAAATTAAAAATAAATCTATTTTATTCATAAATTTGGATTTTGAGTGTATAATCGAATTTTAAAAGATATACCAAAGTAGCCTCAAATCCTCTGTAAATTATTTTTCAAGTATCTAAAATTTTTAAGCTTCATTGACTTTGCGTAATTTTTAATTTATGATAATGAAACATCTACAGGTAAAATATACTTGCATTCATTCAATAGGACGTGAAACATTTAAGCATTATTGTGTCAGGATTTGACAAACGATTCATATTCAGAATTTCAAGTTAGTATAGTATATGAAATCGTACTTTTAGAACTTTAAGGAATTTACTTTCTTATTTATTTTTCTAACTGCCCAAAAGCAGCAGCAATGATTTCACCCCAAATCTTATTTTTAAAATAATATTTAAAAAAAACTTCTCATAAACGTTATTTGCTCAACTTAAACTTAAACTTTTTTTTTATAATTTACTCTACATCCTCTTAAAAACTCAAATAAATAATAATAAATTTATTATACCAATTTTAATGAAAAAATAAAAAGCTATTAATTTTTTATTGCGTTTTACTTAATTTAATATCCAGCAGCAAAACAATCCAGATCGTTATTTCTTGGCTGCTACACACCAATTGGGCTTAAAAAAAAAATCTAATAGAAATAAAGAGTTTATTATTTAGTGGTATTTATTTATTTCGAACTGTATTTATTTCTAATACCAATTCTTGTTATTTGTTTCTTCTTTTTTTTTTTTGCTTTTTTTATTTACTGCTGCTGTGCGTTATATTTGTTTGGCTTTTTATTTATTTATTTATTTTTTTTTTTTGTTAGTGCAGACTTGTTTAATAAATGCCAAGAAGTGCGACAACAACTAAAATAAAAAAGAAAAAGAAAAAATAAACTTTATGCCAGAGAAGCAATTGATTTTATGATAATTTTTATATGCCACGTACTAAAGCCCAGTAGAAAATTAATTTATGTACGCTGCAGTACACACAATGAAACTTAAGTTTGTTTTTGCCACACACAGCACAGTGGGCCGGCAAGTGAGGAAATGTGATAATAAGCCTAAATAATATTGTAAAACTTGTATATTCACTCAAGGAAAATTATGTTATTAGATACTATTTTAAATCTCAAAATATATCACAAGAGTTTAGAGAGAATTATTTTTGAATTCAGTTAGATATGAAATGCTAGAATTTTTTTTAATTGCATGTTATTCTCTTTACTTAATTATTGTGCGAGCATTGCTTAAACTTTTTTATAGCTATGCTATTTATTTCACGACACAGGGGTCAGCACATGATTTTTGTAACAAAAATAATCGACACTAGTGTAGTTATAAATTAATTTTTGCTTTGATTAATCGTACGCCACTAGAAATGAAAATAATGAGCAATAAATGGAAACGTTTTGAAATAATTGTGTCGAATTTGACATCATCATATAATATAATGTTATTGTTTTGTTAGTTGACACAGGGTGGCGTTGGCTGAAGTAGTTAGCACGCTGACTACAAAAACCGAAGTTCCTGGGTTCGAGCCCGGTCTCCGACAGTCATTAAAAATATCAACACCACGCATTTTTCTGATGTGCATTAGTGTCCTTTGTATCAGTTGTTGTGAGAAAAGTTCTAGTGATGCAGGCATAAGGCACTGGTCACTGAAAACTATACCGACTTCATCAGATACTAATCCTTATGTAACATCAGAGCGCCCTCCTTCGTTGTGTAGCAGAATCTTTGGCGAAGTAAAATAATCAATAAAATGGCTACTAAAAACAGCTTCAAAGTTTAATACGCCTCATTTGACACCAGATGGCGCTGCAACACTGCATTATCAAAAAATGTGCAAAGAGCAGAGTTGTAAAAGAATGAAGCTTTAATCTATCTCTTCCTTTACCGCCTGTCTTCTCTATCACTGTAATTTCCCTACCACTCTCTCTCACTATCTTCTCTTCAATTAACAGGTAGCACAAAGGGATCATTGTATTGGACCCAAGTGAGCTGAACTCTAAATTTCACCCTTCCTTACTAGCAGCCTGCTAACCTAACCTAACCTAACCGAGTTCCCACATTAGGTTTGTTTGCTTTAGCTAAGCAGCATAGCTATAACCGGGTGTCCTAAGACATCTCTCTTATTTTTTATTATTTTTAGTGTTTATAAAGCTTGCAATTAAATCTTTTTTTTAGTTAAGAACCTGGGCTTTTATGGGCAATTTTTTGCTTCTATCTGCCCCACTGTGCTCTTTTACAGTACCTTATAAATAAGGAAGCAATCACATAGAGCAACGTTTTTCTATCTAAACACATACGAGTATAATCAAAGCATAGCAAAAAACACTTGTATAATGAAAAAATGTCCTTGTAGTTGATTGCTATTCTCATAATCTTTTTTTTATTGTTGGTATTGATGTTATTGTTGTTGTTGTTTGTTTTTGTTTTTCTATGTTTGTTTTTATTTCTCTTGATTCTTTTGTCAGCATCGATAAATATAATCCTCTTGGGCTTTATTTAGAATTTTTGAATTTATATTTTTGTTAAACAGGTTTCTTTAAACTGCAGAGAAATAACCATAAAAATTTCATTGATTTTCTTATTCTTATTTGATTAGTTAAATCTGCAGTTTTAATTTATCACACCATGGCAAGCTTTTGAAGTTTAAAGCCAGAATTTTTTTTGAAATTATTAAAAATAAAATTTAAAGCATTTAAGCTCCTTTCTTATTATTATTTTAAAATTGAAGTCTAATTTCTTTATAACATACACAGTAGACCGACTAAACACAAAGAACGCTGATGATGATGGTGTAGTGACCTTTGAAAATAGCTGTTTGTTCCGTTCTACTAAGTGTTTATCAGAATATTTACAATTAACTTTGGTGTTACATGTTTATTATTTATGACATGTTATTTGGTTTACAGAGCGATACGAACATTAGCCTAATCAAATCATAAATATTAAAATATTTTTATATATATTTTATTTAAAATTCTATATAGTTAAAATCACCGACTTGGAATAGCACTATGGGTAACACATATAAAAATGTTTCATTTAGCTAAGTCCAAAATATTTTTACCTTTTTGCTGCTTTCGAATTTGAATAAATTTTTTCAGTATTTTTTTTTTATTTTTTAGTGCCAATTTTATATTTTCAGAAGCATTGTCACGCCCAGCTTAGCAAGTATTAATGTCCGCCCACCTTTTGAAATTCAGCCTTACGCCACTTTCTGATCTCAAGGTGTGCGCAAGGTTTTGTGAGACTCGGTCAAGCAGAAGCACGTGAAATATAATATTAAGTGGTCATGACCTCGCCCACTTTTGTAAACACATTATTATGGCATTCGAGAAGACAAATTTGTTTGTCAAGTCTTATAGATAGTAGAAGTACATTTAATTTAATGTCGTGGTCGTAGCCCCGCCTACTTTTTAAATAGCCAGATTCATTATTTTCCAGAGCGTGAATTCTGCTCTCTTTTTAAATGCAAGATTAAGCCCCTGTTTCTATAACTCAGACGGTCGACTTGTGTAAAAAATTTATATGAAAAGAACAACTTTTTTTAAAATGATTTTCATACAAATTTTTGAGACGAGTTGTCCGCCTGACTTCTAGAAACCAAACATAAGTCTTTTTCAGATTTTTAGCATGTGTGGCAAGTTTCGTAAAAATCAGTTAAAATAGGTGAAATATAATATTTAACTTGATGGGCGTGACTCCGCCCACTTCTTCAAATGCAATATAAAATTAGTTTTTCAGAGCTTAAGGCGTGTACCAATTTTTATAAAAATCCGTTGAGTAGAAGCCCGTCAAATATAATTTTAATTTTTAATAGGCGTGGCCCGCCCACTTTTTTAAATTCAAGATTTAATCGGTTTTAAAGTTCAAGATGGTTGAAAAGTTTTGCAAAAATCAATTTCGTAGAAGCCCGTGAAATTTAATATTAAACTCTAGTGGGCGTGGCCCTACCCACTTTTTTAAGTGTTATATTAATTATTTTTTAGAGCTTGGGATGTATGCCAAGTTTTTTTAAATCACTTATGGATAAAGACGTGAAATATAAGATTTAATTTTAAAGGTCGTGGATCCGCTCATTTTTTCCACATTAAATAAGGATACATTTCAAAAACACGAGTTGTATGCCAAGTTCCGCAGTAATTGGTTGTTTAACCGATCATCAAATCAAAGAAAAAAAATTAGGAGATGTGTTTTCGCCCATTTTTTCTCAATGAGACCAAATAGCTTCCATACGCTCTCATACAAAAAAAAACAATTTTTGAAGCCGGTCTAAAATGTTTTGAGTTATAAGCAATTTAACCCTTATCACATGAAAAGTCTTATCCTTTAGAAAAATGTCCCATGATCAAGTCTTATGAGATGCCAAGTTTTTATTGTACTATTTTCCATTCTTCATGATATTTTACACTTGCAAGTATTATTTAAATTTTTATAAAAATATAAAAAAAAGTAATAGTCTAAATAGCGCCTTAGCAGGATTATGAGTCTAGTCTAAAATGATATAAAATTACAGAACTTTTACTACTCAACTTACCAAATTGAACTTATCGCCAAAAAGCGAAAAATTAACATATTTCTTCAAACCAAAAATCAATAGATACGCAATCAAACAAATCGCTCGTTCAACAAGAAAAACAAAATTATTTAAATTATGCAGCAAAAAATCAAATAAACAAAACATTTAAATTCAACAGCATGCTGAGTCCCATTATACATGCTCGTTAATATCAATCAAATTACTTTTTTTTTGTCTCTAGGTTTTTTTTTCCTATGATACTTTAATGTATTGATGTGCTGGTTTAAGCTTGCTTGCTTAGAATTATAATATTAGATTTTGCACTTGTAAGGATACTTGGGCAAAATAAGGGGCAGAAAAAGGAAGCAACATTTAACGCATTTTCCATTTCCCCAAGTTCAGTTCGACCCTGTTTTTGTCTTTTTTCTTTATTTTTAATACACAAATGCTTGGCAATAGTAATTTAAATCTATTTGAAATTTGTTAGCTTGTTTTATTGCTCTTATATCTATTGTTGTGAAGTCTAAGGACAAAAAAAAAAGGACGCAACGTAATGCTGATAGATTGCTGTAAGAAAAAAATACAAATCTTTTCAATATCATCGAGATTTGTAGCAAATTTATTTTCAAAGAGATTTAGAAAGGCAAAAGCATTTCATTTATAAAAATTCTAGAGGGACAGCTAATATCAAATGATATTTAATCTTTGAGTAATTTAATAAATAGCAGACCAAGAAAAAAACAAACAAACAAACAAATTTAATTCTATTTAAATGTAGAAAAAGGTTAAGGGTAAATGGAAATTTCCTTTGAAACTTTATTGTTAATTAGAAAAGTTGCAAATGAGCTTAAATGTGTTGAGCATTTAATGTGTTAGGGTAGCAAGATGGTCTACTAAGATTAGTTACTAAATTAAAAAAATAAAGGTAAGCAATTTCTTATTTGAAATTTAATTAGCAGACAAATAATGGAGTTGGCAAAAGAAATGGGACAAAACATAGATTTTATTATATCATGACATTTTTTTATTTGGTTTTTCTATTTAAAAAAAAAAAATGATAATTTTCCAGCTCTGCAGCTGTGTTTTTTAATTTTTTATGCCAATTTATTTCTTTCGAAAACATAAAATATATTTAATTTATAAAGAAAAGGAAAATATTAATTTTACCTAGTCACTTTTATATACCAAACAAAAAATTAAAATTTTCCAGCTCTGGAGCTGAGTTTTTATTTTTATGATTTTTTATTCCAAACTATTTCTCTCTAAAGCATAAAGTATATATAATTTATAAAGAAAATGAAAAATTAATGTAACCTAACTACTTTTAAATACCAAAAAAATTTAAATGTTCCAACCCTGGAATCTTCCTTTTACATTTTTCTGATATCTGATATTAGTCTTATATCTTTCTTAAATACACACTATGCTTATTTTTTTTTGAGAAAATTAAAAAATGAGTTTTAGTAGGTTACTTTTATATACCAAAAAAAAAAACTAAAATTTTCCAACCCTAGAATTGTATTTTTGATTTGAGATACCAATTATTGAAATATAAAATATATTTACTTAACAAAAAGACAAAAACAAATATTAGTTTTAGCTAGATAATTTCTTATAAACACAATAATAAACTTTGAACTTTCCAGCTCTGAAACCGTCTCTTTGATTTTGCTGACTTTCAATACGAATTTATTTTTGGTACATTTTCTGGGAGCTTCGGAAAACCGATTTCACATGCAGACATTCGGACGGACAAAAGGACATCACTTATTCGACTTTCTTAGTCAGGAGGACCCAGAATATTCATATCGATGGTTTGCTATAAGAAAGGAGGAACTCGAATTTTCGATATTTTATAGGAGTAACGTACCAAGATCTTCCAGGAGAATGCAATATTACGTTGTCTCCCAAGAAAAACGTTCAAAACACGATTTCGAAAAAAATTGAGATACACCGTTTTTCGGGTTCCGTACACTAAAGGTGAAAAGGAACCATCCGTCCATCCGTCCATCCGTCCATCCGTGCTCCGTCCGTCACAGGGTATTTTCTCGAGCACCGTAAGAGCTAGGGATCTGAAGTGTAGACCTTTGGCCGCTACAACAACAAATACATGCGAGTTTTAATTGAAGGGTGTTCCAAAACGAGCAACGAAAAACTGTAAAATCCCATGTAATATACATACAATTGTATGTATATACACTTGAAATTTGTAAGGTTAGTGTATTTGTATACAGACTACAAAAATTAACACTAAAATTTCAAAAAATTTAAATTAAAGAGTGTTCCATCAGTTAATGCAATTTTGACAACTTTCTGTATCTTGGAAACCGTAAGAGCAAAACTCTTGAAATTTTCAAAAACGGTAAAACTAAAAAATCAAAAAATTATAAGATCGCCATACCGAAAAAAATCGCAAAACAAACAAAAAAAAAATCGCCAAATTAAAAAAAAGCATCAAATTAAAAAAAATTTATAAAACTAAAATAAATCGCAAAAAACCGGAAAAATTGCTAAAATGAAAAAAAATCGCCAAAATGTAAGAAAATCGCAAAAATGAAAAAAATGCCAAAATTGAAAAAAACCCATAAACAGAAAAAAATCGCCAAAATGAAAAAATTGCCAAAATTAAAAATTCGCCAAAATGAAAAATTCGCCTAAAAAACCCAAAACAGATAAGTCACAAAACTTAACCAAAAAATCGCCAAAATGAAAAAAAATCGCAATAATTAAAAAATCGCCAAAACGAAAAAATGTCTAAGACTATATCGCGAAAAACCGGAAAAATCGCCAAAATGAAAAAAAAAACCAAAAAAGAAAAAACGCAAGAAAAGAAAGAACGGCAAAATGAAAAAAAATCACCGAAATGAAAAAAAATCGCCAAAATGAAAAAAAGCAAAAATGAAAAAAAAACCCAAAAACAGAAAAAAATCGCCAAAATTAAAAAAATCGACAAAATAAAAAAATCGCCAAAATAAAAAAAACCCAAAAACAGAAAGAAAAATAACCAAAATGAACAAAAAAATTGCCAAAATGAAAAAAAGTCGCAAAATGAAAAAAATCGCCAAAATAAAAAAAGCCCCAAAAAAATCGTCAAAACGAGTAAAAAACTGAAAAAGACTTCAAACAAGTAAGAGTGCTATATTCGGCTGTGCCGAATCTTATATACCCTTTACCAACGTACGTACATATATATATTTTTTGTAAGAAAATTTATAATTTTTTTAAAGTTTCCATCTATGGAGCTATAATTTTCATTTTTCAAATTTCATACGCCAAACTTTTCTTTCAGAAGCATAAAATATATTCAATTTATAAAGAAAAAGAAAAAAAATTTTAGACCTATTTAATTTTACATAACCCAAAAAGTGTGAGTTTTCCAACCCTGGAGTCATAATTTTGGATTTTTCTGATTATTGATACCAATCTAGATCTTTAAAAAATACATACAAAAACGAAATAAGAAAGAACCTAGTTTCATTTAATTCCTTTAATATTAAAAAAATCAGTAAAGTGCGACTTTGAATCGCGCACGAAAGGTAGGCTTTTTTGTTTTTTTGAATTTTTTTTCAGCTTAAACGATTTTTTCAGTTTTGTCGCTTTTTTCTCGTTTTGGCGATTTTTTTCTGTTTTTGGAGGTTTTTTTCATTTTGGCGATATTTTTCTGTTTTTGGGCTTTTCTTCATTTTGGAGATTTTTCCCATTTTGACGATTTTTTTTCATTTTGGCGATTTTTTTTTTGTTTTTGGGTTGATCGCCTGAATAGGCGATTTTTTTCTTTTTTTTTTTTGTTTTTTTTTTAATTTTGGCGATTTTTTGGGGTTTTTTTCGTTTTGGCGATTTTTTTTCATTTTGGCGATTTTTTTTCCTTTTGGTGATTTTTGTCTGTTTTAAGGTTTTTTTTTTCGTTTTGGCGATTTTTTTCATTTTGGCGATTTTTTTTCATTTTGGCGATTTTCTTTCATTTAGGCGATTTTTTTTTGTTTTTATTTTTATTTAGGCGATTTTTTTGTTTTTTTTTTCATTTTGGCGATTTTTTTTTCATTTTGGCGATTTTTGTCTGTTTTTTAGGTTTTTTTTCGTTTTGGCGATTTTTTTCATTTTGGCGATTTTTTTTTCGTTTTGGCAATTTTTTCTTTGTTTTTGGCGATTTTTTCCTGTTTTGGGTTTTTTTTTTTCATTTTGGCGACTTTTTTCTGTTTTTATACCCTTTACCAACAAAAATGGTAAAAGGGTATATATAGGTTTGTCATTCCGTTTGTAATTTCTATAATATCAATAAGCGACCCATATAATATATATATTCTGGATCCTTATGCATAGGGAAGACGAATAAGCGATGTCCGTCTGTCCGTCTGTCCGTCTGTCCGTCTGTCCGTCTGTCCGTCTGTCCGTCTGTCCGTCTGTCTGTACGTGAAATCGGTTTTCCGAAGCTCCCAGAAGAGCTAGAGACTTCGTTCTTGGACTGGTGTGTCAGAAATTTTCCAAAATAGATTGGTATTCAAATTCAGCAAAATCGGGCAGACGATTGCAGAGCTGGAAAACTTAAACTTCATTTTGCCATATAAAAGTAACTCCCGAAAACAAATTTTTATTTTTTTTTAATAAATGTACATATTTTACACTTCAGTACGACTAAAATTGGAATTTTAAATTAACAAAATACAAAAAAATTAAAAAGACGTTTCCAGGGTTGGAAAACTTTAACTTTTTGTGTTATGTAAAATTAACTATGTTTAAAACTATATTAGTATTTTCTCGAGAACCGTATGAGCTACAGACCTGAAATTTGGACACAGTGTGTAGACCTTTGGCCGCTACAACAACAAATACATGATAATTGGAAATTAAAGGGTGTTCCAAAACGAGCAACGAAAAATTTTAAAATCCCATGTAGTATATATACAATTGTATGTATATACACTTGAAATTGGTAAGGTTAGTGTATTTTTATACAGACTACAAAAATTAACACAAAAATTTTAAAAAAATTTAAATTAAAGGGGGTTCCATCAGTTAATGCAATTTTGACTATGTAATTTTGACAATTTGCTGTATCTTGGAAACCGTAAGAGCAAAACTCTTGAAATTTTCAAAAACGGTAAAACTGAAAAAATAAAAAATTATAAAATCGCCAAACCGAAAAAAATCGCCAAAAACAAGAAAAAATCGCCAAAACGAAAAAAAGCACCAAATTAAAAAAAAATTCTAAGACTAAAATAAATCGCAAAAAAAAAACGGAAATATTGCTAAAATGAAAACAAAAATCGCCAAAATGAAAGAAAATCGCCAAAATGAAAATCGCCATAATGAAAAAAAATCACCAAAACGAAAAAAACCCCAAAAAACAAAAAAATCGCCAAAATGAAAAAAAGCCAAAAACAGAAAAAAAATCGCCAAAACGAAAAAAAGCACCAAATTAAAAAAAAATTTATAAAACTAAAATAAATCGCAAAAAAACGGAAAAATTGCTTAAATGAAAAAAAATCGCCAAAACGAAAAAAAACCTAAAAAACAGAAAAAAATCGCCAAAATGAAAATCGCCATAATGAAAAAAAATCACCAAAACGAAAAAAACCCTAAAAAACAGAAAAAAATCGCCAAAATGAAAAAAAAACCGCAAAAATGAAAAAAATCGCCAAAACGAAAAAAACCCCAAAAACAAAAAAATCGCCAAAATGAAAAAAAGCCAAAAACAGGAAAAAAATCGCCAAAACGAAAAAAAGCACCAAATTAAAAAAAAATTTATAAAACTAAAATAAATCGCAAAAAAACGGAAAAATTGCTAAAATGAAAAAAAATCGCCAAAACGAAAAAAAACCTAAAAAACAGAAAAAAATCGCCAAAATGAAAATCGCCATAATGAAAAAAAATCGCCAAAATGAAAAAAATCACCAAAACGAAAAAAACCCTAAAAAACAGAAGAAAATCGTCAAAATGAAAAAAAATCGCCAAAACAGAAAACCCTAAAAAACAGAAAAAAATCGCAAAAAAAAATAAATAACAGAAAAAAAATCGCCAAAAAGAAAAAAAGCACCAAATTAAAAAAAAATTTCTAAGACTAAAACAAATCGCAAAAAAACGGAAAAATTGCTAAAATGAAAACAAAAATCGCCAAAATGAAAGAAAATCGCCAAAATAAAAACAAAATCGCCAAAATGAAAAAAATCACCAAAACGAAAAAAAAACCTAAAAACAGAAAAAAATCGCCAAAATGAAAAAAAATCACCAAAACGAAAAAAACCCAAAAAAACAGAAAAAAATCGCCAAAATGAAAAAAAGCACTAAATTAAAAGAAAATTTTTAAGACTAAAATAAATCGCAAAAAAACGAAAAAATTGCTAAAATGAAAAAAAATCGCCAAAATGAAAAATATCGCTAAAACGAAAAAAAAACCTAAACAACAAAAAAGAAAAAAAATTGCCAAAACGAAAAAAAAACTAAAAACAGAATAAAATCGCCAAAATGAAAAACAATCGCCAAAATGAAAAAAAATCGCCAAAATGAAAAAAAATCGCCAAAATAAAAAAAAATCGCCAAAATGAAAAAAAAATCGTCAAAATAAAAAAAATCACTAAAACGAAAAAAAACATAAAAAAAAAGAAAAAAATTGCCAAAATGAAAAAAAATCGCCAAAATGAAAAAAATCACCAAAACGAAAAAAAAAACAAAAAAATCACCAAAAAATCGCGAAAAAAACCCAAAAAACAGAAAAAATCGTCAAAATGAGAAAAATCTCCAAAATGAAGAAAAGCCCAACAACAGAAAAAAATCGCCAAAATGAAAAAAACCTCCAAAAACAGACAAAATCGCCAAAACGAGAAAAAAGCGACAAAACTGAGAAAATCTTTTTAACTGAAAAAAACTTCAAAAAAGCAAAAAACCTTCCTTTCGTGCGCGATTCAAAGTCGCACTTAACTGATTTTTTTAATATTAAAGGAATTAAATGAAACTAAGTTTTTGCTTATTTCGTTCTTGCTTTTTTCACTTAACATATTTTATGTATTTTTTAAAGAACTAGATTGGTATCAATAATCAGAAAAATCCAAAATTATGACTCCAGGGTTGGAAAACTTACACTTTTTGTGTTATGTAAAATTAAATAGGTCTAAAAATTTTTTTCTTTTTTTTTATAAATTGAATATATTTTATGCTTCTGAAAGAAAATTTTGGTGTATGAAATTTGAAAAATGAAAATTATAGCTCCAAAGATGGAAACTTTAAAAAAATGATAAATTTTTTCACAAAACAAATATGTATGTACGTGTCTGTATACTATATACATATATGTACGTACGTTGGTAAAGGGTATATAAGATTCGGCACAGCCGAATATAGCACTCTTACTTGTTTTGGGTTCTTTTCGTTTTGGCGGTTTTTTTTTCATCTTGGCGATTTTTTCATTTTAGCGATTTTCTTTCATTTTGGCGATTTTTTTTTTTACATTTTAGCAATTCTTCCGTTTTATGCGATTTATTTTAGCTTTAGAAATTTTTTTTTAATTTGGTGCTTTTTTTCGTTTTGGCGATTTTTTTTGTTTTTGGCGATTTTTTTCGTTTTGGCGATTTAATAATTTTTTGTTTTTTTAGTTTTACCGTTTTTGAAAATTTCAAGAGTTTTGCTCTTACGGTTTCCAAGATACAGCAAGTTGTAAAAATTGCATAGTCAAAATTGCATTAACTGATGGAACACCCTTTAATTTAAAATTTTGGAAATTTTAGTGTTAATTTTTGTAGTCTGTATAAAAAGTGTATATACATATAATTGTATGTATATTACATGGGATTTTAACATTTTTCGTTGCTCGTTTTGGAACACCCTTTAATTTCCAATTCTCATGTATTTGTTGCTGTAGCGGCCAAAGGTCTACACACTGTGTCCAAATTTCAGGTCTGTAGCTCTTACGGTTCTCGAGAAAATACTAATATAGTTTTAGACATAGTTAATTTTACATAATACAAAAAGTTAAAGTTTTCCAACCCTGGAAACGTCTTTTTAACTTTTTTCATATTTTTTTAATTTAAAATTCCAATTTTAGTCGTACTGAAATGTAAAATAAATTTATTTATTAAAAAAAATAAAAATTTGTTTTCGGTAGTTACTTTTATATGGCAAAATAAAGTTTAAGTTTTCCAGCTCTGCAATGGTCTGCTCGATTTTGCTGAATTTCAATACCAATCTATTTTGGAAAATTTCTGACACACCAGTCCAAGAACGAAGTCTCTAGCTTTTCTGGGAGCTTCGGAAAACCGATTTCACGTACAGACAGACGGACAGACGGACAGACGGACAGACGGACAGACGGACATCGCTTATTCGTCTTCCCTATGCATAAGGATCCAGAAAATATATATTTTATGTGTCGCTTATTGATATTATAGAAATTACAAACGGAATGACAAACCTATATATACCCTTTTACCATTTTTGTTGGTAAAGGGTATAAAAAGCAAAAATAGCCACATTAAAAAATACTCAAAACCGAATGTACGGAACCCTTCGTGCACGAGTCAAAGTCGCACTTTACTGAATTTATTATATTATGCTACCGATATATACTTTGTGGGGTTGCATATGAATATTGGGACATATATTTAATTTTTAGTGATGGATACAAAAAAGAATTATGTAAAGCATATAATTGCTAACAGACGACAAATATTTTTATTTCCATCCCTTAAACATTAGAAGTTAAAATAAAATGGAACTTGTTTCCATTACACTGATAATCTAAAAATCTATTACAATTTTCCAGCTCTGAATATAGTTCAAAGCAAAATTTTGATAAATTGTTCTAAAATGCATTCTTTTTGAAATGGAGCATTCTGAGTAGAGCGAAATAAATTTTTAACAAAAGGGTGCGCTTAGGAACGGTTATTAGGTGAGATTGAAAATTCGATTCCTCTATTTTCTGGATAGTTACTTCTTAAATTGTCTTACAGCAAGAGATCGAATATAGTCAATATTAAAAACTATAATTGCATATTATATTCTTCTATTCTATTCATATTGAAAAGCTGATGTTAACAAGCGTTCCTTGCCCCCATTACATGGATATGGGTGCTGGCGAAGTGAATGGTGGCACAGAAAAATGCGTCATTTTCCTAACTATTCTAATTTAGCTTTCGAAAATCACTTCTTTTAATGAAATATTTTGTGCAATAAAAAGAATTTTAAAAATACTGAAAATCCTTTTATTAGATAACAACAATTCTTTGCAAAGGAGTATTTTACAGAAAAGTGAACTAATCCTGTACAAATGTTTATTATAATACGCTTATTTCTATGCATAACTCCTCTTGCGATCTAATGTTACTCTTGAAATTATTTCAAGTTATTATATTTTTAATATTCTTAAATTTTGTTTCTGTTTTCTCAAAAACTGCACATAGTACATTTGCTATAATGATGTTAACATACACATACGAATGTACTCGTAGATGGAATAAGTATGTTTATGCAAACAAGTACACTTGTCTCCAAATGTACCTTGTAGCTTGTTAAACAAAAACTTGCAAAAGTACACAACAGAATGTTGTCTTATTACTGACAATAAATGTAAGATTATTAGCAAATGCTGTGCTATATACTCGTATTATATAAAAAAAAATAAAGGAAAAATATATGTAATACTTACTTATGACTGATAAATTGAAGCGGAAGCTTTGTGTTTGACTTGTACGAAAGTCAATGCGACAACGATAGATTCCTTGATCATGACGTTTGATATCCTGAAAAAAAATAGACAAATAAACACATAAAAATTTGTTATACATATAAATTTAAAGCTTACAAGAAACTTAAACTTAAATACAATTTTGTTTAGCTAAACATTTCTTCTTTCCGCTTGACAAAAATCTTCAAACAATAATCTTAATGGCATAATTTAAGTCAAGTCATTTAATTTACTAAATGTATTTTATCTACACCTTCTGTCAACAGAATATACGGTGGTGGGTGTTACTGAAAAATTAATTTGAAAAAGTGCTACTAAGACAATTAAGAAATTAAAAGTCTTCTTTATCTAAACAAAAACACCCCAAATAAATAAGTTTTTTCTTTAATTATCCTTTTGTTGCCTAAAACAAAAAAAATCCTATTTCTTGTCTTTTAGAACAAAAGCTTTAAGCTTTCATTTAATTAAGGAACTTTTTCGAGTTATATTTCGAAAACAATAGTATGAAGTACAGGTGTTCTTGAAAAATTACCGAGTCATTTAGTTGTTTAAAGCTAGAAATATAAAAGAGTATTTGTCCTATAAAGGGTGTTTTTTAGAGTGACGCAAGTTTTAATCTTAATAAAACAAGGAAATATATTTTTAATATCAATGAAACGGTTTTTAATGGAAAGCAAATTTTATGAAATTAATGTTTAAATATTATTTCTGCCAAGTGGCCGCCACGGCTAGTGCGTAGAAGGCGCAAACTGAAACAGCAATTTTCAACAATTTTCAAAAACATTTCGCATCATTCGCGGCCGTATTTCGCCGATAGCTCTTGGAATGTTGTTTTCCAGGTATTTAATTGTTTGTGGTTTATTGACGTAGACTTAACAGAATCCTAAAGAAAATAATACAATGGGGTTAAATAACACAATCTTGGTGGCCAATTAATTGGGCCTTTACGTGAAATTATTTTGTTTTATCCAAAGTTTCTTTGAGTAAATCAATTGTAGCGCCCGCTGTGTGGGATGCGGCTATTTCCTATTGGAATCACATATCAGCTAGATTAATGCCACGTAATTGAGGTACGAAAAAATTTCGTATCATGTTCCCATACCGTTCATCAATGGCAGTAACAATCTGACCATCATCGGTTTTGAAGACATATGGGCCAATGACACCGCCTGTCCATAAAGCACTCCAAGCAGTAAGTTTCTGTGGATGTAATGGTGTTTCAACAAAAGCTTGTGGACTCTCCTCACTGTAAATGCAACAATTGTGCTTATTTACCTACCCAATCAACCAGAAAAGGGCTTTATCGGAAAAGGGAAGAAGTGCACCATTAGTTTGACGAATAGAAGAATTATTTTGATTAAAAATTTTAAAAATTTGCACGCGTTTTCTTTGGTGTAAGTGGATTCATAATGAAATTTCAAAATAAAATAAGCAAAACGCAACTATCAGCTGTTAAATGGGTACTCAAATAAAGCAGTGTTGCCAACTCAAAGTTGTGACACTCTAAAAAAACACCCTTTCTTTATTTCTTTATTTACAATTGCCTTTCTAATACAACAAGATATGACAACTTATGAATTACAGTATAAGAATCAGATAAATTATATTATAAGTTATATTATCTTAATATATATAAAAATCAAAAACACGTTTATTTGTTAGGGGTGAACTCTTCAATGCCCCAACAGATTTTCGCCTTCCACCCCACAAAATATTTGTAAAAGACCGGAGCGTGTTTTTATATATATTCTACCCCGATAAATGCTACGCCCCTTTCAGAAATAATGATTTGTCCGACAAATGGCGCAATTTTTAGTTTTTTGTGTTTTTGCACCGTAACTCAAGAACTACTAAACCGATTTTGACCAAACATCATATAAATGCTCTATGGTGCGTGAGGAGTGTTTCTGTGTAGTTTGAAGTTCGTCCGACAGATGGCGCAGTATTTAGTTTTTTTGTGTTTTTGCACCGTAACTCAAGAACTACTGCACTGGTTGAGACCAAACCTTAAATACATGCTTTATGGGGCGTGAGGAGTATTTCTGTGTTGTTTGAAGTTCGTCCGACAGATGGCGCCATATTTATTTTTTTTTGTAATTTTGCACCGTAACTCAAGAACTACTGCACCGATTTCGACCAAACTTTATATAAATGCTCTATGGGGCGTGAGGAGCGTTTCTGTTTAGTTTGAAGTTCGTCCGGCAGATGGCGCAATATTTAGTTTATTCGTGGGCAAAATACAATTTTCATATTGTACCACCAATGCCATATACAACACTAATGTTTTCTTAGGGCCAGCAACGCGGACCAGGGTCAGCAAATATAATATATATTATAACATTTTTATCAGTAAGAAGTACTAAGCTTAGAAAATGTTTTCAATGATGTCTCGCCCATATAATTTTTTCCATAGTCTAAAATAAGAAAATTTAATTTAAAATGTATTTTCTATAGCGTCATGATTCTAATTCATTTCAGTGTATTGATCCCTCTAATAAATTAATTAAAGCTAAGGTAAAAAGCAACAAAATGAAGCTTTGATCTCACTCTACTATTGATGGTGATTATCGGCAATTTTTTCCCCTTGTGATTCAACTTCATTCAAGCCATGCATTGTGCTTTCAAATTGTCAATTTCTTGTGATAATTAACACTAGTGTTGTGTATTTGTTGAATGCGAATGTTGACTGGAGAACAGGAGCTTTTTTAAAATGAAAGTTGTGATGGGATGCTTCTTAGCAAGCTTCATTTTGTGTGGATTTTCACACAAGGGAAGGTTAACAATTTGTCATTTAATTGTTGCATAAAAGATTAAAATTATTGAAATTAAATTTTAATTTGAAATGAAATTTTGATAACAATAGCACATAATGTACAAATTTCTTTACCCTCCACTATCATGCGACTTAAGATATCTGGCTCATGCATGAATGAATGCCTACTATTATTATTAGCTATTACATTCTTTACGAAAGGCATAGTAATAAAGAAAACAAGTTAAGGAATAGAGAGAGAAAAGCATCATTCTTTTATAACTTTTTTTCTTTGTACGATTTTAATAAAGTAGTGTAGCAGCGCCTCTGGTGTCATTTAGGCGTATTAAATTTTCAAAGCTCTTCTTAGTAGCCATTTCATTTATAAGTTTACTTTCTCGCTGATTCTGCTACACAATATAAGACCGAGGTCTCTAGCTTTCGTGGGAGCTTCGGAAAACCGATTTCGCATACAGACAGACGGACAGATATTTGGTGAAATAGTTTTGAACAGAAAATAAATAAAACCAATGGGAGCTCTTACAGATATAAAAAAGCAGACGGGCGTTTGAGGACACCTGGTTATAGCTATGCTGCTTAGCTTTATAAAACAAACTTAATGTGTTAAATAACAATGCAATAAAATTATATTATATTATGATGTCAAATTCTCTGAAAATATTTTAAAACGTTGCGAGCGGCGGTTGTTAGCCGGCTTACATTCGATCGGCTGTGTTTTCTAGTTTGTGCTCCTGTGCAAATTGAGCAATCCTTTTCATTAGTTTTGTTATGTTTTTGTTTCACTCACTTCAAAGAACGAAACAAACAAAAAATCATACAATTTGTTTCCTTTATTTTCGTACTCAGCTTTTAAGTAAAAAGCAATCAAAACAAAAATAAATTTATGAATGTAATAGTGTTGCTTATTTTTGTTACAAAAATCACGTGCTAGCTTCCGTGTGGTGACATAAATAGCATAGCTATCAAAATGTCCCTTAAATAATAATGTATTTTATGTAAGCCCATATAAAATTATCCCTGATTAATTTAGAAGTGGCATTGCTCTAGTGAATAAAACATATATTATGTTTAAAAAAAGCGTTAAAAGCTAAATAATAGTTCTCGTGGAAGTGGACGTTCATAAACTATTTTAAATTAAATAAATTTTTAATAACATTTTCCCTCAAACATTCTGCTAAAATTTTCAACATCATCTCTTTTCCGTGTAGCTACAAACAAGCTGCATTAAACTTCTGTTTAGGTAAAATTTAACTCATAAAAAATTAGTGTATGTTTGTATATTATAATTTAATGGAAACACACTTAAAGCCCCATTAGTGTGAGGGCTCTCTGCTTTATTTGGTTCCAAGAATCAGTATTGTTGACTTCAGTTTTGTAAACTACACTCTGAGCACTGTAATTGCTTGCTTTGAAATATGCTCCCCTAAAAAATTTTACTTCCCTTACTTACTTCAAAATATATTTTGTATATTATTAGCTTAATACATAAAAGGCCCTAACTCATTTTTTTTTAAAACGGGATTTTTGAATTTTTTGCTATTAGATGGTCTTAATGTATCAAAAAATAACAAAACCTCGATTTCAAAAAAAAAATTAGTTAGGGCCTTTCTATATCGATATGGTAACGATATGTATGTGTATGGCTCTTTTCACTTCTACACCAAAATAAGTAAGGCTTAAACTTTTTTTGATATTTATTTTCTAATTCCTAAATGTTTATTGTTTGTGAATACATTAAGTTGTTATTGTGTTGTTTTGTTGCTTGTTGTTAATATTACACACAACTTTTAATTCCTACAACATCAATAACTAATTTCGACCACATCAACTTGTTAAATTGGCAAACGCACGCAAATTTTTTATTAATAGGTTTGCATGTTTTCAGATAACTTGGTTTACTTCCTTCTTCTTTATCTGCGAATTTTGTAAATGAAAGTTGCTCCGTCCAGCCGGATGGTAGACCGTAAAATTTTTTCTTGAGCTGCTTTTTGTTTTTAATTAACTTTCGTGTTAATTCTTTTTCTATGAATTTAAACTTTTGATAAGCATAAGTAGGAAAATGGGATTTTCTTTTGCAGTGAAAGAAACATAAATTTTGTGAATTGTCTCTACATAAAAGGAAAAGTGATTTACTTTCAAGTGTGCATGGATAGCCAAGACGAGCAAAGAATACAAATGTTTGCGTGAGAATGTTCATGGGCTCGTGAACACGTTTTTATGCTCACGACTAAAATATTTGCTGTACAACACATGCTCATGCAAGAGAATTAATAATATATTTATACACTCTTACACTGCACTATGGCACATATGAGCAATTTTTTGGCTAAAAATATTTTTAGGGTGGAGTTTATTATCGATTCTTATGCAACTTTGGACAGCTCAATATAATGTCTAGAAAAGGAGGAGGATTATATCTGATACAAATCAGATATAATCCAGATACAAACCAGATACAGATCATATACATATCAGCAGGGCTGGAAAACTCATATTATAAATAAATGCTCATAAAATATATAAAGCAAGAAACATAATTTAAATGCATGACATTCCCATCCAGGCATGAACAGACTTTTGTACTGAAAAAGTGACCCCGTAGCCCCACATTGCAACTACTCATGTTTGAAAATTTTTAGCGTTAAGTATATTTGTGAAAAAGTTTTATTTTCTGGAAAATCGAAGAAACCCTTAAGGAAAGAAAGCTGAATTAAAATGTCAATAGTAAAACTAAGGTATTTTTGGAAGTCTTATGTATACTGAAAACTTGAGAAAACTTTTTTAAAAGGTTATGCCATTTTTGGTGAAGAGTATAAAAATTTAATAAAAGTATATCTAACTAAAAAAATTGTTTAGGTAAAAAGCAATCTGTATGACCTATTAGGGTTCCTATACAAGGTTAACGAGAGATAAAAATTATAGTGAGCTTAGGCCGGCCTTACATCGGTGTGCTGATGCCACACAAGCGTAAAAAAGCGTAACCACTAATTATTAATGAAAAACTGTTTGATTCAGACATTTATTTATTAAGTTAAATAGTTCCATACATAACTAATAGACAATTTTATAGAATCCAACATTATTGGAAACTGTTTAGATCATTAAATACATGTCTGAATCAAACAATTTTTCATTAGTAATTAGTTAGTTACGCTTTTTTGGGCAAATGACACACAAAAAATGCCAGATATAAACTCAGCCTAAAAATGGGCAAATCTATGCCCGTCTATGGTAATTTATCAAACCAGGGGGCAATTTACTGCAATCGTTATCGATCGAAATACCGAAATATTTCAAAAGAGTTTATATGGAAATATTTTAAAATTTCGAATCGTAGCCAATGCCGTAATTTGCCCCCAGACCAAAAATGTCAAAGTTCAAAAGTCCTTAATTCAAGGCTTTAATTAGCGATAAAAAAAGTATTTTTATTAAAAAGTTATTTTTTTTATTATTAAACTTAAAAATAAAAAAATGATTTCAAACAGCACTAAAATTGGTGCAGACTGGTTCTAAAAAATTCCTTGCAGCACTTCCATCAGCTCATGTTTCTGTCAAGGTATCGATATTTTTGCAGGCAAATCCTGCCTTATGGTTCAAGAAAGCTATAAGTCAGCTTCTAGCTCAACAATTATAATGCTACAGAAGATTTGAGCGTGATAGATACCGCAATTAAAGAGATAATTAAATCAATTAATTAATTAATTGGTCAAGTACAGGAGAAGGCATTCAGAATTTCATTAAATATTCTGTAAGTTTGTTATATTAACAATTTTTGACTGATTTAAATTTTTTAATTCTTGTTGTATAAGCTCAGAAAGATGGGTAAGCACTAGAGGGTAGAGGGTAGAGGGTATTTGAGTTCCAGGACTATTAAAAAAAACGACTCCTTGAGACAAAAACATTGATATATTATACTTTAAGATCCGCCTGAAAATACCGAAGATATAACAAAAAAAAATTAAAAAGCAACCCTTACATTCAGCAAATTCATAAAATATAAAACAATGGCAAGACTGTTGTAAATTTAGAGATGGTAAGATTGAGCTTTTATTACAAAAAAGCTTTCAGTAAAATTGTATACGATGAATCAAAACAATTCACACATTCTATTTGCAATAATGGCTGAGTATAAAAAAAGCAGAAATCTACATTAACTGACACCACACACAGTGGACCAAACACAAAAGAACGCTGTTGATGAAGGTTAAGTGGCCTTCGAAAACATCTAGTTGTTCCGTTCTCCTACGTGATTGTCATAATATTAACTTTGGTGTTATTTGTTCATTGATAATTATCACATGTAATTTGGCTTACAAAGCGATACGAAATTTAGCCTGATAAAATTATAAATATAAAAAAAAGTTTAAGTAGTTCTGCTTAAATTATTGAAATACTTTCTTAGCAAAAATTTAATGATTTTTTGCGAGCTTTAATTTTCTTAAACTAAGGTGATACATTGGGCTGGTAGAAACTGATATCTGGTGGGTAAATACCAGAACACGATATTTTAGGTCAATGAAGGAAAACATTGGTCTCCTCGAGACAAAAACGTCGATATATCACACTTTAAGATCTGAGTGTAAATGCCGAAGATATAATGAAAAATGTAGAGGGGTGCCTAAGGACACCTGGTTATAGCTATGCTGCTTAGCTGTGTAAAACAAAGTTAATGTGTCAAATAACAATGCAATAAAATTATATTACATGATACTGTCAAATTCGCCGCAAATATTTCAAAACGTTTTCATTTATTTCCCAATATATTTTGTTTTCCAGCAGCGCACGATTAAATTAATGTATTTAAAATGGCCGGCGGCGGCTGTAAGCCTGCTTACAATCAATTTACTGTGTTCTCTGGCTTGTGATCATGTGAAAAACCTATACAAAAATAAATTGAGCAATCGTTCTCAATGTTTTTGTTTTGTTTTTGCTTCACTCACTTCAAAGAACGAAACAAAACAAAATCAAACAATTTGTTTCGTTTATTTTTGTACTCTGCTTTTAAGTCAAAAGCAATCAAAACAAAAATTAATTTATAACTGTAATACGGCCATGTCACAGAGCTCAATTCCGTTCGGAATCGAAATTGAATAAACCTCAAAATGTCAAGCTCTAGCCGGAGCATACCCCAGCATACCACCGACTCCCACAGTCTAGACACACCTAACAAATTTCCGTATTTCAGTTTTCTTTTTTAGACACCATCTACAAAAATAGGGTGGATTGAATTCCGATTCCGAACGGAATTGAACTCTGTGATATGGCCCATAGTGTTGATTATTTTTGTTACGAAAATCACGTGCTAACTGCTGTATCGTGCCATAAATAGCATAGCTAAAAAAATTTTCGAAACTGTCTTGCTTTATATCTTATCTTATCTTAATATATATAAAAATCAAAAACACGTTTATTTATTAGGGGTGAACTCTTCAATGCCCCAACAGATTTTCGCCTTCCACTCCACAAAATATTTGTAAAGGACCGGCGCGTGTTTTTATATATATTCTACTCCGGTAAATGCTACGCCCCTTTCAGAAATAGTGATTCGTCCGACAGATGGCGCAATTTTTAGTTTTTTTGTGTTTTTGCACCGTAACTCAAGAACTACTGCACTGATTGAGACCAAACTTTAAATACATGCTCTATAGGGCATAAGTAGTGTTTCTGTGTAGTTTGGAGTTCGTCCGACAGATGGCGCCATATTTAGTTTTTTTGTGATTTAGACCAAACCTTATATACATGCTTTATGGGGCGTGAGGAGTGTTTCTGTGTAGTTTGAAGTTCGTCCGACAGATGGCGCAGTATTTATTAATTTTGTGTTTTTGCACCGTAACTCAAGAACTACTGCACCGTAACTCAAGAACTACTGCACCGATTTAGACCAAGCTTTATATACATGCTCTATGGGGCGTGAGGAGTGTTTCTGTGTAGTTTGAAGTTCGTCCGACAGATGGCGCAATATTTAGTTTATTCGTGGGTAAAATCCAATTTTCATATTGTACCACCAATGCCATATACATACAACACTAATGTTTGCTTAGGGCCAGCAAGGCGGACCGGGGTCAGCTAGTTATATTATATATTATATATTCATATTCGGTGGAGTACAGCGAACTTTTTTTGTTTGCCTGCAAGGCGAGGCGGTCTACTGTGCATGTCTGTGCATTTTCTTTTTTGTCTAATATATAAAACATGAATTTTGAAATGCTGATAAAAACTTCACCATAAAAGAAATTTATTCTCGTTTGAAATTGTTAACATATGCTATTTAGACAGACAACACATATATTTTTTTTTAATATAATTTCAGCAAAGAGCACTTTCTGTGTCTCATATGGCACCTTAAACAGTCAGAAAGTAAACAGTCGTAAGGTATATGCGACACCTTACAGGCAGGCATAAAATATATTTTATAACACAAATTTACTCAAATAAAAAAGTTTAATCACAATGTTCACGTACCAAATAAACAAGTTAAATCTTAAACTCACACAGGCATAAGGACTCTCATAAATTTTACAGTTTTTTTTCTTTTTATTTTGTTGTTTCTTTATATTTTATATAAATGTTATTATATATATATATATATATAAATATATAAATAGGAGCATTATATTTTCACGTTAATTTTTCTCTTTTTTGGATTTTCATTCGATGAGCTTACGTGCTATTTGGTCATAATCGTGTAAGAAATTACACAGCAATATTGCCAGCGGTGGCATAGAAAAAAATAAAAAATAAAAGGGGGAACAGGAAGTCATATACTCTCACCAAATCTCTTATTAACGCCACGAGTTTAACACATTAAATATATGTATATGTATGTATGTTTGTACATAGAAATATAACTCTTATATATTGTCATTATTTTTATGGATTTTTTGATGATATTTAATGACTGTTTGATAAAATTTAATACAAATTTTGTGGCAGCATTTATTTTATTTCAGCTGTTTGCTTAATTTTCTATTTGTTTGAGCGCAAGTATAATAACAACTAATCATGGCTTATGTGGCAATTTAATAGACGCATTAAAAAATAAAATAAGAAAATTAGGATGCTTAAATTTAATTAGAAAAATTTGCTACTCATTATTTTAGTCTGTATCTAAATGCAGTGATAATGTAAAAAAAGAAGCCAACTACTACACGCATTTAAAATATTAACAAGTTTTAAACTGAAATTTAAAGGTAATTGGTTTTTAGAAAGGGTTTGTGTGTGTGTGTGAGTGTGTGTGTGTGCATGAGTAGTTTAAGTGAGTGTAACACAACCAGTTTCCTTTTCCGGCAGCTTAAGATTGTTATTTTAGTAAATTGTAAAATAATTGAAGCGCAAACATATGTAAGTAAAGATATTTACAACAAACAAATCATTTCTAAAGAGACTTTTAACTCCTTTCTAAATCTAAAATTTAACAAAACTCTATTACTTGCTGCTTGCACTGGGAGGAAGGTAGAGTTTAATTTACAAAATCCAAAATTTTCATTTTGTCCTTTCTATGTCGTGCTGGGCAAATGTTTACAAAATAAAAATAAAAAATATTAAAGCACCAAAGTTTCTTTTTTTTTTTTTTTTGTTATAAAATTAATTAGAAAGTATCCAGCACGTTTCATCACTAACACAAGGCCTTATATTTTGATGGCAAGTAAATAATGGCAAGAAATATTAATTGTATGAAGTGGTTACTAATTAAATTTGTTTACTTTATGAAATTCAATAAAACTATATAATCTCTACGCTTTTCTACTTTTCCTCATTTTATTAATTATTTTTTATTTATTTCTCTAAATATAAAAAAAAAACATAGGAACTTATTTTGTAAAAATCAACACTTTATATAAATTTTATATGGAAAAAATTTTAGTTACAAAAAGAAAATACAGACTAAATTTGTAATCAGTTTTTTACAATTCCTTTGTTGACAATAACACAGTGCAACAACCAAAACAGGAATGGGATGAGACCAATTGCAAATGAAAGTTGTCATTATCCATAACAAAATCCTGAAGGGTTTATTTTAGTCACTGATTAAATTAATTAATTAATTAAGTCTACTTATTCAATACTTTACTCTCTCAGCTGTTGGACAGATTTTTAAATAATATTTAATATGTGGGTGCCCCTCTGGCTGAGTGGTAGCGATGCTAGCCTCGTGGGCTCGATTCCCAAAATGATTTCTTAAACGACCTCAAGTTTACTTTTTTCAATTCTTATAAAATGAAATATTTTCCTTAATTATTGTGATTTTCTAAAGAAGGCAAGAAAAATTAAACTAGACCTTAGCTGGGGAAAATGGCTGCACTTTTCTGTGTCATGCAGCATCTCATCAGAAGTAATTTACGAATCATATTTCCCCCACAAGCACAAATTTCGATAATAAAATACAATGATTTACTAACAATTTTGCTTTTTTAGTGTATTCCTGCCCAAATGGGTCAATAATTTTGGGCATTGCCACATGTGCCGTATAATTTATTGCACTAAAAAATTTACACCGAAAAAAAATCAGAAAAATCACCCATTATTACGTAGAAAAATAATATTGTTAAGGTTTTACCCTTTAAAAATGTTTTTGCGTGGACTCAAAGATTTGTAAATGAATAAAAGACACCAGTGTAGTAATTAGGGTCAAAAATTACACCTTATTTACCAAATACACAAACAAATTAAATAACTTAAATGATTCACAAATAGATATCACTACGTCTACTAAGCTTTTGTATATATTGTTTATACACTTTGGCTGCGTTGGCCTTGAGCTAATACCCCTCTCTCTGCTGCTCGTCATACACAAGACTCACTCTGCCGACAGTCACTGTTTGTACAATAATAATTACTGACTGACTTTAACACACGATCAGCTGTGTTGTTCACTACACTATTCAATAACAACAACAAGATTTCACGATAGACTCATTTAATTATCTTTAAAAACTTTATGACAGACTAGTAGACAATTCTTTAAATAAGCAACTTAATTTCAGAGTAACCTTGTGATAGACTGAACGGCCAGCACCTGCGCTACTTTTTCTATAATTCATACAAGGCTTCCAGAATGTGACAGCAATATCTAGACAATCTCAGCAGCATTTCCAATGCTTGCGCAATAAGTACATGAATTAAATATGTATGTGTATGTGCGTATAAACATCATTAAAGTAACAACTTATGGTGGTTGTTTACTGTTGTCTATTTGTTTTATTTTTGTGTGCACTACAATGTGTGTGTGTGTTTGTATGTGTATCTTCTTAACAAGCAGAAGATATACAATTATTGTTGTTGCTAAAGTTTGCTTATGTTTATTTAGTCATTTATGTGCATACGCATAACGCTCATTTACTTCAGTAGTGTCACAACTCAAAAAAAAAATACACTACAACAGCATGCATGTGCAATCAAATGTTTGTGCCAGCGGTTTGGTCGTGTATGGGCGTTTTGTGTGATTGTACAGTTTGTTGTAGCGATGACAAGTAAAATTTGATATTTTGCTGATTGTACCAGCTTGCTGGTGTAGTATATGGTGAAATTAGCTCAGTTGAGCAAAGTTTTCATGGATTGCCATGCATTTAAAAATAATAATTTGTTAAAACATAATTTGTTTCAATTGAAAATAGAATTTTTGCACTTTAGTTACACACAGCTCTAAATTTTAGTAAGATGCCAATAGTAATTGCAGCAAAAACTGCAATTTTCTATGAACTGAATATTGTACCAGCTTGCTGGTATGTTGTATGGTTCCAGTATGAATGCAGAATTGCTTGATTGCGTGTGTATGCTGCTGTAGTGTATGGGCCGCTTAACAGACATAGGTGCTGATAAAGTGAGTGGCTGCACAGAAAAATATTGGTATTTTCCCCAGCTAATAAAAAATATTTTAATTTTTCTTCTCTTCTTTATACACTCACATTAATTAATAAAAATATTTCATTCAAAAATTATTGAAAATATTGAACTTAAGCCTGATTAAGAAATTAATCCCGATTAATATAAAAAAACTATAACTTTAACGTGTCTTTTCACAATGTATGACAGTTATTCATACAAAACTTGCGGTTAAAGTCCCTGTTAGCTTTTAAGTGTACATTGTGAAAATAGCCGTAAATGAAATAAATTTAAAGTTAAATCATCAATTAAATCATGTTGAATTCAAATTTAATTCATGATGGTATTTATTTCGTGTGTGCTTAAGGAATATTTAAGCTGGTTGCGGATGCCGCGGTAAGCTCGTTAACTAACACGTAGTGAGTTCGAGTTCAAATTGTGGCTGGGGAAGCCAACTAGATACAACAGGTGTATTATCCTTATGAAGGGTCAATGCATACAAGCCAGCACGCAAGTTGAGTAATTAATAAAATTACATGACTACATTTAATTTTAAATTCATGTTGTTTTAACTTGAAATAACTTTGATTCCACATGATTTTTCTTGTTATTTCAGTATAAAATGCAGAAAATTTCAACGTGAAATAACGTTAATCCAACATGCTTCTTCGTATTGATTTAACAGTATTGCAATATTGAATCAACATTAAATAAATTTATTTCAAAATTTAAAAAGAATTATCCATGAAGATATTGTATAATCCCGACAAAACGTCGGATACATTAAAAATTAAACAAAAAACGTATTTAACTTAGATTTTAAAGAAATTTAATGATCTTGAAAGCCTGAAGAGACACAATGTTTAAAGAACCCCACTAGTGGAAAAATTTTCTTTTAAAATTACTGTAAATCATGTTGAATTAACACGAAGCACATATGTAGCAAAATTATTACCGAAACGTGTTAAATTAACCTGCTTTTCTAGATTGGAATATGCATATGCATGTATGTAGAAAATTGTATTTGTGATAATGAAAAGCTTTGGAAATATTTGTAAGATATTTTTTGAAAACATTTAATAGGAAGTGGTAGAATGAATTGAGAGAAGTATTGCTGTCTTTATTATTGTTTTTAATTGCCACATAAATCTGGGCTATGCCTAAAATTTAAAGTCTCTGCCTAATCACTAAGGTAGTGTTAAATTTTTAAAAAAATTCCATTAAATAGACAAAACCCAAAACAAGTTCATAAAACTGTAACAAAAAGGAAAAAGAGAATAAATAAAATGAGTGTTAATTATATTTTGCCTTTAAAGGTTTTGAAATATTCGTGTATATGTGTGTATATGCACAAGTAACTAGCTTAAAAAAGGATATATGTCTGCATAGTTTAGTGGTTGCTTGGTTGCACTGGTGATGCTGAGTTTTCTTTCGTTATCCTGCTTTTCTGTCCTAAGCTTATATATATATATATTCGTATGTATGTATGTGTATGTTTTTCTTTTACATGCATACAGTATGTGTCAATGTTCAGTCGGTCAAAAACTCAAAGCAGAGAATGAATGGCAGAAAACCCATTTTCATTTGCTCTAATTGTGCTTAATTACTTTCAAAAGTTTTTAGAATTTTTTGCATAGCTTTGCTCTATATCTGTGTCTTTCCTTTTTTTATTTAAGCTACGAATAAATAGACCTATAGCGAGAAAAAAAACAAAAGTTTGCAAAGTGAAAGAATAAATATTTTGTATCATTTTCAAAATAAAAAAAATAATAAAAATTTATTGTAATAAAGTGTAAGAGATAATAAAAGAGAGCAACGCAAAGTTAAGTTCATATAAAATTTAAACAAAAAAGAGGAAGCTTATTGTTTTCTTTTGAAAATATTAATTTTTGAAGGAGTGAATGTTTGTTGAGAGAGAAAATATAGCTTTAAAGCTTAAAAAAATTAAAACTTTTGAATTCTTAAAAAAACTGGTTTGATTTCTTGTAGTTATTTAAAATAAAACATTTATATGGGCATTTCTCGGCAAAATTCTAATTTTTTGTCACATGCGACATCAAACAATTAACCTTGTATTTTTGAACAACGTGACATAATCTTTCCAAAAATTTTACCTAACGTAGAATAAAAAACAAGCATATTTGCTTGTTGTCGCACGCTAAAAAAATCTGATATTCCTGTGGAGATTCCCATATATATAAGGCAAAAATGTATATAATATAAAATGGGAGGACAACATTTATATATTTGGAACGTAGGTATATAATTTTTCACCTTTCTCTGTCAGATTATCAAAGTTTAAAACCAAATATGTTGGTTATTGTTTTAATATGAGAAATACGCATATAAATATCTAATGAAAATTTAAATATATTAAAAAAAATCCTAATAATCTTTTTTATAAATGCTGCGTCGTTTAACAAAAATACTTTATATATAGTATATATAATTACCAAATGCAGTTTTCAATTTGGACCTACCTTTATTTCCAATGTAGCTGGCTGCGAGTCGAAATGAAATTTGGCACGTGAACCAAACACTTCTGGCGCTGACCAATGCCTGGCCTGTTCACTGTTCATTTTATCTCGTACATCAAAACTGCAAAAGGAAAAACAAATTCAAAGAAATATAATAAATGTATAAAGGTATAGGAAAAAGTGTGAGAAGAATTAAAAATAACAAAAATGTTTGTTTTCGAAAAAATTATAAAAAGCAGGCAGATAAAAATGCCTTCAAAAAATCACTAACTATACGGAAAACTACAATTTTGTGCAAACCTTATCTCTGTTGAACTGGCTAAAAAAAATTAAACTTCTAGCTCTGACGATGTGTGACCACAAAATAGAAAAAAAAAATATAATTTTTTTTATTTTAGCAACAATGAAAGTAGTAAAAGAAAACGAAAATTGCTGAGCATAGCACAGATAAACGCTTAAGTAATTGAGTAATTTATTAAAGGCCTTGTATAATACATTTTGTACTTTTATCTTGCCTTTGCAAAAATAGCCACAAGAAATCCAAAGCCAGAAAATTTGTTGTCGAACCAACAACATCAAACTACTCAATGTGTCAGTTGCTGTATTTGAAGAGTGTTTGTTAACTAAAAATTATATGGACTAGTACAAAAAGTAAATGTGTTGAAATAAACCAATAAAAGTCATTAATTTAATGACTTAAGATACGATATTTATTGGTTTATTAGCAAACAATTAAAAGTATGTTTGTCTTAGTGAAATTTATAAAAATTAAAGGAGCATTAATCGTTTCCTGCTAAAGGAAGAATTAAGTTGTGTTGTGTTTAAAAGTTAATAAATCAGCAGAAAATGAAAAGATAAATTTTATGGCTTTCAAAGCAATAATTTTGATATTCGTAGATAGTTATAAGTATAAAAATAAATAAAAATAATTGTATAAATAAGCTTGGGATATTAAAAAATATATATTTGCTTTAAAGGAAACACTGGATTGTTTAGTACTACACTAGTCGTCGCTTGGTTATTGGTTTGCCGCAGTTATAATGTATTTTTAATATACTGTGCGGCAAACCAGTAGCCACGCGACGTAGTGTAAAAAGTTTTATAATGATAAGGTAACTTGAGGTCAATTGATTTGCATTATAAGTAACTAGCACTTATAAAAAATGTTTTATTTAACTGAATCTATATTATTTTCTAAAATAAATTTGGTTCTAAATTGTTAGTGCCAATTTTATTTGTAAAAGGCGTGGTTACGCCCATGCATTGGCTGAAGTAGTTAGCACGTTGACTACAAAACTGAAGATCCTGGGTTCGAGTCCAGTCTCTGACAGTCAATAAATAACAAAACGACACATTTTTCTGATACGCATTAGTGTCCCTTTGTATCAGTGGTTGTAGGAAAGTGCTAAAGAGAAAAGCATAGACATTGGTCACTGAACTGCTCCTGCTTCAAATCTAACATCAGAGTACCCTCCTTCATCATTATTGTATAGCAAAAACATCGGCGAAGTAAAATAACCAATAAAGTGGCTGCGAAACACAGTTTAGAAAATTTAATACGCCTCATTTACACTAGAGGCGCTGCAACGCAGCATTATTAAAAACATTAAAACAATTAAGCTTTCCTCTATCTTTTCCTTCACCACCTGTCTTCTCTATCACTATCCCTTTCCTAACGAACCTAACACCTGGTAATAGTGTTAGGCATTCACTGCCTGAGTGATACTTCTCTTCCGAAAAAAAACTATGCAAATGTTAGTGTCCGCCCAATTTTTTAAACTCAACTTTGCGACACTTTCAGAGCTCAAGGTATGTGTACCAAGTTTTGCAAAAAAATTGTTGAAGTAAATCACAAGAAATATTTTATGGACATAGCTCAGCCTACTTTTTCGACCACAATATAACTTCATTCTAAGAGCCGGAACTGTTTGTGCATTTTGTTGGAAATCGGTTAAGTAGAAATATATATTATTCAATACTAAAATTTCGTTGGTCGCCCTAAGTTTCTTTCAGGAATTACAGAATATAATAATATTTCGTTCGAGTATCCACGCCCACTTCTTTAATACAAAATTAAAATTTTTCTTAGAGCTCAGATTGTGTGACAAGTTTCATTAAAATTAATTAAGTATAAGAATGTGAAATAAAAAGATTTCGAATTTTTGTGGGCGTGGCATCATCCACCTCTTTAAAGCAAGATTGTATCTTTATTAAAGCCCAGAGTGTGTTCCAAGTTTTTTTAAGATTGTTAAAATAGAAACATGTGAAATATTCTATTAAGTTTCAATGGGTGTGTCACGGATAAAAAAAATTAGAGAAAAATTAGTGGGCGTGTCGCTGCCTAATTTTTTTTACAATGGCACCACATGGAAGCTACAGCATCTCAAATCTACCAAGTTATCAAGTTACAAACTTAAAAAAGAATTCCAGACAAATTCAAAGCCTGCTTCTTTTTTGAAAAATGATTCAATTAAATTTTTAATTTCGTATAGAAAAACTTAATTGATATTCTCAAATTGTTTACAGGTAAAAATTTAATTATTTTTTTATTGATATTACAAATATTTTAATTGATATTACAAAATTATTCACATTAGTTTTTTGTGTGAATATGTTATATAAAACAAAATTTTTTTATTCATAATATAGTGTCATAAAAAAGTGTAAGTTATTATTAGAGTTCATTGTACACAATTGTTTAAACAAATTATTATTTACGCAGGTTTTATTTTAATTCGATTTTTGTAAAAACCTTTACGTGTTTCTTGTTAGACTTTCAGTATTTCATTAAGTAAGAGGAATGAATAAAATTAGACCGTATTTATGTAAATATTATTTGCCTCAATATATTTCAACTATGCTTCACTCGAACATAAAAAAGGGGAAACAGTTGTTTTAGTACACCCGGTTATAGCTATGCTGCTTGGCTATATGAAACTTAATGTGTTAAATAGCAATGCAATAAAACTATATTACATGATGATGCCAAATTCTCTGCAAATATTTCAAAACGTTTCCATTTATTATTATAATTGTTTTTTTTCTAGTGGCGTACGATTAAATTAATCTATTGTCTGTGGCCGATGGCGGCTGTAAGCCGGCTAACAACCGATCAGCTGTGTTCTCTGGTTTGTGCTCACGTGCAAAAACAATACAAAAACAAATTGAGCAATAGTTCTCGATGTTTTTATTTAGATTTTGTTTTACTTAGTACAAAGAACGACACAAAACAAAATCAAACAATTTGTTTCGTTTATTTGCGTACTCTGCTTTTAATTACAAAGAAATAAAAACAAAAATAAATCTATAACTGTAATAGTGGCGATAATTTTTGTTACCAAAATCACGTCCTTACTAATGTATAGCGCAATAAATAGCATAGCTATAATTAAATTGCGAAAATAAAGTCAAGTCAAACTAAATAATAAAAACAAATTTTATGGCATTTTTAAAAGAGATTTAAACGCAAGTACATAAAACTAAAACAGTTAATGAATTAAGTAATTTATATAAAGAAACTAAAAGAACTTAAACAACAAGTTTATAGTAATTGGTTATCATAAAAAATTACAGCTTAGAACTAAAAATCCAAAAATCCTGCAAAAACTTATTTGCTGTAAATCATAAAAAATCGAGTTAAAGTCATAAAACCTTAAACTTTAATACTTTCATATTCATAAAATTATAATAACTACTTTTTTTATAATTGCAGAGCCCACACCAGACCAAGCAAATATTTAAAAATAAACTTAAATTACAAATATAAATGAACATTTTACAACTTTAGATTTAAATGAGCACAGCAACAACAATAAAGCAACCAGCCATACTTAAAATCATGTTGCAAAATACAAAAAAAAGGTTATGTAAAGAGAAAAGTAAGACCTCAAACATATCGTTAACTTATAGAAAGGCCTTAACTCATTATTTTTTTGAAATCGAGTTTTTTGTATATTTCGATAGAAGAACATTTAATGTATCTAATGATATAAAAATCTTGACTTGAAAAAAAAATAATGAGGTAGGTCCTTTCTATATTAAGGTAGTAATATACAGAAGCTATAGAAGGGGGTAAAAAAATGAAAACAGAATAAATTGGGTTAACAACTAAGGACTTACATGCAATTAAGTTGTTACCGTGTAGACGTAGACATACGACTACAAATATCATAAAACATGCTACACTCATACATTTGTAGAGACACACATACAGACATACAAAAAGGACGTAATCATACACTATTTATATAGGAAATGTGTATGCAAAACTATTTGTTCAAATCGTTAGCTGATATGTAAAACCATATGTATCTGACAAGAAACTTGAAACGTTCGTTTTCTTTTTTCTTATTAATTATTACAAGGATTATACACACGTATGTGAAAGTCCATGTCCTGACTAATTTTTCAACTTCTGTCATAGAATTGCGAAATGTTATAAGCAAAAATAAGTTGTTATTTTTTTCTGCAAAAAGTAAAAAATATTTAATTTTAAAGGCCTCTGTTGTTTGTTATTGCAACTGTTTGGATTCCTTCGAGCGCGAGTACGAAACATGATTACAATATTCTCCTCATGACTTGCTGAGGTAGTTGGAACGTTGAATATAAAACCGAAGATTTCGAATTCGTGCCCAGTCTAGGGCAGTCATTAAATAACAACACTACACATTTTTCTGACGTGAATTAGTGCCCCTTTGTATCATCAGGAAAGTAGGTCTAGATGCTCTAGCACCTGTCAAGGGATACAATAGATCTACTTTGGTCGCAGTGTACTGTGTTTGCCGTTTAGCGTAATTTATTCATTCATTCAGCAGTTGTTGTATGAAATTTCAAGCGATGAAAGCATAGTCACTGGTTACTCAACTTTACGGGATTCAGCAGATGCTAGTCCTAATGTGCCCTCCTTCGGCGGTTTTTTTTTGTAGCAGAATCATCGGCAATTTAACACGCTTCATTGACACCGGAGGCACTGCAACTCTGCATTATTGAAAACGTACAAAAAGCAGAGTTGTAAAAAGAATGAAGCTTTCCTCTATCTTTTCCGTCAACACCTGAAGTAGTGGTACACCAAGAGAAAAAACAGCTTAAAATCAGTAAAAGTCATATTCATATCTCTATATATAAAATAAAGTGGTGTTAGTTACACTATTTATAACTCAAGAACGGATGAACCGGTTTGACTGAAAATTGGTGGAGAGGTAGCTTAGAACCAAGATAAGATAACATAAGATACTTTTTATCCCGTTCGACCAGGATGGCGATAGGGGGAAATTTCCGCCCCTTCGCAACCTTCAAACTGGTTTTAAAAATTGTAGAACATAGATAGATCTACGTCTAAAGAGTCATATTGGCTACCTAAATTTTTAAAACTAGGAAAAGGAGGGTGATTGGGGGGAAATGTCTGCCCCTCAAACCGATTGTAATGAAATTTAGAACAAATATAGATCTGCACTTAAAAAGTCACATATAAGAGCTTACATTTTAAAAACTAGACCACGGAGGGCGTTACGGGGAAAATGTATGTCCCTCCGAAACGTTCAAACCGCTTTTAATACAATTTAGAACATAGATAGATCTGCGTCTAAAGAGCTACAGAGGCTATCTAAATAATTAAAACTAGGAAAAAGAGGGCGATAGGGGGAGATTTTTGCTCTCCGAATCGTTCAAACCGATGGTAATAAATTTTAGAATATAGATAGATCTGCATGTAAAAACTTACATAGGCTATGTACATTTTCAAAACTAGAACCAAAAGAGCAAAAGGGGGAAAATGTCTGCCTCATTGAAACATTGCAACTGATTTTGATGAAATTCAGAACATAAATCTGCGTCTAGAAAGTCACAAAATGACCATAGATATCTTCTAAAATAGGACCACGCGGCAGTAGGGGAACAATTTCTGAGTCTCAACTCGATATTAGTGAAATTTAAAATATAGATACCCCTTCGTTTAGAAGGAGACATACTCTATGTACCTTCTCGAAATTAAGACTAACAAGGAAGGGGCCAGGGATGAGTCCTGCTCCTCCAAAACGTTGAAATCGATTTTAGTGAATTTTAAAACATAGAAGAAGACATAGTCTATGTACCTTATATCTGCTCCTTTAACACTTTCAAATCGATGTAAATGAAATTTAGAAGACGATTAAGGGTAAATTTTAAAGTTGATCGGGGTAGCGAAGCACTCCGGGTGTAGCTAGTATATCATAAAGTATAGTCATGTTGCAATTTCTTATTTCGATATGGAAAAATATTAATTTATAGTATTAGCTTATTAATTTCGGTTATTTTTAAGTATTTTAAAATACATTTTCTAATATATTGAAAATAATTGAATTAATGTGATGCGTTGGAGCTTCTTCGTTGCAGCTTTTCCTGAGTGTAGGCATTCTTTTACTGAGTGTTACTCCTCTTTATAAATAAAGACTACAAATCTGAGGATTTTATAAAAAACTCAAAGGCAAACTAAGCGTACACAGAGAAAAGAATGCCTACTAAATACCTCATAAAATACAACAAAATTAATAAGAAATCTCTATGGTTTTTTTTCAATAAGCAAATCTTATTAATTTCATAGAGAAAACCTTTTTAAAAAAATCAAGAAGAAATCTTGTAGTTTTTATGAGGTTATCTTATTGATTTTTTCAATAAAAAAATAAAAAAAAATTGCGTCTTAAATCTCTGTACTTATGTATTTTCATTTAAATTCTATACCATATACATATGTATGTATGTATATAGTATGTTGTAGATGTTATTTATTTGTACATACACATTAGGTTATATTCTTAACTAACTTACTCACCAAGTATTGAACCAGCAAACTTCTACCTGATAGACAAGCACTCTAACCAATATGCTAACAAGCAGTCTGAATAACCATTGAAATTATTGTGCAAACATTATTATACAAAAATGAAAAAGATAATGAAAAAAATTGTCTCTTTGTCTATTTATAGATATGAAATAACAATACACCTCATAAAATCAAGAAGATTTCCTTATAAAAAAAATCAATAAGATGCCTTACACATACTCATATAGGAACCTACTAAAATCAAGAAGAAAACCTTATTGAAAAAAACAATAAGGTAACCTAATAAAATCAAGAAGGAACCCTTTTTAAAAAAATCAAGAAAGCAACCTAATAAAACCAATAAGAAATCCCTATAGTTTACAATTTATAAGAAAACCTAATAGAACCAAGAAGTTTTTTTCTATGGATTGTTTTTTGGTGGCAAAAATAGCGGAAATTTAATAAAACAAGTTGTGAATAATAAGATTTCTTCTTGATTTTATGTGGTTTTCTTCTTAATTAAATTAATGAGATTTACCATATAAAAACAATAAGGAATCCCTATGAAAAACTCTTCTCTTCTTTCTGCTGGAATACCCCTTAGCCTAAAAACGTTTCATAGAGAAAATCTTCTTGATTCTATGAGGCAGTTTTTTCTCTGTGTAATTTCATCTGCAAAGGGTGTAGCAAATTCGTTTCAAACGAGTACAGAGTTCGAATGTTTTTAAGTATGTATACATGTAGTAATGTATGTCTTTATGTATGCGGTAATGTATGCCTGTCTTTTTACAAATGTACACCCAGAGAAAAAACCAGCTTAAAATTAATAAAAGCCATATTGAATTAATAAGAAACATTAACGAATGCATAGTATAATGCTGAAGTTCCTTATTTCGATATGGAAAAATATTAATTTACAGCATTAGTTTATTAGTTTCTATTATATTGAAAATTATTAAATTAATGTGATGTGTTCTTATTTTTAAGTTACAGCTTTTCTCTGAGTGTATGTATGTACGTACGCTTGGAAACAGAAAAATAATACGTTTGTTAGAAAATGACTACAAAACGGTAAATGAAGGAGCAACATCCTTGTGTATCATCTTGTGTATGATTAATGTATATATGGATAAATAAAAAGATACATACACATTCATTTTTTTATATTTATTTATAAGCGATCAGAATAAATACGCAGGTGTACATATAGTGATGGTACTGGTAAACATTTTAATATTTTTTTCTTAGAAGCAGTACTGATTTTATTGCCGGGCTGCGTTTATCAATTGCAGTATGGCTCTATGTTAATGCATTTTGTAACAGTGTTGCTGCTAGATTAAAACAATTTCATTTAAGTTGAAGGATTTTCACAATAGAAGATAAAAAATGGTACCAATAAATATAAAATTTGTAGGCAAAAAGGGATAATAATATAAAGCATTCTTATGTGTTATAATGTCTTATAGCTGAAAATTAATAAAAAGCGTTTTAATACATTAGGCCCCAGAAATAATTATTGCAAATAATTTTGAGAACCAAAATATATATAGGTAACTCTTGCTTAAAGCAAAACATCCGAATCCAGTGCAAAAGTCCTATAACCCACATTTGTTTTTGTTGCTATTTGGATGACAAAGGGGCTCATCTTTTAAATACTTGTACCTATAGCATTGAATTTTTTTTCATCTTTTAAATACTCGTATCTATAACATTGTATTTATTTGGAAGTAGGAAAGCGTTAAACATAAATTTAACTCTTGAAAAAATAAGAAGGCATGTAAAATGACAAACTCAGCATTTAAAATTCTGTAATTGGAATTTTTTAAACATGTTTTTGGTATTACCTTCTTTAACTAACTTTAATATTAAAGACGTATCAAATAATGAATAATAAAATGCATAAACTTTTTAAGGTATTAACTATGCCCTGCATCTGCCAATTATTCATTTCAGCTTAGTAATTTTTGTTGGAAGCAAGATATTATATTATTATTATTTCAAAAAATAAAAATTAATATATTCAAGATTTTCTCCTTGCCTTGGAAATGGCCACACTTCTGGGGGCTATTCCCCAACAAATTTTCAATATATAATAATATATCATCTACTTTCTAGCAACAAAATTTTCCCCTGGAAAACAAACAAGAACATTTGAATATAGCTAATAATAAATTCCACACAAGTTATCCTTACCTCGCGGCAACTATACTATACTGCATACCTGTAATAATTTGCCAAGGAAATATGAATCCTAGATACACATTTACACAAATAAAAAAAGAACTCATAATAATCATACAATAACAAGCTTTCAGTTATAATATATCGCATATTCAGTTACAAATGTTTGCTACAACTCTTGCTTATTTGTATTCCACAAATACAAGCGCTGTGCATACTTTATATTAAATATGCACGCTCATACACTTACATTTACATAAATACATATATAAATATGGGTATTTCCATAGAAACGTTTTTTTATATCAATCTTGTTTACATCAACTTGAATAATTGTTCATATCAGTTTAAATTAATTAAAGTATAAAATATTATTAATAAAATTATTTCTAAAAAAACTTTTCTATGTAGATACCCATATGCATTAATGTTAATCATACATGCATATTTATCAGTACTTGTGATTGTTAAGGTGAGAGAGAGATAGAGAGAGAGATTGAGTGTTATGAATATCAACAAGGAAACATGTCTGCTGTTTTGTGGGACCCCTTCGCGTGTAAATGATGGCAAATTTTTAGGCGTTTTAAGGCACAAGCATTACAACGAATGTATGTTAACATACATTTACATACAACAATGCATTGTTATGTTTATTTCAAAATGTATGTATGTATGTATGTATGGTTAGAATTCGTTTTATTTTTACATGTTATGAATAAATAGTTTTGCTTTGTAACGGGTTGAAGTGCAATTTCCGCTTAACAAAATCTCAACTATGATAAAGGACAGCCATAATACTTAAACTGGCAAAACGGATATACACAATCATATTTGTAACCAATTGCTATATTTTGTAATATAAGCGTGGCGGTGTTTTAGTGAAGGCTGGCCTGGTGGAGTTAAACCATTAAAGTATTTTTATATTTACTTTTTTTTATGCAAAGGAAGTGAAATGATTTCAAATTAAAATTCTGGCCAAATATTTTAGAATTCTAAAAAGGAGCCATAGTTCTTTTATGCAATGTGGAAATTAATTTAGATGTAATGAAAATGTATTTTATTGGTTAGAGAAATGAAAACTTTAATCACATATCTTGAAATTAAACACAACTTTCGCTTTACTTTACTTTAATAGAGGCAAACTTGAACAAAATAAAAATCTTACAGCCTTAATTATAAAATTTATTTAATAAATCTTTTTAAGAAAAAAATTTGTGAAAATTTGTTTTAAAAACACTTTATAAAGCCTTAAAAAGTTTTATAAATAAGGCTGTTAGAATATATATTATTATAAATTCAATATTTAAAATAAATGCTCAGGTAACCCTCCTTGAATTAGATATGTTCCAAAAACGTCTTGTGCTTCAAAAATATATTTAAAAAATTCTGTTAAAAGCATCTTTGACTCGCAATGAAGGGATTTGTACTAACACCACATATATAATAGTAGTTCAGTAACTTTAATTACGATAATCGTATCGTTACAATAAAGAAATTTAAAATTTATCGACCTTGCTATTCAGTAACATATTTTAACGATAGTCGCTTTCGGTTGGGGTATGAAAAGTAAAATAAAAACTTCAATTTCATTTTTATATAATTCTTTATTATGCTTTTCGCATATTTTGCCATTTTGTATGGATAGATGCCACATAATATACAATTAATTATCGTTACCGCAAGCGAATAAATATAACGATTTTCGATTTTTTCGCAAAAACTTAACGAATCTAGTAATGCGATTCAGTAACTTTTAATCGTAATTTTTGTCTATACATTTTGTCGCTTGCAATAACGATTGTATTATTCTGTAACTTCTTTTTAACGATAGTACGCAGCTGATATTTTCTGTTAATTTATGTCGATAAAATTAACAGCACATAAAGTATTGTCAGCGAATATCGCTAAATATGTTACTGAATAGCAAATTCGATCAATTTTAATTATAATTATTATACCCTTTACCAACAAAAATGGTAAAAGGGTATATATAGGTTTGTCATTCCGTTTGTAATTTCTATAATATCAATAAGCGACCCATATAATATATATATTCTGGATCCTTATGCATAGGGAAGACGAATAAGCGATGTCCGTCTGTCCGTCTGTCCGTCTGTCCGTCTGTCCGTCTGTCCGTCTGTCCGTCTGTCCGTCTGTCCGTCTGTCTGTACGTGAAATCGGTTTTCCGAAGCTCCCAGAAGAGCTAGAGACTTCGTTCTTGGACTGGTGTGTCAGAAATTTTTCAAAATAGATTGGTATTGAAATTCAGCAAAATCGGGCGGACGATTGCAGAGCTGGAAAACTTAAACTTCATTTTGCCATATAAAAGTAACTCCCGAAAACAAATTTTTATTTTTTTTAATAAATGTACATATTTTACACATCAGTACGACTAAAATTGGAATTTTAAATTAAAAAAATACAAAAAAATTAAAAAGACGTTTCCAGGGTTGGAAAACTTTAACTTTTTGTGTTATGTAAAATTAACTATGTCTAAAACTATATTAGTATTTTCTCGAGAACCGTAAGAGCTACAGGCCTGAAATTTGGACACAGTATGTAGACCTTTGGCCGCTACAACAACAAATACATGATAATTGGAAATTAAAGGGTGTTCCAAAACGAGCAACGAAAAATTTTAAAATCTTATGTAGTATATATACAATTGTATGTATATACACTTGAAATTTGTAAGGTTAGTGTATTTTTATACAGACTACAAAAATTAACACAAAAATTTAAAAAAATTTAAATTAAAGGGTGTTCCATCAGTTAATGCAATTTTGACTATGTAATTTTGACAATTTGCTGTATCTTGGAAACCGTAAGAGCAAAACTCTTGAAATTTTCAAAAACGGTAAAACTGAAAAAATAAAAAATTATAAAATCGCCAAACCGAAAAAAATCGCCAAAAACAAGAAAAAATCGCCAAAACGAAAAAAAGCACCAAATTAAAAAAAAATTTAAGACTAAAATAAATCGCAAAAAATAACGGAAAAATTGCTAAAATGAAAACAAAAATCGCCAAAATGAAAGAAAATCGCCAAAATGAAAATCGCCATAATGAATAAAATCACCAAAACGAAAAAAAACCCAAAAAAAACAGAAAAAATCGCCAAAATGAAAAAAAATCGCCAAAATGAAAAAAATCGCCAAAACGAAAAAAACCCAAAAAAAAAATCGCCAAAATGAAAAAAGCCAAAAACAGAAAAAAATCACCAAAACGAAAAAAAGCACCAAATTAAAAAAAAATTATTAAACTAAAATAAATCGCAAAAAAAACGGAAAAATGCTAAAATGAAAAAAAAATCGCCAAAACGGAAAAAACAGAAAAAATCGCCAAAATGAAAAAAAAAATCGCCAAAATTAATAAAATCACCAAAACGAAAAAAAACCTTAAAAAACAGAAAAAAATCGTCAAAATGAAAAAAAATCGCCAAAACGAAAAAAACCCTAAAAAACAGAAAAAAATCGCCAAAATGAAAAAAATCGCCAAAAAAAGAAAAAACCTAAATAACAGAAAAAAATCGCCAAAACGAAAAAAAGCACCAAATTAAAAAAAAATTTCTAAGACTAAAATAAATCGCAAAAAAACGGAAAAATTGCTAAAATGAAAACAGAAATCGCCAAAATGAAAGAAAATCGCCAAAATGAAAAAAAAATCGCCAAAATGAAAAAAAACACCAAAACGAAAAAAAAACCTAAAAACAGAAAAAAATCGCCAAATTAATAAAAAAAATCACCAAAACGAAAAAAACCCAAAAAAACAGAAAAAAATCGCCAAAATGAAAAAAAGCACTAAATTAAAAGAAAATTTCTAAGACTAAAATAAATCGCAAAAAAACGAAAAAATTGCTAAAATGAAAAAAAAAATCGCCAAAATGAAAAATATCGCTAAAACGAAAAAAAACCTAAAAAACAGAAAAAAATCGCCAAAATGAAAAAAATCACCAAAACGAAAAAAAAGAAAAAAATTGCCAAAATGAAAAAAAATCGCCAAAATGAAAAAAATCACCAAAACGAAAAAAAAACAAAAAAATCGCCAAAAAAATCGCGAAAAAAACCCAAAAAAAACAGAAAAAATCGTCAAAATGAGAAAAATCTCCAAAATGAATAAAAGCCCAACAACAGAAAAAAATCGCCAAAATGAAAAAAACCTCCAAAAACAGACAAAATCGCCAAAACGAGAAAAAATCGTTTTAACTGAAAAAAACTTCAAAAAAGCAAAAAACCTTCCTTTCGTGCGCGATTCAAAGTCGCACTTAACTGATTTTTTTAATATTAAAGGAATTAAATGAAACTAAGTTTTTGCTTATTTCGTTCTTGCTTTTTTCACTTAACATATTTTATGTATTTTTTAAAGAACTAGATTGGTAACAATAATCAGAAAAATCCAAAATTATGACTCCAGGGTTGGAAAACTTACACTTTTTGTTTTTTTTTTCTTTTTTTTTATAAATTGAATATATTTTATGCTTCTGAAAGAAAAGTTTGGTGTATGAAATTTGAAAAATGAAAACTATAGCTCCAAAGATGGAAACTTTAAAAAAATGATAAATTTTTTCACAAAACAAATATGTATGTACGATTCTGTATACTATATATATGTACGTACGTTGGTAAAGGGTATATAAGATTCGGCACAGCCGAATATAGCACTCTTACTTGTTTTAACGATGCGATTATCGTTTAAAATTGAAAGAAACCGGAAATCAATTACAAATGTAATTGATTCAATTAAAGTTTTGTATAAAAATCTAATTTAATTAAAAATTTAATTGACTCAATAAGACTCTTAATTGATTTTAGGTTTTTTTTTTTTAAATTAAACGTATTCAATGCAGGAAATTTTTTTACAAATACGGCTGCTAAATGTAACAACTTATGTCTATTTTTAAGGGTTCTTTTTAAATTCATATATGGTGTTTTTAGTAGAGATGTGCATGTGAGCGTTTTTTGACTCACGACACTTACGCTCAAGCAGAGAAATATTTTACTCACGCACTTAAACGCACGAATGATATTGCAAATTTTCTTGATCATACACGCTCACGAATTAAATATTCTTAATCACGCACGAGTGGTTTACAACTTATCACGATCACGCACGCTCGCGAAAAAGTATGTTTTTTGGCTTGTAAAATAGGTTCTTACACATACATTTGTAAGTATGTCTGTACATAGGTATGCTCGTGAATATTTAAAATTTATATTGCACAGTGGGGACTTTTACAAAATAAATGGTAATAAATCTGTAACTTCTAAGCTACTGATTGGATTTATATTAAACTTCTAACATTCGTAGAGAAGGCTTTATAGCACATATCATGACAGTCTTCTGGCTTGAGCTGGAGACAAGTTACAGTGGGCCAAAGTTGACCAGCTGGGACTCAAAAAAAAAACTTCTGAGACTTGTAACTTTTTTTAATTTATTTTTTAGAGAAATATCCATTTTCTTTTTGGTATCATCTTCTAGCTAACCTTGGTCAAAAATGCTGGTAACATGTTCATAGTATTAATCTATATTAAAGCAGCCAGCATGAACACATTGAAGCTTTCTAATAACTCTTAAGAATTACCTCAAACACTTACAAAATTAGCATAACAAACAATTGTATTTAGCGAAATGTAAAATTACATAGCGTTACTTGAGTAATTATTTAAAAAAAAAAATAAATAAAAATCAAACCATAAGAATTTAATCCCGCTGCGTGGTAGCCATAAATCGCTTTATATCCTTCAATTCCTACAAACAAACTTTGTTATCAAATCACAACAGCCAGTGGTTTAGTTGTTGATCTTGATTGCAATTAAAATTAAACTTTGCTGTAAGCAAAGCCCATAATTCAACGTTAATTGGTCAACAACGTTAAGTTTCTTTTCACAGAAAAAATCAAATGCGTGTTGTGCTCTTTATGTGCGTGTGCACGCGTGCGTGTGTGTGTGTGATAAACGGGAACAAATTTACCTTCAGACTTGCACACGCACACAATTATAATAAATATTTTGTCCTAGAAGTTGCGTAATTTCGTGACCATAAATATGGTGTAAATCTTGTGGTTAATTCATTTTTCTTGTTTGTACAAAATCATGGTGGCAAAATGTCATTCATTATCACGTTGATATAACAACAATGACTACAGTGAAATTTTTATAACGACAAGGTTGCTGTTAAGCAAAATTAACAAATTGTTAGTGGCAATGGCAATGGGTACAATGAAGCTTCTGGGTTAAATACGAGGGCGGTTCGGAAACGTCTTAGCCTATCAATGAAAGAGAATAGTTAGTTTTTCAAAAATATTTTTATTTTTCAAAATAATCTCCTGAAACTTCAATACAATTAGTCCAACGCTTTCCTAGCAATTCTATCCCTTGATTAAAATAGTTTTCCTCAAGGTCTTCAAAATAGTGGTTTAAAACTGTAATTGCATCTTCATTTGATGTAAAACGCTTGCCAGCAAGGAATTTTTTTAGATTTGGAAACAGGTAAAAGTCACTGGGAGCCAAATCAGGAGAATAAGGTGGGTGGTCAAGCAACTCGTACTTTAATTCGTTGATTTTAGCCATTGTTAAAACACTCTTGTGCGCTGGTGCGTTGTCTTGATGAAAAATTATTTTTTTGTGTTGTAAGCCAGGACGTTTTTCTCGAATTTTTACATTTAATTGATCCAAAAGGTTGCAATAGTACTCTGAATTTATTGTTTTACCCTTTTGCAGATAGTCAATCAATAAAATACCTTTGAAGTCCCAAAAAACCGTTGCCATAACCTTACCAGCCGATTGAATTTTTTTTTGCCTTCTTTGGGGCACTTCCTCCAGCTTCAGTCCATTGTTTGGATTGTTCTTTTGTCTCTGGAGTATAGTGGTGGATCCATGTCTCATCAAAAGTTATGAAACGACGCTTAAAATCCATTTTATTTCGCTTAAAACGATCCAAACAAGCTTGAGAAATGTTCATTCTTATGCGTTTTTGGTCGACTGTTAACAAATGCGGCACCCATCTCGCAGAAAGCTTTTTCATCTGTAGTTCTTCATGCAAAATTAAATGGACTCGATCATTTGAGATGCCCATGATATTAGCTATTTCATGCACTTTTATTCGTCGATCATTTAATACCATATCATGCACTTTGGCTACAATTTCTGTTGTTGTTGCTGTTTTTGGACGTCCAGTACGTGGTTCATCTTCAATGCTTGTACGACCACATTTAAATTCAGCAACCCAATTTTTTACTGTTGCATATGAAGGAGCACTTTCACCTAACACATTCACCATATCATTATGAATTTCTTGTCCCGATAAACCTTTTTTATGTAAATATTTAATGACACCACGCATTTCTAATTTTTCCATTGTTAAAAAATCGCGGATGCGTCTTTTGTGAACACCTGTTTCTATATGAAGGAGTTGCCAGATCGAAACAAAATTTAACATGTGTTCATAGCAGAGATGGAAGTTTCTAAAACACTTAACTTTTTTCTGTTTATACCGCGCTTTTTGTGCTAGGCTAAGAAGTTTCCGAACCGCCCTCGTAATTAAAAGTGTTAAAATTATTGAGTTATAAAATTATAATTTAAGCAGTCAATATTTTAGTTATAAAATATTTACGAAATTTTTTTCTTGCAGCATATGTTTGTCAAAAGTTTTGCTTATTTTTATAGCATGAAATTACTTATAGTTCAAATAAATTAGTTTAGAAGATTTCTTCTTAAGATTCCCTAAAGTTTTTGGTTGCAAGCAGTAAATAAATAATTTACGAGTTATAAATTCTTCACTATGTAATTTTTTATGGCAGCACATAAATCAAAATTTTCTCAGGAAATATTTAATTTTTGTATTTGATTTATAAAAGGTACGACATGAGAGCATTAAAATATTTCACGGTTTTTAGTTAGTTAATCGTAAAGCTAGTGACAAAATAATTAATGTGTTATACTTCGTGTTGACAGTTTTGTACACTCAATTTGGCTAAGAAAAGGTTGGCTTAATATGTAGTTGAAATGTAAATCCCCGTAACTAACAAAAAATTTAAAATCCTATTTTTAATTAATTATTGGTAATACATCGAAAGAGATGTCTCTGCAAGCTTTAAAATTTTTATTACAAAAACCATTCGAACTGAAAATGAAGACAAAGAAATTTTATTTTATTTTATTTTAGCCTGTTCAAATCATAAATATAGAAACAAATTAAGTTCGAACAATAATAATTAAAATTAACTAGAAACTTTATTTCAGTCACTTAAATAATTTTAATAATTTTTTTCTCTCTTCTATATAATCTAAAAAAAGTGTAGCTAAGTAATTTTGCATTTCAGTTAACGATATTTAGTTGGTTTTTAAGGGTCTTTCTTTTGAAAGGGCCATTGACACTAGTAATTTTTATAATCGATTTCCCGGGATAAATTTTGTGCTTATTATGTGTTTATTAATCGATCTCGTGAATTATAATTTGCTTTTTGTTGAAATAAATTAAATTAAAAAATATTTTGTAGGCGGGAATTCCCGGGAAAAGAAAAACTCTAATTGACACCCAAAATTTAAATGTTCTCGGAAATACCTTTTATCATATTTCCATAAAGAAACAATCAGATTTAGTTAATACAAATAAATTTTACATTTAGGTATACGCAACCCATTTTGAAATACTCGCATTCAAATACAAAGTCACAAATTCATAACTTCTTTCAATTCTATATTTTTTTCGCACCTTGTTTTGATCAAGTTTCTTACTGCCAGTTAATAGAAGACAATCAAAATTTGTGTCTAACTTTTTATATTGAAAACAAAAAAAAAACTCGAGACTTTTTAATTGTCTTCGACAAACTGGATTTTAAAGCAAGCACATAATCCATTAACTTGTTCTTTATTAAATTATGCAAAGTATCAAAATAATTTATAAGTAACTATGCAATTGCAAATAACTGTAAGTGTTTGCTTTGAAAATCGCATAGTTCATGTCACGTGCGACATTGAAGAAACAATTGCTATCAGTGTATCAAAAATACATACAAAACACTCATCACTTATTGTACTAAGCAGATATATTATATGTAATTAAAATAAAAAAACCTTGCTGAAAAAATTAATATTTGTGATCGTGGTACCTACATATGTATATCAAGTTGGTCACATGTGACATTCCAAATAAAAACCTTAAATAAAATTTTGCAAAAATTCTCTCGTCACTCAAATAGGGCAACAACAAGAAAAACAATGGCAAAATGAAAACTTGACTCGAGCCCAAGATCTCAATGAGCTACCTTTTCTTACATGATGGTTCAATTTCGTTTCTTAAAAATTTAACCAAAAGGAATAAATGCCCTAATTCAATAAGAAGATTTAGGACGTTTTTGTTTGAAAATACTTTTGAGTTCTTGTTTTTGAATTCTCTAAATAATTTTCTTCCAAAATGGTTGTTGTCTTTGATAATGAAAAATAAAAATTGTATTGCCATGTTTTTAAAAGATAAATTTTAATTTAAATATTATAAAATACTTTGAAAAATATATAAAAAAAAATTTGTGTTGGATATAATGTTTGCAGCAAAATCATAAAGCAAATACACGAACATTCATAGTATAGACAATAAATAATAATTGTTTTAAAGAATCACAACTGCGGCTTTTTTTCGTCCATAGACCAGACGATGCAATTGTCGAAGAGAATTAGCGCTTAAGATTTCTATAGAATACTCAAAGGTTCATCAGGGCTGGCAGTTTCCATGAAATTGATAAAAGCACAATAAGATTTTTTTTTTGGAAAATGTAATGAAAAAGAAAGATTTTCTTTTTACTTTTAGAGATAAGAAACCCCTACTCATTTTAACACGTTTTTTTTATTTAAATCTTATGCTGAAGTGTCAGTGTATCTTTGTTGCTTAAAATTGTATAACCTTAGGCATCAATTAAATCAAATTGCTCAGCATAAATCATATTCAATCAATAAATATAATCGCCTATTCATGCATGCGCTAACATGAATGGATTTCCTTAATTACATTTTGTGAATTTCTTGCCTTTTATTAAACATACACTTACACCTACTTAAACGCACATAGAGAAAAATCTTTAATGTAAGACTAAAATTATAATCTTTTAATCTTAAATAAAAAAAAAATTGTAAATCTATTTTGGTACAGGGTATAAAATAAAAAATGATTGCTCAATTCACAACCTATTGTGGGAAGTCGTACTTCGAATATGAGTTCTTGGAAATTTCAATTAAAACATTTTCTATAAAGAAAAGTTTACACAGAAATTACCAACAACTCTTGTACGAACTACTACGACACCTACAATAGGTTGTGAATAAAATATACAAAAAAAAGCTAAAACACACGTGCTTGAAATTAAGATAATGATTAAAAAAATTTTGTTTTAATTAGATACATACAAAAAAACAAATGGTTAATACAGTTTAATATAATCCTAAATAATAATAATATGAAATACTTAGAATAGCTTCTTTTTAGGACTCACTTGTCCTGGGAATTAAATTTTCTCAAGTCATAGAATGAAAACGCACGGATCATTTTACCAATTTTTTTACAATAGCTGAAGATTATTAAATTCAAGGTATTGTGTGTCAATATGTCTAGTAATAGCTTGAATCAAAGTCATCGCACATAGGGACCAAAAGCGGTAACTTCAGGGCTTACTTAAAATAAAAAAGTTCAAGTACCGTGAAAACTAAAAGAACTTGCTTGTTGTGCACAATATAAACATTACTAGGCAAAGCATAATTGTCAAAGAGGTAATAGTGCTTTTTTAATAAAACGTTGAAATTTAATATTTTAAGAGAAATTTGAATAAATAAGCAGAACAAAAGCTATTTATCATAATAGGGTATTTACACCTGCATAAAATGTAGCAGGTTTTAATTAAAATCTTAATGAAAATCTATACTCTTTTACACCAACTTTTTTTTGATATTTATCAAGATTTTTTCATCCAAAACAAAACCCATTAACTGAAAAATTTCCAAAACTACAACAAAAAAACTGCAATATAGCCAATTCACACACCTTTTTAAGCAGACCGTAGCTAATTCACTCATCTCTTTGTTATAATTATGTTGTACATAAAAATATTAGATTTGGAACTTGCAAGTAATAAATTCTTAAAGACTTCCAACACTAACACTCCTATTGCCAATGTATTTATTGTTATAGCTATGCTATTTATGTCACTACATTAGAGCTAGGACGTGATTTTTGTATCAAAAATAATCCACAATATTACAGTTATAAATTTATTTGTGTTTTGACTTTCTTGTACTAAAAATTAGGGAACAAAAATAAATTAAACAATTTGTCTTATTTTGTTTTGTTTCGTTCTTTGAAGTGAGTGAAAGAAAAACAAACAAAAAACAATGAGAAATATTGCTCAATTTGTTTTTGTATGGGTTTTTGAACATGAGCACAAACCAGAGAACATATTCGATCTGCTGTAAGCCGGCTAACAGCCGCCGCCAGCCACAAACAATGCATTCATTTAATCGTACGTCACTAAAAAAGAAAATTATGGGAAATAAATGGTAATACTTTGAAATATTTGTTATCGCATTGTTATTTAACACATTAAGTCTCTTTTATATAGCTAAGCAGCATAGCTATAACCGGGTGTTCTAAGCTTTTTTTATTAGAAATGTATGAATTTCAGGACTTGTAAAGAGTGAGTCAAATATTAGTCACGCGTGATCGTGGTTGTATTTATATATAATAGTGACTAAAAATAATAACGTGTGTGACCTAAGCTATCTGTTTAAGCTTGTTAAAAATGTATTTTTACATAATTCGTATCCGAAGGCATTTAATGAAAGGCAATTCTTCAGGAGCGTGGGAAACTCTTGGGCTGATGAACTTGCTAGAACTGGGACAACCTTATAAGTTTCACCGGATTTGGAATGTGTGTGTTTACCCCTACTCTCTTGCAAGCTCAGACTCAGGCACAAGACAGAATATGACATAAATAGAAGATGGGTCTCACAGGGCAGCTATGAACTCATCGAAATAGGAAAAATACAAGTTCCTTAATCTAAAAAAATAAGCAAAAAATTTCAGTTCTAGTGTCCGTGCTAAATGGGCACTGTCTCATAGGTAGGCATGCAGCTGCCAGGATGAAGGAGAAAGTGTTGAACATTTTCTGTGTCACTATCCTGGACTTGCAAGGAAGAGAATAGCCACAAAGTACGCTCTTGAGTTCACGGAACTTTCTGACGTTTCTAGTGTTGAACTGGAAATTGTTCGTAGCTTTATATTAAGCTCTGGTTGGTTCGACGATGGGAACTCCGCATAAGCAGAGTCTCCGTGGTATCACAATGGACCAAAACAGTCTAAATGAGTCCGGGATTCTGATTGCCATCCTTACCTAATCTAACCTAAAGCGTTGGTTAAACACTAGTCACGTGTGAGTCACGCATAAGGCATGTTTTAGTTCTGTGTCAGTCACGCATAAGTAACATGTAAGTCACATGTAAGTCACACGTGAGCCAAGTGTGATTCACGCGTGCTCGTGTTTGCATTTGCATATAATAATGATTTAAAAAAATAACGTTTGTGATTTTAGTTAAGTTTCTTAGGCTTGTTAAAAATCTATTTTTGAATAATTCGTATCAGGGTGCCCCTGTGGCTGAGTGGTAGCAATGCTAGCCTCTCAGTCCAGAGGTCGTGGGTTCGATTCCTACCATAGACCCTGAGTGTTTTCCGCAGACAAGCTAATCGCTTTGCGGGTTGTGTTTGTTCTTTAAAAAAAAAAAAAATATTTTTAATATTTATGACAGGAATTTCATCAGGAGCGTGCGTGAATAAAAAATTATGGATTTTTTGCTTGTTGGCTAATCATTTATATCCATTTAGTTCTTGCTTCTTATACAAAAAAAAATCATGTTTATTAGTTCATGAATAATTATTTTTTATTTTTGGTGGGTGGGGGGGGGGTACCCATCTGCCCTCTCCAATACCCTTAGTACTTTGAGAGAAAGATGAAGTTTGTTTTCAGAGTTATTCAGATCAAATTTACTGTGCCTCATTATTGTTGTTCGGAAAAGGTGGCAAAAGTAATAATATAAATTTTTGTTGGGTTACCCGTTTCCCCCTCTAATATTGCCAAGATTTTGATGGAACATGTAGTTTGTCTGCAAATTATTCGCATTAAATTAAGTGTGCCGCACTATTGGTGCTATTGTTGTTCTGAAATTATGGGAAAAATAGTAATTACTTTAAATTGGCGTAGGGAGTGGGGAAGGGGTAACAATCTCTTCCTTACTATACCGCCAAGATTTTGTTGTAACATTTAGTTTAATTTAACTGCCACTCGTATAAAATTTAGTGACCCTCACTATTTTTTTGTGGAGCTACAAATAGATGCGTGAAAAAGCTGAACTTGGCCCACTGTGCACCGTTTACTGTCGATGCTTGTCTAACTTTCTTGATTGCAGTCTTGTTTTAACCAAATTAGTATTAAAAACAACAAAAATTTTTTGGTATAATATTATTCCCTTGCGAGCCACTGTGCGTGTTGCCTTTAACATCAAGTGAACATATTTTTATTACGAAAAAACACTCTGTATTTTATAAAAAATTTTTTTTCAATAATTAAGTTTATGGTGGGCATTTTTGCCATAAACATAACCTTTACATCTTGTTATATTTGGCAGGAAAAATTGAATTGTTTTCTTAAAGCGCTCCTTTTCGTGAGTGTAATAAAGAGATATCAAAATCATGATTATATTTCCCCTAATAGTGTTATTCATTTAGCTCTAAACGAAACGAAACTACAAAACAAAATATCTCGTTAATATTTTTCGGCTCTCAGCCATTATATGATAACAACATGAACAAGCCGAAATATGTCAACTAAAGCAGAGCAAGCAAATAATAGCCTACAGCTGAAAAAAAAAATGACGGAGAAAAAAAACTGTATTAATAAACACACTAAACTCACCTGTATAATGGTATGCCGGCGTTATCACGAAACCATAAGACCATATAAACATCATCCAATGGTGCCGATAGGGGGCATGGCAGTGACACTGATTTACCCTCTACAGCTTCAATATCTTTTGTTTTTACTATCGAGACAAGCAGCGGATGGCAATTTAGCCGTGGGTGGGGGTGGATGTGGCGTGGCGTGGCGTGGCATGGTGTGATGTTGTAGGGGTAGTGGCATGATGATGATAACGTTGTAAACAACCAGCGCCATGAGTGGTGATTGTGGGGTGGGGGGTAAAATTATAGTAGACGATAACAGCCATGTTAGCATCAGCAATATCACATCGTGTTTTTAATACGAAAATACCAGCAGGTGTAGTAAATAACAGCAACAGGATATGGCAGGTTATTGTTAAGTTGGTGATGTGGATAAAATACATACGCATTATTTATATTATTGTCATTTAGTTTGTTATTAAGGCCAGAATATTGTTGTCCACACGAAGAAATAGCCAGCAGTTTTATCCAAATTATTATCATCAACATCAGCAGTATCGTCATTGATGACGATGACAATGAGGAAAACAACAAAGCGCGTATTGGCAAAGGTAATATAATGTTAATGTTGTTGTTGTTGTTGTTGTTTGTGGTGATGTTGTGTTATGTTGCGTTGCATTGCGTTGTATGTTGTTTGAATTAATAAAGAGATTTTTGTGCCATTTATAAATAAATTTAATTAAGGCCATTGAAAATAGTTTAAAAGGAAATTATGCATTTAATATTATTGGCATGGATTGTTGTTGTTGTTGTTGTTGTTGTTTTTGTTGTTGTTGTCGTTGTCGTTATGGGAAAACAGCATCATGGCCATACGTATCAGGTTTTTTTTTAGATTTAATTTTTGTTTAAGCAGTTAACGATACAATACATTAAGTCGCCAAGGGAAAATAATAAAAGTGTATTTATATTATTTAAACGTTTTATTTATTTATCGGCAGAAATGTTCCAAAAATTCAGGTTACGCATGCACACGCACGCACATATTCATATGGCAATTGTTGTTTAATAACATTATTCAGGTTGTTGTATTTCATTGGTTTTTGCGGTTCAAGTTGGCGTTTTGTTTGTTTGTTTGTTGTTGTTGTTGTTGTTGTTGTTGTTGTTGTTGTTGTTGTTGCAGTTTGTTTAATTATAATTATTGTAGATTTTCATTTCGTTTATGTATATTTTTTGGTTTATATTTCGACCATTGTTTACATTGTATTAGTTGTCCACATTTATTAATAAAAAGCATATATATATATTTATAAAACAAATGCACACGGGCATAAAACAACCAAAGGATATATGCAAACACATATAGCCACAAACAGCAGCAAGCACAACCATACACAAACACACACACACAAATACACAAATACACATACATACATATGGGTATGCGTGTGTGAACATTAAGGTTTTGTTGTTTTGTAGTTGTGGTTTATATATTAAATATAGTTGTTTAGTGTTTTATCGTTACCGTATGCCAGTGTTTTGCGGAGACATTAAACATTAAAACCATTTCCATTGCGGTCGCAAAAGTACATTTGTGGAGACATCACGGAGACAGAAAAGCCAAGAAAGAAAAGAGAAATAAACAAAATTATTTATTAATTATTTGGTATAAAAATTTGTGTAATTATATTAAATTAAATTATATATGTATATATTAATAATAATTTTGTTATTATATTAAAACCTAATCTCTACATTCCCTATAATATTAGAAATCTAATTCATAGATAAGCAACTGTCAGTATGAATTTTTTTTTGTTATTTCTTAATAGATCATAGTTATTATGAAGCTGAAGTAATTTTATTCTTACTAGCACTCCTGTGTCGTGGCATAAATAGCATAGCTATTGGAATATGATGTTAAGCACAGAATTTTAAAAATGCCTCCATATTCACAAGTATATAAGTCAAGTAAGCAAGTATGTAAGTCATGTATGTCAGTATGTTTTATCCTTCAGAGAATAAAAAATAATAACAATAATAATAATAATAATGCGTACATACATAAATATAAATAAGTATGTTTATATAATGTATACATGCATGTAAGTCTATATTATAAAATGTTTTCACATCAGCATCAATATGAATAAGAAATATACTTAAAAAAATATAATGACATTCATGTTTATGTATATTTTTTTCGAGAAACTGATAATCCAGCAAAAAAAGTTGACAGAATTAAAATACATTAATCACACAAAATATTTATCTACATAAAAAATATCGTCATGTTAGCACTCACTATAGAAAATTTAAAGCCAATAAATAACAAGAATTACATTTTAGAGACACTTTTTTTTATTTCTTTTCTAGTTTTTTATATATTTATATGTAATACCTCGATACTGGGTAAGATATCAATCAATCGAGCACCTTATTTCCTACATTTATTATTACAATAAACTATACAATTACAAAAGCACTAGCAAATATTGGCTATTGGCTTTACAATTTATTCCTTGTTGTTTCCTATATAGTTTGTATCAAATTATCTTTAAGCAGGATATGCATAACAAACTTAATAGTGATATGAGCAATTAAATAAAAAAAAGACAAAAATAACTTGTAATATAATTTAACAACTTTTTATTTTTTAGTTACAAAAAATGTCCTTAAATTGTGTGTAATAAATTTAAATCAACTTATTTTTAAAGGCAACTATAATGAATAATGACGCTGATTATATAAATAATAATAACAAAGATTTTCTAATACGGTTTTAACCTTTTTTTTTTGTTAAGAAAGAATTGTATTACTGCAAAATTTTCAACACTTCTATATACATATGTATGTGACATCGCATAAAGAAAGGGACCTAAGGGTAAAAAAATAAATTTTCACTTTTTTTTTATGTGGACAACATCTGAGCATCGAATGAGACCGATCCCATGCCCCAAAAGTGTTCCCTCCCAGAGATATGCGCGTTTTATGAAATTGAAGTCAACGATTCTAAGGTCATGTGAAAAAATTTTCGTACTAACAGAGTGATATTCACGATTTAAAAGAATTATAAATGAGTATTTATTATAATTCACAATTAATAATTTCAGAAAATAAACCTGGATTCGAAAAAATGTGAGCAAAATTGATATCAAACTCATGGAAACAGCGCGCTAGGTAGAAAACAGTAAAAACCAACTACACAAAACAAGAAGTAGGGACGACCTACGCGCGTTTTCAAGGTTGACCAACACGTTCCTGACGTCATAAGATGTGTCGCTTTCAAATGAGACCAATACCAACACGCTCAGTGATGGTACACCAAAGATACACGTATTTAAATCTTTAAAATGGCTCTACTGAATAAAACCGGTTTTTACCCTTAGGTCCCTTTCTGTTTTGTGCGTCACATATATAAACTGCAAATGTTGCTTGTGAAAGAAAACTAAAAAAAACTATTAGAGCACTTCTAAGGCAGCTACTAGAAATAAAAAATTTGTAAATATTAAACACAACAGCGAGCAAAAAAAAGGAAACTGAAATTTACACTTAAGGAACTTCTTAGCATTTAGTTGTAATAAAAAGATAAGATACCTTTTTTCTTATCACCACAATATTGTGATTTTTGTGGTTCAATATAATATACAGTGGGAAAATTTTCAGATGTTTTACAAACAAAACGTACATTTTTTAAATGTTTGGTAACGATTTCAAGAAAATTACTAAAATTTAATTTACTTGGTATAAAATCTGGAAATAAATTATTTAATTCAGCAAATGCCTTTCCTTATTCTCTGTAAAGCTGAGTCGGCTTCGGGGTACATCCCCGTGAATTTCAGATATGACGCAGGAATTGAAAAAATAATTAACTTACCAAAGAATTTTAAAATTCCTCCCAACATTCTATGATTTATACTAGTTTTGTGATGATAATTGTTATTTTTTTTAAGTATTTTATAAAAATAAATTCATGTTATTTCGTCAAAATCAATTTGATATATTTATTTATTTATTTTTATTTTTTTTTTGTTATTTTATCCCCACATTTCAGGGTTCATTTTCGTTTCATGATGATAGTTATAATTTTTTTTTTATTAATATTCTATTTAATAAAAAATGTTGGTGTTATGACTTGAAAATCACTTTTATAATATAATAATTATATATAAAAAATAGCTAACCTCTTTCACCAAATTCATTTTTAACCCCCGACCAAAAAAAGGGGTGTTATAAGTTTGTAGTGTATCTGTGTGTCTGTGTGTCTGTGTATCTGTGTGTTTGTGCGAGGCCACGTAGAGATCAAATGGCTGAACCGATTTTCATTTAGTTCTTTTTTTTTCTTTGAAAGGTGGCTTGATCGAGAAGGTTCTTAGCTAAGTTTTAAGAAAAACGGTTCATCCGGTTAGATATCACATCTTTTCTAGATATATTCGGGGGTTTTTAAAATTTTTAATATTTGTTATATTCATATTAAGTATACGTCACCACAAGCGTATTATAATTCAGTTATTTATGAATAATTTTATGTAGCATATCTTAGGAGACGATATAAATGAAATGGTGGCGTATACGCAATTTATGTTAATGTTAGTACATGCATTACAGGGTTGGAAAAGTTGGTATGAGTTTATTTGAGCTTTAAAGTTCATAGTAGTTACCAATCTCCGTATGCTAAGGACCACAGTACTTTTGTTTTGTCACTATTTTACTCTTTCTTCCCCTCCCCTCTCCTCCACCTAACTTTTTTCTTACTAATACTCCTTTGTGGCGCTTCTTATTTATATTTTACTTTTTAAGGTCACACAAATAGATAGTTTTTCACCAAGCAAAAATTAGATTTTTTTTCAAGGAATATCAAATGCTTGTGTTTAAGAAAAAGGAAACAGATGTGGGTTTTGAAAACCTTTCAAATTGCTTAACATAATTTTCTACCAAATAGCTTTGAAATGATTTACAAATTTAATTTAACAAAACTTCCAAAAAATATATATAAAAATACATACATATCAGCACTTTCTGTACCCCCTTATACATTTAAAATGTTGTTTATATTCTTATTCATAACAATTGCTGTCACAATGATATTATTTTTTATGAGCTTTGCAATAACTTTGCTAGAATATAGTGGCATAGAAAATACGACCAGTGAGCATTTGTTTAACAAAATGGGAGGGAAGTTGTTTAAAATATTCAAAGTTCTTTGTACAAGGAAATTTGCCAGACTTGTATGGTATATGACAGAAAATTTTAAAAGACATTCTGAAATAGGTTTGTGGGCACGTTCTAAACGAATTCTTGACATTTCTGAATAATTTCGGAAAATTTTTCGGCAAAATATCAGAAAATGTTCCACCTATTCGACACTTTTTAGTCGTTGTGATGTGTTTTTTTAATATTGCTTGATGTTTTTTTTTTGTAAAGGCAAATACAATAACACTAAGATTCTCATCTGGAAAAAGATGAGAATCTTGAGAATGAGAATAATAAGAATAGAGGTAGTATTAGCAAAAATGTAAAGCTTTACTTTTCAGCTTGTCCTATCTTTCAGCTTTGAGTACAAGTTATAGAAAACTTAACACTGCAATTGAATGTGTATGATTTTTAGGCGGTTATTTGGACATTTGCAGACATCTGTAAGAAAGATATTGTAGTTACCTTACAAGAGTAGTATCAGTCAATTGGCCAGTCATTTGATCAGTACCCTACAGGAATAGATTCAGTCAATTGACCGTTCATTTGATCGGTAGTCATGATGGATATATTCATCATTGCTTAGAGCAAAGTTTCTATCACATTATTAAGGGCAAAATGAAAAATGTGTTTAAAACTTTTGTGTACGTGTGATGTTGCATCTCAATCTAATGACTATAAAACATCTAGTCGTACTGCTCACTCTACTACTTTTAACTAATCAATGATAGCATAAATATTAGTCAAGTTTGACTGATCATAAGTGACTAATATATCCCCCACAATTGAGTAATCATACATAATTGATATACTGACAACAAATAGAATTTATATTATTTTAATTGTATTTTTTAATAAAAAGTCACTTTAAAATCTAGACCCCTGTTTGTGTAAGACGTTTGAGTTAAAAATCTTGGCGTTTCTGTAATAGATTAAAGAAAAGTTGTACAGGTTTCCTTTAATCTATTGCAAAAACGCCAAGATTTCTAACTCAAAAGTCTTACACAAACAGGGGGTAACTGCAAATAAAATATTTAAAACGAAGGATGTAAATTAGCAAAAATATAATAACATAGGCGGTACCTAGACCTCTCTTCACTCATTATATATTAAACTAGTTAGGTGTGACAAACATTGCCTTGCTTTCCACTTGAATGCATACATAAAAATTTATTCAATTCAATCTAGCCCTTTAGTTTCAGTATAGATAAATAACCTAAACGCAGAGAAAAAGTATGGTTGAGGTAACCATAATCAAACAGCAACATAATTTGATTGAATTATATGGTTGCAGTTAAATCATATTATTGTCAACAGAAAAGCAAAGTTTAAATAATATATTTTCTGAGTTAATAATAATATTATCTACAAAAGCGATTAACCTTGTTATACCTAATCTTATTATTGTAAACAAGACAACACTATTGTTAGATGTGACTAAAATATAATTGAGACTTACCATACCATGTTCTAATAGTATAATAATATTGTTAAATATGACCATAGTATTATTTTAGGTAATAATAATATTTTCTTTTTTAAAAATATAGTTATTGGCAAATCTTTTGTTTAAAACAGCTGTGCGGTAAATCCGAAATAAAAATAAATTAATATTGTTGAAATAAAATGTATGTATGTATGTATAGAAATGTATACTTACATATATGTGTATACACGAAATACAGACACATCTGTATAAAGAGATATACATACATACATATGTACCTATTATTTTTATTTATCTACCCTTTTGTTTACACTTGTTTTTATTTATTTAACACCACGCGTGCACTACCGATAGCTTACAAACGAAACACTGAACTGACAGAAGGTGTTTCTGAAAAAGATTTTTTTTAAAACTTAGCATAGTATGGTTTTGGATAACATTCTAATGTTACTTACATCATATTATTTTTACACAATAATACAAATTATATTGTAGTCATAAATTTTTAACAAAACTATATTGCTTAACTCTAGCCATATCGCACTTTCTATGAATATAATAACGTAAATATTAAATTCATACATTAATCTGTTTATCGTAACGAAATTAATGTTTAAAATAACAATAACTAGTTTTCAACGACCACACATTTGTTTCAGACAACATAATATTGTTTTGTCAAACATTTTACAACCATATTTTTCATTTGCGTGTAGGTAACTTTTGTAGCGCCATCTGTTTGGCTGATTAGTGAATTTAAACCCTCCAGGGCGTCATTCAAGCTCATGCAAAAAAAAATCATTCAAATAGGTCCAGCAGCTTAGGAACATACGTAGAAAAGAATTAAATATATAAAGATTCAACTTTGTAAATTTCTTTTATTCATTTTATTGTTTTTAATTATCTTTTTTAATACTTATAAATTTTAATTTTCACAGACAGAATGAATTGTTTATTTTTTCTTAAATTAAACTCGATGTTTCAAAAGGCTTGCCATATGTACATTAGATGTCCCTCTCTATGTTAGAGTGCAGCAACTAGTTATAATTAACAAATAAATCCATCATCACTCCCGATCAAATGACTAGCCAATTGACTGTCACTTTTGAATTCAATGTAAAACTGTTGAATTTTGTGTTAGTGAACAATTTTTGTTTGTGGTAGTTTCTCACATTCGTTTCTTGTAGGGCAGCAACAGAACTTCTGACAGAACTTCTTATAACTCAACTAATTTTCTGTTAAAATTTCAGAGTTTTTTTTCCAGCAACAAAATGTTCACTGGGCACATACAACCACGAAGTGGCGAAACCCCTACCCACACACATAAATATTTATAAATGTTTACATTATGCTTATACATTTTGAAATGTGAAATGACACGTAGAAATTTTATAACAATATCATATCCTTTTCTTATTGCTTTTATTGTTGCCTTCGTTCCTGTTCTTGTTTAATATATTCTGCCTGGGTGAAACTTTGTGGAAAATTTGATTTTTGAAGAGGTTTTTGCGGTAAATTTATTTCCTTAAACTCTTAAAATATAAGCAAGTAAGAGTCAGAATGAACCTAGAGATTGAGCGTTTAAGATAATCCTTGAAAACTAAGTGTCTAATCTTATAAGGTGATTTTTTAGCTTTAAGTCTTAGGATAAATATAAAAAAATATATATATATCTACACAAGTTAATAAAAATATTTAAATCATATTATATCTTATTCTCAAAATATAGTTTTGCTTTATAATTATAATAGGCTTATAAAAAGCTTTCCATAAATAGTTAGCTTTGTAAGGCTTTTTATAGAACACATTAGGAATGTAATATGTACTCGCATTTTATACAGCAAAACTAAAAAAAATATGGGAATCGATTGACCTTGTAGGTTATATCTGAAAGTTCTTGCTAAGCTACAGTTGTTCGTCAATTGTGCGGCATCCGATACCAATTCTATGAAATCGAGTTGACAAAGACCTTTGAAGTTATTAAAACAAAACAATTTTTTTTTTAATTTTCAGTAATGTGTTTTTTGTGAGGTTAAGATGTGATTAGATTTTTGATCAGCTCGAAAATTTAAAATTTATTTAATAAACAGTTTTGTGAAAATGTTTTCAAAAATATACTGAACGGAATCGATTCAATATCTGGCGAAGTCTAGGTGTGCTCAACAACCTTCGGAAGCAGCAAATTGACCTTTGATTTGTTGACCCGTTCTTAATTTACGAGAATTATGCATACATACATACACACACACATACACATGAATCACACACGCACACAAAAATATAGGATCAACTACCAGGATCGCAGAACATCGAAATATTATGAAAACTTTGTATGCCTAATAATGGAGAGTTTTGTTTTGATTTATTGAAATTTTCGGGCACTTCGGTGACAGTAAAAATTTAAAAATAAAAACTTTATAGTTTTCAATAATAACACAGTATGCGCAATTAATAAAATAGTACAATTTTGTGAACCATCATTTGAACATTCAAATAGAATAGAATATGGAAAAAAATATTTGGTCGAACCCGTCACATCAAGGCTAAAGTGTTATTTTATAAAAAAAAGAAGAAAAATGATCGAGAAAGATAACAAAAGAGAAAACAACGGAAAATGGAAAAAATGAAATTCTAAGCGATATGATCATGTATAAAATTAGTAGAGTTAAATAACTGCATTCGTTAGAAAAGACCATCACAAAAGTTACACTTAACCTTAATTTAAGTCCAAAGAAAAAATAAAATAATTTCTGCTTTAAAGTAACAACTCTACAAAGTGATTCCTCTAGAATCTCTGTTACATCAAGTAGGCACAATAACCAAAATTGCGACTCTTGACTTTGGAAAAATCTATTGTTTTTCATAAGATCACACCCGTCACATAAAAAAGCTATTTCGTAAGTATAAAAAGGTAACACCCATCACAAGCAGCGGTCATAAAACGTCACATTTTCCAACCAGGTTTTCTTAACTTATATTTTCCCGGCGTGGGTACTTAATGCAATCAAAACAACTTTAAAAAACTTACCACACCAAAAATTAGTGTATGCATTATACGGAAGATTTTTTAGAATATAAGTTCAAAGCAATATATTTGAATAAACAGAGATTTGTATAGTCCTGCCCGTCACAGCCATGTGATAGCCATTTTGGACAAAAATCGCATTCTTTCAGAGTCTACCTGGCCTTAAATATTTTTAAAATTATGAACTGGGTATTGTATGCTTATATTTGAATTATAAATTAAATATTAATCTATCATGGTCACACCCGGCACAATGTCGTAACTCATTTATAGAACTTAAGTTACTTAACGTAAATAAAATCAATTTATTTGTTTGCTTTTAGTTTGTTGAATAATAGTTTCAAATAATTATGACTTTAAACTGGCATTTATTTTAAATTTTGTATTATATGGTTGGCACAATGTTTGCTCATTGTAGAAAGTACAGAAATTAGGGTAAGTTTACAGACAGTAGCATAAATTAGCGTCTGAGTGTAATTGCATCAAAATGAAGATCTGGTCCAAAGATCGGCACTGCGACACCTGATGGATCATTTGTACCAATCAAAATGATCCTCTTCATATAAATGCATGTATTTTCTGACAGATTGCAGTCAATAGCCTGCTGTGGTCTATGTGTTTAGTATTTGAGGTGTTAAAAGATTATTTTCATATTTCTTTGCGGCGAAAAATTGGGATTAAGGGAGATATATTGTTTTAAAGCCAATTCAAGTATTTTAAAATGCTTCAAAACTTATCATGCTATCGTTTATTAAAAATGGTAGAGAATGGGGGAGAGAGACACTTTCACTGATCCTTAAATTATCGTAATTTAAAAGTACCTTCCTTAAAAAGCAGGCCTTAGAGCAAAAAAGCTAAAGTTTTTGTTTTAAAATAGCAATGTTTACTAAAATTTTCACCACTTCTATATATCATTTCTGTGATGTCGAACGTAACCGTAGTACACATTTTAAGTGAAAAAGGTCGAAATAAATTGGATTTTTATTTTAAAAAAAGTACAGCTTATAGCTCTAAATTAACCCTACAATGGGTAATAAGCTCAATTTTGAACAATTTTTTGTTTTTAAGATAATTGCAAATAACAAGACTATCGCATGTGACGAAACTAGAAGCTGGTCTTGCAGTCAATGATTAAAACGCAAATTTTGGCGAAACCTGAAGCAATATTTTACTGTGAATGCTTGTAGAATGTTTTGTGCTGATATTTATTTAAAAAGGTTTTCATTTTAGTCACTAGTGATTTATACATATTTTTTTCAATTAAATTTTAGTCACAATCGCACATTACAAGTCATACAATGAAATTTTTTTCATCATGATATTTATATTTGCGCAATTCACAGTTCGTACATGAGTTGTTGGTAATTTCAATGAAAATTGTTTTTATAAGCAAATGTTTACATAGAAATTACCAATAACATTTGAACAAGCTACGACTCTGAGCAATTGTTTTTTTCTGCTTTTTTACAAAACTATAAATTTTAAATTATTAATTATGAGTACCGTACCTGTAGAAACATTCTGGCTGCTCTTCAATCATTTAATTTTTTACTTCAGCCAAATATTTGTACTTTTTCCTAGTATCCGCATTCTTTTATTGTCTGTCAATTGCTAGTCTTCTAAAACTATTTCAACTTCCTTCAAATCATCTCTTCACTGTTCTCTTTTTTTCGCCGTTTTTGCTCATTTTAATTTATATAATTTAAAGGCTTAAAAAATTTTTGTTATATTATTGTCTTTTATTTTAAACCTACTATGTCGCACGTGATCACATATCTTTATATTTTTCAGCAAGCTTTATATTTATTTTAATTGCATTAAATATCTATGTTTGTATTGAATTTTTGATAAGCTTTTTGCATGCACTTTCATCGGAACGAAATTTGATTTCTCAATGTCGCACGTGACATTAAAATATGTGATTTTGCAAAGAAAAAATCTATATTTCCTTGAAATCGCATAGTTTCGTATGCACTCATTTTTAACACTCTGCGTCCTCAGAAAACTTTTAGAGAGAAAAAGTTTATGCACAATCTCTCTCTCTCTCTTTAAGAAAGTTTATTGAAAGAAAACGTGCTAGAGAAAAAATGAAAAAATTGCACTCTTATGACTCTTCATTTCAACGTTTTAAAATTAATTTTGTATAAATCTACAGGAGCTACGTCCAATCCATATGCACAATGTGCAAAGTTTTATAAAGAGCTTTTTGTACTTTCACACCGACGAGAGTTCAACATCCACAACAACAACACAGCAGACACCAATGCTTGCTCTTACGTTGCAAAGAAACAAGAACAAATTTAATTTCAAAGCTGTTTACCTCAAATACAAATATCAGTGTATTTGTGTTTGGACGTAGCTGATCTAAAGTGTTGTTGCATTAGCTAAATTTAATCTTCTCTCTTTTAAAATAAGATGAAATAAAATTTGTTTTAAGAACTATTGGTTTTTTTAGAAAAATACCTGTATATAAAAAAAAAATTCACCCTGTATATGCTGCTTACTGCTTCCCTTTCTCGCTTTGTAACAATCAATTTTTGTCAACTGTTGTCAGAAGAATCCTTTATGTGTGAAGTATCATTAGCTATTTAAGGATCTCTCTTGCCTGTTTAAAAAAAAGCTATAGCTTGCTGATGTACAGAACTTATTTGCCGAAATGTTACTGTCATCATTATCATGCATCCTGTTTATTAAAATAATACCACACGTTTGAAAAAGAAAATATATAAATGTATTTTAAAAGAAAAGAAACACTTGTATATTAAATAAATTATATTTAATAAACATAAATACATACAAAAATATTTGTATGTATTTATTAAATCTCATATATGCAAATACTAGAAATAGGTGGAGGAAAAAAGTCAATAAAATTTTATATGAAACCAAATAATTGACACAAAATTTTTGTCTATTAAATAGCTGCTGCTATAAAATGTAAAGGAACTTTTTCACCCAACCAATGTATGTAATAATTTTATTTATTAAAAAAAAAAACATGAAGCTTATTTTGTGTTTTGCTTTTGTTTATAATATAAACACTAACACGCAACTAAATGAAAAATGTATTCAAATATATTCACACAAAGCAAAATAATGAAACCAAAATAATAATAATAACAATAAAAACAACAACAGATATACATATAAACGTTTCACAGTTTTACAGATTGTATGCACGAGTGTGTGAGTGTGTGTGTGTGTGTGTGTGTTATTATTTAAATAAATTAATCCCAGGGGCTGTATAACTTTTGTAAAGTCTATATCATAAATTGTGTCATATTCATATGTATGTGTGTGTGTGTATGTGTATGTACGTGTGCACGCACTAAATACCCAAACCGGAAACTTCTTCATTATCCAGCATTCAGGCTTTCATTTATTTTAACATTTAGATATAAACATACAACAGAGATATATTTGTGAAAGTACGCATACATACATAGAGTTTTGTAAATATTTGCATATTTTTAATCAAATTTAGAATTATTGTTATAAACTTTTTTTCTCTTATTTTATATACATACATATATACGTATATGAATATATGTATTTTTTTTTCCTTTGTTTTTGGCAAATTGCCTTTATGTGGGCAAAAAGTATATTTTGTTTAATATAAATTGCCAAAAAAATTTCATTTATTTAAATGCACTTGCAAAGTTTGCAAATTGTGTTAAAGAAAAAGTAGAACATAAAACGCTATATTAATGATAATTGGGTATTTTGCATATGACGAAGGTTTTTAATATTTTGCCGTGTGAAATCGGTTCCAAGACTAGCCGATCTGATGTATAGAAGTATCGCGTTGATTTTCAGCAGCAACGAAATGCATCGAGACGTGCATAACCAACAGCAAATAACTTTTTTAATCACACATACACACTCAGAATCATAAAAACTAATATTCGGTGCTGTTCTGTAAACCGAATCCGAGTAAATTTCTCGTTTTCAGAAAATTAATAATGGTCGTGCAGACGTGTTTAAAATCATACAGCATTATTATACCCTTTACCAACAAAAATGGTAAAAGGGTATATATAGGTTTGTCATTCCGTTTGTAATTTCTATAATATCAATAAGCGACACATAAAATATATATTTTCTGGATCCTTATGCATAGGGAAGACGAATAAGCGATGTCCGTCTGTCCGTCTGTCCGTCTGTCCGTCTGTCCGTCTGTCCGTCTGTCCGTCTGTCCGTCTGTCCGTCTGTCTGTACGTGAAATCGGTTTTCCGAAGCTCCCAGAAAAGCTAGAGACTTCGTTCTTGGACTGGTGTGTCAGAAATTTTCCAAAATAGATTGGTATTGAAATTCAGCAAAATCGAGCAGACCATTGCAGAGCTGGAAAACTTAAACTTTATTTTGCCATATAAAAGTAACTACCGAAAACAAATTTTTATTTTTTTTAATAAATAAATTTATTTTACATTTCAGTACGACTAAAATTGGAATTTTAAATTAAAAAAATATGAAAAAAATTAAAAAGACGTTTCCAGGGTTGGAAAACTTTAACTTTTTGTATTATGTAAAATTAACTATGTCTAAAACTATATTAGTATTTTCTCGAGAACCGTAAGAGCTACAGACCTGAAATTTGGACACAGTGTGTAGACCTTTGGCCGCTACAACAACAAATACATGAGAATTGGAAATTAAAGGGTGTTCCAAAACGAGCAACGAAAAATGTTAAAATCCCATGTAATATACATACAATTATATGTATATACACTTTTTATACAGACTACAAAAATTAACACTAAAATTTCCAAAATTTTAAATTAAAGGGTGTTCCATCAGTTAATGCAATTTTGACTATGCAATTTTTACAACTTGCTGTATCTTGGAAACCGTAAGAGCAAAACTCTTGAAATTTTCAAAAACGGTAAAACTAAAAAAACAAAAAATTATTAAATCGCCAAAACGAAAAAAATCGCCAAAAACAAAAAAAATCGCCAAAACGAAAAAAAGCACCAAATTAAAAAAAAATTTCTAAAGCTAAAATAAATCGCATAAAACGGAAGAATTGCTAAAATGTAAAAAAAAAAATCGCCAAAATGAAAGAAAATCGCTAAAATGAAAAAATCGCCAAGATGAAAAAAAAACCGCCAAAACGAAAAAAACCCAAAAAAACAGAAAAAAGTCGCCAAAATGAAAAAAAACCCAAAACAGGAAAAAATCGCCAAAAACAAAGAAAAAATTGCCAAAACGAAAAAAAAATCGCCAATATGAAAAAAATAGCCAAAACGAAAAAAAACCTAAAAAACAGACAAAAATCGCCAAAATGAAAAAAAAAATCGCCAAAATGAAAAAAAAACAAAAAAATCGCCTAAATAAAAATAAAAACAAAAAAAAAATCGCCTAAATGAAAGAAAATCGCCAAAATGAAAAAAAATCGCCAAAATGAAAAAAATCGCCAAAACGAAAAAAAAACCTAAAAACAGACAAAAATCACCAAAAGGAAAAAAAATCGCCAAAATGAAAAAAAATCGCCAAAACGAAAAAAACCCCAAAAAAATCGCCAAAATTAAAAAAAAAACAAAAAAAAAAAGAAAAAAATCGCCTATTCAGGCGATCAACCCAATAACAAAAAAAAAATCGCCAAAATGAAAAAAAATCGTCAAAATGGAAAAAATCTCCAAAATGAAGAAAAGCCCAAAAACAGAAAAATATCGCCAAAATGAAAAAAACCTCCAAAAACAGAAAAAAATCGCCAAAACGAGAAAAAAGCGACAAAACTGAAAAAATCGTTTAAGCTGAAAAAAAATTCAAAAAAACAAAAAAGCCTACCTTTCGTGCGCGATTCAAAGTCGCACTTTACTGAATTTTTTAATATTAAAGGAATTAAATGAAACTAGGTTCTTTCTTATTTCGTTTTTGTATGTATTTTTTAAAGATCTAGATTGGTATCAATAATCAGAAAAATCCAAAATTATGACTCCAGGGTTGGAAAACTCACACTTTTTGGGTTATGTAAAATTAAATAGGTCTAAAATTTTTTTTCTTTTTCTTTATAAATTGAATATATTTTATGCTTCTGAAAGAAAAGTTTGGCGTATGAAATTTGAAAAATGAAAATTATAGCTCCATAGATGGAAACTTTAAAAAAATTATAAATTTTCTTACAAAAAATATATATGTATATGTACGTACGTTGGTAAAGGGTATATAAGATTCGGCACAGCCGAATATAGCACTCTTACTTGTTTTCTTTCAGATATGGTATTTGGGAATCTATATAATAAAAAAATTTAAAAAAATCTAAAAAATATTTATATTATCGGAGAAAGTTATCTAAAATCATGCGGTTTCAAATCGATCGGCTTACAAAACAGGGGAGTATGTTTTTCAAATCGTTTTGACACGCCTTAAATATAAATAAAATACATGGAATACTGAATTATATTTATTTGTCATAAAAGTCTTTATTTATTTGATTTAAAAATTAGGCATGTTTTTATATTTAAACAAAATATTCAAATTAAATAAATAAAGACTTTATGTCACATAAATATACGTCGACATTCCATGTATGGAAATAATATTTTTTTGCGCTTTTTGCTTTTTAATACTTTTATTGTTACACAGTCTGGAACTATGATCTTTTGTTTTGTAAAGATTTTTGTTTGAGGCTTTCGAACTCAATATGTTTATACGAGGGCTACTATTTCTATTTCGGGAACTGGCAACACTAATGTCAAGAATTAAAATCTGGCAACGCCATTGTAAAGTTTTAAATTTTTTAGCATAAGCGTACTCACAACGTTTTTATGTACAAGTGCTATTTATTTTGCTTACAGGGAGTCCAGAAAATCAGATTAATAAAAAAATGGAATTTTCAAGAGAAGGTTTTCATTGGATTATTTTTCACAACTTTCGACGTGGATTATCTCAACAAGAATGTGTCAGTGAACACACACAGAGAAAAAACTGCCTCATAAAATCAAGTAGATTTTCTCTATGAAACGTTTTTGAGGCTAAGGGGTATCCCAGCAGAAAGAAGTGAAGATTTTTTTATAGAGATTCCTTATTGTTTTTATGTGGTAAATCTTATTAATTTTATCAAGAAGAAAACTACATAAAATCTAGAAGAAATCTTATTATTCACAACTTTTTTTACTCAATTTCCGTTATTTTTGGCACCAAAAAACAATCCATAGAGAAAACCTTCTTAATTCTATTAGGTTTTCTCATAAATTGTAAACTATAGGGATTTCTTATTGATATTATGAGGTTGCCTTATTGATTTTTTTAAAGAATTTTCTTCATGATTTTATTAGGCTATCTTATTGATTTTTTCAATAAGGGTTTCTTCTTTAGTAGGATTATGTGTAAAGCATCTTATTTATTTTTTTTAATAAGGAAATCTTCTTGATCTTATGAGGTGTCTTGTTATTTTATATCTATAAATAGACACAGAGACAATTTGTTATGATCTTTTTCATTTTTGTATAAGAATGTTTGCACAATAATTTCAATTCTTATTCAGGCTGTTTGTTAGCATATTGGGTAGAGTGCTTGTCTAACAGTCAGAAGTTTGCTGGTTCAATACTTGGTGAGTAAGTTGGTTAAGAATATAACATAATGTGTATGTATGTATGTGTAATAAAGTAACATCTACAATATACTACATAGATACAATTTTTTTTTATTTTTTATGAGGTCGCCTAATAAAAACAAGAAGAAAACCTTATTGAAAAAAATCAATAAGATAACCTAATAAAAACTAGAAGATTTTTTCTTGATTTTTTCAAAAAGGTTTTCCCTATGAAATTAATAAAATTTCCTTATTCAAAAAAAAACCATGGAGATTTCTTATGAATTTTGTTCTATTTTATGAGGTATTTAGTAGGCACTGTTTTCTCTGTGCAGTTCTTTATATAGCGATAAAGCACCATCAAAAAAAAAAGTATATCGTTGGTATAGTGAACTCAATCATGGTCATAATTCCTTAATTGCCTACGAGTTCCGTAAAGGTTGTCCAAAATCGGTTGTTTAGCCAAAACACATCACTGCAGTGCATCAATTGATAATGCAAGCTCGTCATGTGACATATTGGGGATATTTGATATTTGATGCGAATGGTCTTGCGCAAGTGCAAATGCAAAATATCGTAGTTTTTCTTTGGATTGTGTGTATATTTTGTTGTTGGGTTTTAAAGAAAAGCTACGATATTTTGCTGTTACACTTACACAAGACCCTTTGCATTAAAGACCGAATACCATCATTGTGAGATAGAGGCATCCATGCACATTAGTTCCACTTCAATACATTCGATTTTGCATGAACACTTAGTTGTATAAAAAATTTGTTTTCATTGGATATCCCATAATTTACCAATTGCACACAAAAAGGCTAACGTCAAGTGGTCTAACGAAATTATTAAAAAGTTCAACTGTAGTGACGTGTATAAGATTGTGACAGTTACCGAATCATAGATATATGCTCCTGAGCTATATCCAACCAAAGTTGTTCGTGGAAGAAGCACAGCAATGGAAATGGTCGCCTGTTACTTCGGCCGAACTAGTCATAAGGCAACTGTTTCGCTTGAGCAATGTAGAACTGTAAATTCTGAGTGATACACAACCATTTGTTGGCTTGACGTTTTTAGATAAATTCGTAAAACTAAGCCCCCAAGATCCCGCTGAATGGAAGCAAAACTGAATGCTACCGGGCGCGTCCACAGGTTGCGGATAGTGAAAAGCTCCATAGATATGCGGAGTAGCTGCTAAAGCACTTGCAAACAATCAGCAGTTCCAAGTGGAGAGTCTCAGAAGGTTTTTGGATAGCGCCGGACTCCTAACAAATTCTGAGTGCCTACGATACTTGGAACGTCAAGGCGAGTAATTGGCGCCTTCAAATAACCAATAACCAACAACTGCCAGTGGCTGTTCCTCATATTAGAGGCGGCTGAAAATGGGCGTTGGATCTTGTACTAAACGATTCGCTATATAAACGTGATATAAGGCTTCTAGGCCAGCCCGCCTGGAGGTCATGCTGGCAGCCTCAGTTCAAAGATAGTACGCGGTAGCCCAATCAGCTGCTTATCTTATACCATCTGATTACCGAAACCTCAAAGAGGTCCTATGCTCCTTATAGATACTCAAGGATATATAATATATATATAATATAATAATTATGATAATAATATAATATAAATAGTAGCCCTCGTATATTGTAGTTTTTATTATAATATTTAGAGTCTTACTATAAACATTAGCTAAATTTAAACATTTTTTTAGTTGAATTCTAGTGATGAATTGCACAGGCGGGAATAAAATGTATATAGACAAGTGCTTAACCATAAAAACAAGCCAAACCTTCAAATAGAAATAAAATATTAAAATAGCTTTTTTTAATATTTATATGTATATGCAAATATGTATAAATGTTGCCTGCTATATTAATTTATTACATTTATCACTGTCATTTGCAATTTAGTAAGCCACCACATATATATCAATAATTTAAGCTTTAAATATAAATCCAAATCCTTTTATCTCAAATGCTATTCTATATTTCTAGTTATAGTCATTTGTGTGATAACAATTTTGGCCAAAAATTTAAACCAATTTCATATTAAATTTGTCACTTATGCTAACAAATATATATAAATGCACTCGAGCATAATCATGTGCATCCTGTAACTTTCACCATATTATACAAAGTAAATGCAAACTCCTATGACACACTTTCATACTGTGCTTTTAAGTATTCATATAAATACTAAACATAAATTGTGTGATAAGCTTAACTAAAAATAAATGAATGTCACTATTATCATACACATGCTATTTAAGTAACAAAACTAAACCAAACAACAACAATACTGGCAACTGCTGCCACAATTGCCAAATCCTCATCATTACACACTCATTCCGGAATCATTATTATTATGTATCTATGTATATGAAATTATCATCAACCTAAAATGAAACTAAAGAGACAATACAATCATTATCTATATGTCAGAGATACTAAAAACCAGGGTAGGGAAAAACCCTGCTTGCGAGAAAAATTTTTATTAACTCGCTTGTTTTAAAATGTGTGCTCACGAGTTAAAAATTAGAACTCGCGAGCACAAATTTTATAAGACTTGTGCTCGACTCATAAGGATTAAATGACTCGCCTTAAAACTTGTACTCGCGAGTTTTATTTAAACTCGTAAGTACAAATTTTAAAAGAGTCAAAACGAGCATAAACGAATTCAAAACGAGCAGTTATTACAAACAATTTTTTTTTTTGTTTATTCGAAAAAATGTATATTTATATGCGAATTTGAAAGGTATAGTAAAAAAATATATGTTCTTACTTTCATGTCATGAGGCATTTTTCAAATGTTTTAAGGCTTCTGCTTCATGAAAAGTTATGCAAATGCTAACCTGTCAGTAAAAAAATATAATTTCAACATTGCGACCTATAGAAAACAGAATTTGAGCAAACAAAATTAATAAAACTCGCGAATAATTCTTTTTAACTTGACGCGCGATTCGAGTTTTATTTTTGACTCTTAAAACTTGAATTCTTCTCGCGAGTCCTATTTTAGGTACTCAACAATTAAATGCGCTCGCGAGTTTTATTTTTTTAACTCGCAAGCAGACAAGAGTAGCTCTTTTCAATACAAAAAATAAAACTCGCTCGAATTGAATTCGTTTGCGAAAGAGTTTAATTCGAGCACTCTCCGCACTCTGCTAAAAACTATTAAGGAATGAGAGTAGTGAAAATGTTGGTAGAGGACAATTTTAAATTTAAATTAAAAACTCTGCTTGAAGACAACAATCACAAGTTCCTTAACAAAATCCTTAACAAAAAATAATTTTTTAGACTTGAAAATCACAGTGTACTCCCACCTAAGTTATAGCAAAGTGCTGCACCCTTGCAATTGCAAATTTTGTATCTAACCGAAAAAAAAAATTTGAAAAAATATTTATAATGCGGGTTGATTTTTGGCGCAGTGGCAAACAATATGCTTCATATTGAAATTGATATGCAGACAAATAAAATATAAAAAATAAAAACCAAAGTACTAAAACTCTAAAACAGTATTACAATATAAATATGGAATTCAAACACGAAAATGGGAACACAAGCATGCATTCATTCATAAAACATATATATATTCATATAAAGGGTGTTCTTTTTAGAGGTATAGAACTTCGAATTGAAATAAAACACAAGAAAATCGTTTTAATGTCCATCAATTTGGCTTTATTGGAAGGATAATTTTATGCCATTAATGTTTAAATATGATTTCGGCCATGTGGCCGCCGCGGCTGGCTCGAATAAAGCCAATTCTACAGGTCCAATTTTCAACCACTTTTTCGAGCATATGGGGCCGTATGTTGGCAATAACGCCACGAATGTTGGCTTCCAAGTCCCCTAACGTTTCTGGTTTGTTGGCGTAGACGAGCGAGTTCACATATCCCCAAAGAAAATAATCCAATGGTGTCAAATCACACGATCTTGGTGGCCAATTGACAGGTCCATTCCGCGAAATTATGCGCTCATCGAATGTTTCCTTCAATAAATCGATTGTGACGTGCGCTGTGTGGCATGTAGCGCCGTCTTGTTGGAACTACAACTCATCCACATTCATGCCATCCAATTCGGGAACAAAATAGTCGGTTATCATGGCTCTATACCGGTCTCCATTAACTGTAACTGACTCTCCAGCATTATTTCGGAAGAAGTATGGCCCAATGACTCCACCAGCCCATAGAGCACACCAAACAGTCAGTTTTTGTGGATGTAATGGCGTCTCAAGGGTCTCACGTGGATTCTCTTCACTCCAAATGCGGCAATTTTGCTTGTTGGCGTAGCCATTCAACCAAAAATGAGCCTCATCACTGAACAAAATTTTGCGATGAAAATCAGCATCGAGATCAATCTCATTTTCGGCCCATACACCAAAATCACGACGCATTGTATGGTCTCGCGGCTTTAATTCTTGCACAAGTTGGATCTTGTAAGGTCGCAAGCCAAGATCTTTGCGCAAAATCTTCCATAAAGTTGATGGACAAAGCTCCAATTGCTGTGCACGGTGGCGAATCGATTCATTCGGGTCCTCTTCAACACTTTGCTCTACAGCGGCAATTGTTTCTTCGGTGCGCACTGTTCGACGTCTCTGCGGATGCGTATTATCACATAGAGTAAACGTAGTGCGAAAACGATCCATGGTTAACCGAATTAATTGCTCTGATGGACGATTATGTCGACCATAAAATGGACGGAGCTTGCGGTAAACTTCGCGAACTGAACCATTATTTTCGAAATAAATTTGCACGATTTGCAAGCGTTGTTCTTTTGTCAACCTGTTCATGATGAAATGGCAAACCAAACTAAATATTAATCACTTGACAGCTGACAAAATGGCCGCCAGTTAAAAAAGTGATGCCAACTTAAAGTTCTATACCTCAATAAAAAACACCCATTATATAAAAGTATATATAAATATGTATATATACATATCTACATATGTATAAACAACAAAACAAGCGGCATATGCTGTAGCTAGTAGAGAGTAGTATGTGGTTAGTTGATTATACCAGACTACAGACACAAAATATTATATCAACATTGTATGTTTTTGCAACAGTGTCTTTTCATACTCTCAAGAGAAGTTTACAACAGCATGTACTTCAACGTATACACTTTTCTCTTTACAAATAATAAAAAAAAAGTATAATACAATTTGCCTTAAAAAAAAAAATATATATATAGGAACCGTCAACGAATCCACAATCTATACTAATGCAAATACTACTTTGTTAAAGTATTTGCATACAATTGTATATTGTATGTTTGTATATTGTATATTTGTATAAGCAACTAACTAAACAACCATAGGAGGTCGGTTTTAAAATTATAAAATATCTGTAGCTAAATGAAGCCACACAAATGATCCCAGCAAAAACTTTTTTTTAGTTTTTGTAATGGGTAGTACTCCTTTAATGGCTTACAAGGTAATGAGTGAAAATTATTTATCTAATTATTGTATGTGTACCCCAACCTAAGCTGAATGCTACTGGGCACTTCCACAGGTTGTTGAAGGCCATGTCAGATAAAACTTTTGCTTCGCGTTGCGTTGAAGATTCGCTTTGACATTTAAGATGAAATGTACATGGTTATATGAAACATGTCACATAAAGACTCCTAACAAATTCTTAGTGCCTGCAATACTTGGAACGTCAAGGTGAGTAATTGGCGCCTTCAAATAACCAATAGTCACTTATTTTCAACGACTGTTCCTCATGTTAGAGGCGGCTGGAAGCGGACGTCGGATGTTATAACAAGCGACTTGCTATACAAACGTGATATAACACTCCTAAGCCAGCCCAGTTCCAAGTTGAGCTGCGGTAGCCTAATCAGCTGCTCATCTAAAATCTCATTGAGGCCCTATGCTCTTTATACTAACTAAAGGATCTAATATATATGTATAATAATGACTGACTGGTAATGAATAAAATAAGCTGAAAAGACTCCTGTCCTTCTGTCTGTCTGCCACAAACTGTTTCTCGAAACCCGTAAAAGTTACAGCCACTACGAGATTATAAGTTGAAAAAAGATAAGATGCAATTCATTGCGCTATAACTTCCTGAAAAATCATCCATAATAGAAATTTTGCCCAAGGATACTTTCAAAAATTGAGATTAAAGGAGTGCGATTAATTGAAAATCAGCTAATCTTGACTTAAGCACTTTTGCCTTTTTTGCCACAGATATGTATGTAGACACTTGAAATTTTCAAAGTGCTCGTCCTATGAGTGGGAGTGTTACCAAAAGTAAGGAGTAGTGGTGCATTGTTGTGATCTTTTGTTAATTTAATTGGGATTTGGTCTAGTATTATAGTAAAAGGCACTGAACAAGGACCTATCAAACAGTAAAAGCATAATGTTCATTGTTCCCTCAAATGCTACTGCCAAGCCACTCTGGAACCACTCCTGTAATTATTCGTGGTCGAGTGCGTAGTGTGCAAGCCTGGTTGTAAGTTCGAGTCCAAAAATATATATATAAATTATAATGGCATTTGTAACTATAAAAAAAAATTATAAGTTTTCATTGTTACAGTTAAATCTCGGAATGACATTTTTAAATAATTTATATTATTCTACACCGAATAGGTCCCTATAGAATAGTTGAGTGACAAGTCACCAGGTGCATACAAAGTAGCAATTATCCCCATTTTAGGCCATCGCCATGTAAAAGTGACTGGTCCACTTCATAGTAAGTGTTAGAACTCGGAATGGTGCCTATCACTTGGGGACCGATCACGTGACTAGTCTCGTGTCAGTTCCATTTTCTGTAAGGTATTACTCTGCGTGTTCGAGTTAAAGTCACACTTTACTGAGTTTATCAATTTTATGCTCAGAATAGCACAAAGAGGGATGTATAGTAGATATATGGGCGTTGATGAAGTGAGTCCACTTCCTGCAGCACATGTAACTATGATAGTGTACAGACTATGAGATTTTGATAATTTTCTGCCTCTTGAAAGCCGCAAGAGGCAAACTCTTGGAATTTTTAAAATCGGAAAGACTAAAAATTCCAAAATTAAAAAAGTAGCTAAAACGAAAAAAATTTTAAAAATAAAAAAAGTGCCAAAACTAAAACAAATCTCTAATACCAAAATAAATAGTCAAAAATTGCAAAAATCGCTAAAACGAAAAAACGCCAAAACTGAAAAACGCCAAAAATAAAAAAAAAACCCAAACACGAAAAGTAGCACCAAAACTAAGAAAAAGCGTGAGAACTAGGAAAAGCGCCCTTTCCTTTCCAACCTAAAAAGTGAGAGGTGAGGCACCTATTTTCTATCCAGCTGTTTTACTTTACCTGAATCAGTAAGTTAGACAAATGTACAGCCTGGTACTTAATATTTCCCAAGAAATAATTTCAAGGGCATAAATTTTTTGCGAGCCACAAATCATTTTATTCAACAGATGGCGAGAGAAATAAAAAAGGAGAGAGAACTTGAAATTTTCAAAGTTAGTTATTTTATTTCTAGTTGTTTTATTTTGGGTGAAAATTTTGTGAGCCCCTGTGGCTGAGTGGTAGCGATGATAATCTCTCAGTCCAGAGGTCGTGGGTTCGATTCCCACCATAGACCCTGGGTGTTTTCCGCAGACAAGCTAATCGCTTAGCAGGTTGTGTTGTGTTAAAAAAAATAGGAGAACAAAGAAATCAAAAAAATATATTACTAACACGGTTATTTAAATCATCTAAATTTTCTCTTATTATGATATCGCTGACTACCCTCGTTTATTAATAAGTGTAGAAGAATTTTTAGCTTTTCCGTATGTCTGCCCAACAAACATGTCTTGTCTAATTAGGTCAGAATTCAATCACAGAGTATTCTTACGATGCCGAATTGATGTCAGCAGACGTTCAGAAAATATACCATAAATTTTATGTATGGTTGTTAAGAAATTTGGCAATTTTATCGCATGTAATTCATACGAAGTCGTTTGAAGCCATTTACAAAATGTTCCCTGGGTGTGATTTTATTTTGGCGTATGAAGATTTTTATTAAAAATGAACAAAAATACTCCTTTGGGTATTAAAATATGAGAAAAAAAAGAAGATTAAAAAACACGAAACCATTGACGCCATCATAACATGTTGACTTTATTAGTATGCAGAGGAAGTAAAATAATAAAAAAAGTAAACTTTCACATAAAAATACATACATGCACACACTCTAATGTAACAGTTTGAATAATATTGCTTGCAACTTTATTTTTTTTATGGGAATAAAAGTAAAATCAACGTAAATCAGAAATTTTTTAACTCAAACAAAAAAATGGAATGAAACATCAACATTATTTAATTTTTTAATAAACATATATTGCTTTTTGATTTATTGCCAGATGACAATGTAACTTTCAACAAATCTATAATTTAACTGAACTAGGGCATTTTTTTTAGGAAAACCAAGCCAAGCTGTATTTTTAAGTAATAAAATGTTTAAAAATTGTTCTGCAACAACTAAGAGAAGAAAATAATTTAGTTTAAAATTTAATCACTTCCAGCTAGTGCTGGGATACTATCGATATTTTCTACTATCGATATCTATCCATAGTTAAAATTTTACCATCGATACTATCGATATTACTATCGCCTGAATGTTTGTGCTTGAAAAAGACAAATATAACTAATTTTTCATCAGGTTACAGTTAGTTTCTTTTTCACTTTATTCAAAGTTTATAGTCTTTTGCTTATTTTAGTACACAGAGAAAACAGATTCGTTGAGACAAACGAATTTGTTGCCAATCGAATTTTGGTGGTTGCACCAACTATATAGAATTCTGGTATAACGACTGCAATTTTCTTGTGGTACCACTATATTTTAATTATAACCCTTAAACAAATAGTTGCAGCAACAGAAAAAATTGGTTAACAGCATGGAATTTGAAAAAAAGTTATTCTTGCTACCGAAAATGTTGTTAGTATAACTGAAACAATATCATAGTTGGTATCTGTGAAAGAAAAATTGGCCTTCCTTGCTGAAATAAAATAAGCAATAAACGCAAATAAAAATATACAATTTAAGAAATTTATTATTTAACATATTGTCATAAGTTATTTTTAATTGAAATTTATTTATTTCAATCACACATTTTGAACAGCCACAAACCTGTTATGTTATGCACAAACTTTCAAAAACCATTTGAGAATTTATAAATCATAATATCTTTGAAAGTCACAAAAGTTAATTTTTAATTTGCTGCAACGAGTATAAACTATGATATGTAACTCAACCTCAGTTAGTTGCAGCAACTGACAGAAAGTATTTATTTTAACCTTAATATATAACGACAATTTTTTAGTTGCCAATACCAAAAGTTGGTAGTAACATCCAATTCATAATATTTTATTCGGTTGTGTTAACCAATCAATGAATTAGTCATGGCAAAAGCATACGCTCGGTTGATGCAATCAATTTAAGAATTGTCCGAATCATATCTTTATTACAATTATGCTCTTATGGCAATAAACATGGATTGTTTTTTGGATTAACAGAAAGTTGATTGTGTGAACTGAAATATAGTTTATGCAAATGATATTTTGTTGGCCTAACCATTTTCCAACCAATCTTTTTTCTGGTTGTATGTATGCTTGTATCTACGAACGTTATTTTAGGTGACAGTTTTTGAAAAATTGTGCTGATGTCAGTTAAAAAAATTTTATAACACCTCATGTTTCACGATATCGATATTTTTTCCTATCGATAATTTCGATATTTTAAAACTATCGATAATATCGATAGTACTATCGATAGTATCCCAGCACTACTTCCAGCATGGCTGAGCTGGCAGCAACTACTTAATTTTGTTGAGAGTTTTAAGGTCATGAAAATATAACCAAATACGGACACCACTGATAACAGACCAAAACAAGGCCAGTGTCTCCCAGTTTTGCCCCCAAAGATTTGGGATACAGGTCTCATTTATGCATTTTTTCCGTTCGGAATTTTGATCTACTCTCTGAAGCAAGGTTGTAGCTCTTATCATACAAAATAAAAATTTGTGAACTTATAAAATCAAAAAACTTTATCTTTACGATCAAAATCGCAAAAAATGTAAAAAAACTCGATTTTTATTTATTTTTTCCCCTGTTTAGGTCCATATATAGCAAACCGTTCAAAATTGAAGGAAACAATTAACAACAAAAATGTACCTAAGATCTAAATAAACAGCTTTTTAGAACATATGAACTTCCTAGGAACGATTCTTACCACCGTTAAGGTAGCGCTTAGATAGCGGCAAAAGTTAAAAACTTCCCAACAAATGAAAAGAAAAAATGTTCACTTTTGCGGGTACCTAAGCGCTACCTAAACGGTGGTAAGAATCGTTCCCAGGAAGTTCGTATGTTCCCAAAAGTTATTTATTTAGATCCTAGGTACATTTTTGTAGTTAATTGTTTCCTTCAATTTTGAACGATTTTCTACCTATGGATCTAAACAGGAGGAATTAAGAATCATTCCTAGGAAATTTGTATGTTCTAAAAATTTGTTTACTGAGATCTTAAGTACATTTTTGTAGTTCATGGTTTCCTTGAATTTGGAACGGTTTGCTACCTAAGGTCCTAAACAGGGTAAAAAGGTAAAAATATCAAATTTTTTAAAATTGTTTGCAATTTTGATCTTTAATTATTATTTTTTATGACAAGAGCTACAACTTCGCTTCGAAGAGTAAATCAAAATTCCAAACAGTTTGCTAGATATGAGCCTGAGAAAATGAAATAATGACATCAAGGCCCCAAATCTTTTGCGGGCCCATAAAAAACTGCTTTACTTGCGGCAAAACTGGGACACACGGTTCTTTTTTTTTATTTTTTTATCAGCTAGTGGTGTCCGTATATGGTTATATTTTTTCGTATTGCACTGTGTTTTCCTGCGATAAACACGTTAAATTGAAAAAAAAATCAATAAAATATTTTATTGAGTTAATTCAACTTTAAATTAAATTAAATTGTTGAACAAAGGTTTAATTGAATGAATTACACTTTTAATTAATTTTTGGTTTTTGTTTCCATTTAGATTGTTTAAAGAAAGAAAATTTTTTTCTGTGACTACTTTTAAGTAAATGACCTTCTCTCTATTTTAAGTCGATTTGTTTTGCAAATTATTGTCCATCATATATGAATTTGATTGTAGGTTAGGAAGGGTGGTGCTATACCGCACCTGTACTCGGAGACCCAATTGTGTCTATTGTGATTGTAACTATTTCTTATTTTCTGTGCCAGTTTTGCATTTAAGGCTTTATGAAACCCGATCAGGGTTTGAAAATATTTATTTAGTACCCTCCAATATGGCAAGGGCAACGCTTTTACATTTCTAGTTTTTGATTACCTTGATCTTCGTAAAGAAATTGTCCATTTACCTTAAGTTCGCATATGGCTCTTAAAATTTTTAAAAATGACTAAGGAGGAGATTTTTTAAAGAATCTAATTTAGTTTTTCATCCTCCCTAGTCCTCAGGGATACTCAGTGTTTGCCCGCACCATGTAACTTTTTGCAGAATAATTTTTATTAAGTACTCATAACTTATTTTTCCATCACTAAGAAGTAATAAGCGATACCGAATCATCATTGTCGGAAAATATGAAAAAATTGTTAAGTGAAGTTTCCAATTTTTCAAAAATACTCAATGCAAGCATAAGCATTAACATAATTTTATATTCAAAACTCTTATATTAAAATTTTACAACATCTACTGGATTCATGGAGTTTATGATTTATATTAAAATATTTTTATTTCTACCACACATGCTGCAAAATTTCTATTTTACATATGAACATAAAAAAGTGAAATTAACTAGCAAAACAATTTTAAAATAAATTTTTTCTCTCACAAAATATAAGTCCACAATATCAAATGTGAGCGTGAATACTAAAACACCTTGTGATTTTTTTTATATTTTTATAGCCAATTGTGCCAGTATAACATAGTTCTGAGAAAATGTCAAATTTCACAAAATTTTAAACAAAATTCAATAATACGACTGCATAAGCCAGCAACATAATCTATACTTTTAAATATTTAGCGAGAGTACAAGCATCTGCAGCTAAAGGTTGTTATTACACTCTTTTTTTCCTATTTTAAAATTTAATTAAAACACAAACTGAATTAAACCTGAAAGATAGCAGGTATATATATATATATAAAAAAACTTTCTTTTAAATACATACATGCATATATATGTATACATATGTATATGTATATGTATGTGTTAACAATATTTTAACATTTTTGCAGCAGGCCAGAGAAGTGTGGTATGGTGCCCACAAAAACCATTATAAATTTTGTTGAGTTTTTTTTTTATTGTTTTATATAATGAGAATTTTTCTAGGAAAAACAATTCGATATCAACATGTTTATTATTTAGTAAAATTAAAATATGTTTCGAGTATTTTTAAACTTATTTTTATTATATTTCTCCATCAAAACCATGGCTTTGCAAAAGCAAAACTAATATCAGCAATTTGAGAGTCCCAACAGGAAATGCGTGATTTTAAGTTGATTTAAGTGATGCTAAAAATAGAAACATAAGCCCAAATAACTACATATATGTGAACTTTTCCGAAAAAAGTGACCTAGTGTGTTAAAAACGTGTGAGTGTCAAAATCGATAAAAATGAGAAAAACATTAAAATTTTATTTTTTAAATGCGTTTTTCTCAAAACTTCATTTTCACACACTAGGTCCCTTTTCTCGGAGAAGGTAACATAAATTAAAAAAAAAACTATTGGTTTTAGCACAAAAGCAGTGTTACATTTCCACTGATTGATACAACAAAATAAAAACGATTATTTTTTACTTAATAAAATTAAAGTTAAAAAGGCCAAACCGATTTTGCTTTCTTACTAAGGCTGCGAGAACATGCAGAGGCCACTAAGCCAATCGTGAGAGACCGTTGACACATTACAAAATAAAGAATATGTGATAGCTGAATATTTATGTAGAAAATTATATTATCTCTCATTAATTCACATTTAAAAATTCTTCTACTACTGAATTTAATTATTCATTAAAAAAAAATAGCTTAAATACTTAATGATTCCTCAATGTAAGCAAAGAAGATGTACATCATTTTAACTCAGTTTATATACTTCGATAGAAGCACAATCTTCCATAGCAAAAAAAAAACCACTCACTGCCAAAAATCTGCAAAAAAAAATAAATCATTCCTTTTGGCACTTTCCATAGAAGCATCCATCGCTGCCTCCTTATGTTTTTAAACATCTCTTATATTACGATTATGTGTATTTTTATTGACCAGGGAAACCGCAAATGCAATCGCATGTTTTTTCTTGTATGACGTATTAATTAGGGGAGGACAAGATATTTATCCGTTTCGGAACAGCTTACGAATTTTGGCATCGATTTGTTAATGCATATTTTACTATTCAAAGCATATTTTTGCATGTATCAGTCTTACACGCATATTTTTAGCATATTTTCTAATTTTTAGAGTATAATTTACGCTTCTAGGGCATATTTTGATACTTTATAGAATTTTTTATATTAATATGCTTACAAGCATATTTTATTTTTAATTTTCGCCATCTTAATGAGACTAATGTTTCATGTAGTGTATACATTTTTCTTATATATTACAAGTTAGTTTAGACGTTAGTTTCAATAAAAATTCGGTTTTGTTATTTGTGACGGACTCTACCCCGAGTAGACGTCGAAGGAACATTTTCAATGTATAAAAGTTTATTTAGATGTGACAGGCAACGATTTTTATTTAAAAATCTAGGTCAATATTTTGTTGGTTTTTTGCAGTAAAAATTATAAATAAAAATCTTGTCTTATTTATCCATATAAATAAAACTTTTAATTCTGCTACCGTTATCACTTTTGAAATTGAAAAATTGAACATAATTTTTATTACATGCTTAAGTCAAAATTTGTATGGCAGTTTCGTTTTAACATCTACTTCAAACTCAAATTATTTTTTTTATCACGGCAGTTATTCCTTGTTAATTTTGTTTGTTGCCTTCTTTTTTGTTTATTTTATTTGTATCTTATTTTATATGCAAATGTTGTTGAATTTTTTAATTAAAAATATATTTTCATTTACAATTAAACCAATTTATTTTATTTTTAAGAAAGTGCGTATTTTCAAGTTCTTATTGCATATTGAATGCACATAAAACAGTTTTTTTATACCCTTTACCAACAAAAATGGTAAAAGGGTATATATAGGTTTGTCATTCCGTTTGTAATTTCTATAATATTAATAAGCGACCCATATAATATATATATTCTGGATCCTTATGCATAGGGAAGACGAATAAGCGATGTCCGTCTGTCCGTCTGTCCGTCTGTCCGTCTGTCCGTCTGTCCGTCTGTCCGTCTGTCCGTCTGTCTGTACGTGAAATCGGTTTTCCGAAGCTCCCAGAAAAGCTAGAGACTTCGTTCTTGGACTGGTGTGTCAGAAATTTTCCAAAATAGATTGGTATTGAAATTCAGCAAAATCGAGCAGACCATTGCAGAGCTGGAAAACTTAAACTTTATTTTGCCATATAAAAGTAACTACCGAAAACAAATTTTTATTTTTTTTAATAAATAAATTTATTTTACATTTCAGTACGACTAAAATTGGAATTTTAAATTAAAAAAATATGAAAAAAATTAAAAAGACGTTTCCAGGGTTGGAAAACTTTAACTTTTTGTATTATGTAAAATTAACTATGTCTAAAACTATATTAGTATTTTCTCGAGAACCGTAAGAGCTACAGACCTGAAATTTGGACACAGTGTGTAGACCTTTGGCCGCTACAACAACAAATACATGAGAATTGGAAATTAAAGGGTGTTCCAAAACGAGCAACGAAAAATGTTAAAATCCCATGTAATATACATACAATTATATGTATATACACTTTTTATACAGACTACAAAAATTAACACTAAAATTTCCAAAATTTTAAATTAAAGGGTGTTCCATCAGTTAATGCAATTTTGACTATGCAATTTTTACAACTTGCTGTATCTTGGAAACCGTAAGAGCAAAACTCTTGAAATTTTCAAAAACGGTAAAACTAAAAAAACAAAAAATTATTAAATCGCCAAAACGAAAAAAATCGCCAAAAACAAAAAAAATCGCCAAAACGAAAAAAAGCACCAAATTAAAAAAAAAATTCTAAAGCTAAAATAAATCGCATAAAACGGAAGAATTGCTAAAATGTAAAAAAAAAATCGCCAAAATGAAAGAAAATCGCTAAAATGAAAAAATCGCCAAGATGAAAAAAAAAACCGCCAAAACGAAAAAAACCCAAAAAAACAGAAAAAAGTCGCCAAAATGAAAAAAAAAACCCAAAACAGGAAAAAATAGCCAAAAACAAAGAAAAAATTGCCAAAACGAAAAAAAAAATCGCCAAAATGAAAAAAATCGCCAAAACGAAAAAAAACCTAAAAAACAGACAAAAATCGCCAAAATGAAAAAAAAAATCGCCAAAATGAAAAAAAAACAAAAAAATCGCCTAAATAAAAATAAAAACAAAAAAAAATCGCCTAAATGAAAGAAAATCGCCAAAATGAAAAAAAATCGCCAAAATGAAAAAAATCGCCAAAACGAAAGAAAAAACCTAAAAACAGACAAAAATCACCAAAAGGAAAAAAAATCGCCAAAATGAAAAAAAATCGCCAAAACGAAAAAAACCCCAAAAAAATCGCCAAAATTAAAAAAAAAAAACAAAAAAAAAAAGAAAAAAATCGCCTATTCAGGCGATCAACCCAAAAACAAAAAAAAAATCGCCAAAATGAAAAAAAATCGTCAAAATGGGAAAAATCTCCAAAATGAAGAAAAGCCCAAAAACAGAAAAATATCGCCAAAATGAAAAAAAACTCCAAAAACAGAAAAAAATCGCCAAAACGAGAAAAAAGCGACAAAACTGAAAAAATCGTTTAAGCTGAAAAAAAATTCAAAAAAACAAAAAAGCCTACCTTTCGTGCGCGATTCAAAGTCGCACTTTACTGAATTTTTTAATATTAAAGGAATTAAATGAAACTAGGTTCTTTCTTATTTCGTTTTTGTATGTATTTTTTAAAGATCTAGATTGGTATCAATAATCAGAAAAATCCAAAATTATGACTCCAGGGTTGGAAAACTCACACTTTTTGGGTTATGTAAAATTAAATAGGTCTAAAATTTTTTTTCTTTTTCTTTATAAATTGAATATATTTTATGCTTCTGAAAGAAAAGTTTGGCGTATGAAATTTGAAAAATGAAAATTATAGCTCCATAGATGGAAACTTTAAAAAAATTATAAATTTTCTTACAAAAAATATATATATGTACGTACGTTGGTAAAGGGTATATAAGATTCGGCACAGCCGAATATAGCACTCTTACTTGTTTAGCATATTTCTGGTTTCCCTGTTCATGTCCAATATCACTGTTTTATCCAAATGTTTGGGCACACAGCGTATGAGTTATATCCAATTTCCTTTTCATGTTACTCATACGTACTGGTGTGTTATAATAATGATGTTTCGCTAAAGCACTGTATTGCATTTTTATTTCACAGATTTTCAACTCAACTTTAATTAAATTATGTTAATGCAATGGCAAATAAATAAAAGGAAGGGCAAAGTTTGACAACTAAGGAGAAACTAAAGTATATATTTGCTCGATTTTTTTAACTTTATAATATTCAAAGCGTCTGAATGCATTAAAATAACATGTTGAAATAAATAATTTAAAAAAAGAATTGTGTTCGTTGATGTTTTAATACAGCTATTGAATCCATGATAAAATATCAAGCACGGAATCACTCTGCTTTGAACCTTAATTGTTCTAGTATCTTCTATAAGTTATAAGCATTTTTTTTAGAAAAATCTAACATACAGGTAGAGTTAATTGTCTTTAAGTGATGAGCGCTGTCAAGTTTTCTATAAAAAAATATGCGGGGCACCATCACATTTTCTAGAAGAATGCTTTGCTGTGTAATTCAAAGTAATTTTTGCAGTAAGAACGGTGTGGTCTGATATTCACAGCCAGTGTTTCTAAAGAAAAAGTCCTGTGAGGGCCTCAGAAAACCTTTCGATTAGAAAATAGTGTCATGATGTATATCTACCTTTCCTTTTCATTTTTTTTTTTTTGCTTTTACAAAAAAACAAATTTTTTTGAAGAACTATAATACACTCTTGCTTTTTTTAATTTGGATGTCTGTCAAAAAAAAAATAATAATTTTTGTGTGATTCCATTTTATTTTGTTTTATTGTATTTAATTTAATTTGATTTAATTTTAAGTTATTTGCTCAAGTCGCGAGCACACTTGTAATGCTTAAAGTAATATTAATTTCATTTTATTTTATTTTATTTTATTTTATTTTGTGTAATTTTTTATTTTTGTTTCATTCTATTTAATTTTATTTTTTTATTAATGGTTATTTGATTATATTACTTTATTTTATTATACTATATTTTATTTAAATTTATTATATATATTTTATTTTATAATTTTTTTATTGTATTTTATATCATATTATATTATATTTTATTTAACTTTTTATTATTCTATTTAATTTAGCTCAATTCGATTTTAATTTTTTTTATTTTATTTTGCTTCATTTCATATAATTTTATTTAATTTTGTTTTATTTTATTTGATTTTATTTTACTTTACCTATTTTGCTATATTTTATTTTATTTTATTTTATATTTATTTTTTTATTTTATTTTATTTTACTTTATTTTATTCTTTTATTTTATTTCATTTTATTTCATTTAATTTTTTTTTATTTTATTTTATTTTATTTTATTTTATTTTATATTATTTTATTTAATTTAATTTTATTTTATTTTATTTTAATTGATTTTATTTTATTTTATTTAATTTTATTTTATTTTATTTTGTTTGATTTGTTTTTTTATTTTATTTTATTTTACTTTATTTTATTCTTTTATTTTATTTCATTTTATTTCATTTAATTTTATTTTATTATATTTTATTTTATATTATTTTATTTAATTTAATTTAATTTTATTTTTTTTATATAATTTTGTTTTATTTTATTTTATTTTATTTTATCTTATTTGATTTGATTTTATTTTATTTTATTTTATTTCATTTTATTTTATTTATTTTATTTTATTTTATTTTATTTTATTTTATTTTATTTTTTATATTATCATTTTTTTTTTTTTTTATTTTATTTTATTTTATTTATTTAATTTAATTTTATTTTATTTTATTTTATTTTATTTTATTTTATTTTATATTATTTTATTTTATTTTATTTATTTTTTTTTATTTAATTTAATTTTATTTTATTTTATTTTTTTTTTTTATTGTTTAACTTGATTTTTTATTTCTTTTTACTTTATAAGAAAAATTAAATAAAATATTTTACCAGCTTCTTGATTGTACGTATAAATGAGTATAATCCTTTAGCTTCTTTTTAGTTTTAACGAAGTAAATTTTGCAAGAATTTTCTTAACTAAATCTTTTTAAACATTTGACTTGTTCTTATCGTGCTGCTGATATTAACACTTCGGAAACTTTCAAATCAAACTTTTATTACTTCGAATATTTGCAGCCTTAGAAGTTAATTTTTTAGCTCCTTTTTTCATAAAAATTGCAGCCTTATTTTATATTTGATTTTAGTTTGAATTTATTTTTTTTTTCATTTGTAGCATTTTATCAATATTTAAAGATCACATTAGAAATCATTGAAGTTGATGTAAAGAAAGGAAAAATAGAAAAAAAATACTATGTAGACTGTTGCAACAAACACAAATTACATTAAAACTTTTGCTGCAGTCAAACGTGAGTGTGAATATTTTTTTTTTTTGCTCACAACCAATACAAATGAATACCAACATACAGATGCACACAAATTCCAGCGGATGTAACTTTAATAAGAAAACTACTTCTTGTTCTGTTGTATGTCAAAGTATTTATACAATAATGTAGAGAAGGAAACTTGCTGCAATAAAATGAATTTAGCAAATAGAAATACATACAGAAAATCAGAAAATCTTTTATAAAGGCAAGCCAACAAATGTCACTTAAAAGCAGCGTTTGTGTGTGTATAAATTGGTAAAAGATAAAAAATAAAAATAAAGATGAGCAATATGTGATTTTTTGGCCCAAAAAATATATAGTTGAATATACATTCACTCTAACGTTAGTTAGAGTTTTTTTTCATTATGCTTCTATTTTATTTGTTAAATCGAATGCTACACTTTCTCATCAGATTGCATTAAAGAGATCTACAAACATACAGACATACTACAACTTTTTATTTCCCATTCTGGCCTTCTTTTTACCATTTGGAACATGTGAAAAGAAAATCTATCAATAATACACATTGACTTTGGCTTATCGCTGCCGCAATCGATTTCAGCCACAATGAAAAAAATAAAATAAATAGAAAAAGAAATCCAAATAAATAGATGAAACAGGAATAAAATGAAAATCTGTTTTCCAAGAAATGAGAAAATTCCTTTGAAATACTGCAAGTTTGATTTCTGCTTATGTTTCGTTGCTTGTTTAGCAACGAAAGCAGGCGGCGAAGGAATAATTTTGATAATATAATAACTCAGTTTTTTTTAAATAAATGTTTTTAGTAGAGAATTTTTAATTGTAATAATAATCGGATGGCTAATGTTAACTGCTGAGAAATTGGGTCCTTTTTCATTTCACAATGGGCAGAATCAATTTTTTTTTTTAATAAAATATAATATATTTTCAAACCAATAGTCTTATCATCTTATCTTAGATTTTATATTTTTATATTTTTAAAGATTCAAGTAAAAAAGTTATTAATAATATAAAAAAGCAATTTATATATTAAATAAAATATAGGTTAAAAAAATCAAACATAAGAACATAAAAAAAGAGAAGAGAGGTGTTTAAGGATACCGGGTTATAGCTATGCTGTTTAGTTATATTAAACAAATTTCAGTGCAATCAAATTATATCATATGATGATATCAAATTCTCTGCAAATATTTGACAACATGTTCATTTATTTCCCATTATTTTTTTATCTAGAGGCGTACGATTAAATCAATGTATTACTTGTGCCCGGTGGCGGCTGTTAGCCGTTGTACAGCCGATTGGCTGTGTTTTCTGGTTTGTGCTTATGTGCAAAAATAACACAAAATAAAATTGAGCAAATTGTTCTCATTGTTTTTGTTTCACTCACTTCAAAGAACGAACCGAAATCCAACAATTTTGGCCTGTTCCACCATGTCACCAGAAATCCTTCGATCGACAGATTGTATTGTAACCAACAATAAAATTAGAAAATTTGTTGTTATTTGCAATGCAAGTTGTCGATCGAACGATTTCTGGTGACATCGTGGGACAGACAGCTTGTTTTGTCTATTTTCATACTCTGCTTTTAGATACAAAGAAATCAACAGAAAAATTTATTTATAACTGCAATAGTGTCGATTATTTTCGTTACAAAAATCACATCCTAACTCTTGCATCGCGCAATAAATAGCATAGCTATAAAAATAAAAAAGTACGTACTATATTGTAAATTCAAAAATAGAATGGAAGTCACCTTTTTGATAGAGCACTAAATTTAAAGAAAATCAACATTGATTTAATTAAAATATTAATCAATTAGTGACGGCAATAATACAAACGGACCAAATTCAAGCAATTCCTAAATTTTTTAAATTCAAATAAAACTGTTCATTCAGCCTTCGCTGTGTAGAAGAATGCATGTGAATACACATTTACATCTTGCTCTGCTCATTGCACAAACTGATGCTATTTAAGAGAATACAGACAGTAGAATACAAAAAGAAAAAAAAGAAAACTGCAGCAAATAGACAACATGAATGTCAGTTGCATTAACTTTTCACAATAATGCTAATGCCAAAGCCGTTGCTGGAACTTAAAGCGCACATATTTGTTGAACTTGAGCGCACACTAGCAATGACACCTTGACTTGGCTAACAAGTGCCACAAGCATTCCCAACCAATACCAATACCACCACAATTGCCAATACTAATAAATCATTTACTACGACTGTGAACTACTCCTGCTACCAATACTAATGCAATAAAAGCAAACTCAAGACTAATCCTTGTAAGCTTTCCTTACAGATGCTAATGGCATTTTGTGTACTGATAAAAATTTCTTCTATTTTTTTTTTTTTTGATTATTTGGGTTAGTTACTTTTTTTTTTGTTAAATTTTTCATTTCATTTCTATTTTAGTTTTTTATTATTATTATTATTATTTGTCTGTATTGTAAAAGAATCGTTCATGTCTTCTGCAATTTTTTACTTAATAAAAATAAATAACAGAAATATTTCTTTCTTCGTAGTTTGCTTTTGTTGTTAGTTTAATACTCTTTTTGTCTTTTTGTTTGTGCTGTTTGTAAATCTCTTAGCCTTAAGGTATTTTTTTTTGGTTTAGTTACATTTACTAAAACGTAATTGACTGTCAGGAATTTATTATAAATATTCAGAGAGTATTGAAAATTCTGGCAAAAGGGAACTTTGGTAATATTTTAAGACTATTAAGGGATGAATATTTAAATGAAAGTACAAAATTGTTGCTTATTGATGTGACCTTTTTGTATATAAAATAATATTAAATAGAAATAAATGGTCTTGTATACTAAGAATTATTATCACAAAAGCTTAGACCAAATTTTTCACATAATAATGTTCTTTCATTTATTAAAACAAGATACTGTGTTTTCTTTATTATTGTATATTTATTGAAATTAAGGAACTTAAATTAGGGGAATATTTTCTCCTACGACGGACGATGATTAAGGAGTGAAAGTTTTAAGGCGTTTGATGGAAAAACTCATTCAGCTCCTTAAGTCCATAACAGCCAATGTTTGTCCCATGAACAGGTTAAAGTTATCAGATGGTTAAAGTAGAAGGGTTGAAAACATCTGATGGTATCAGGAAACCGGAAGGAGTATGAGCTTTAAGTGATTGATGCGCAGGTCATAAGAAATACGACTATCTGCTATGTCTGATATACACAGAATTAGGATGGACAAATATCAGTAATGAAGATGTGATTAGGTTTTTGACTCATAGATATGGATAGGCTAGGTTAAGTTAGGTGAGCTGGCTGCTGGCAAGGAAAGGTAAAAGATTACAGTCTAGCTCAATTGGTTCCACTATAATGATTCCTTTGTGCTACTTGTAAGTTGGAAAGAAAAGAGAGTGGCAGGAGGGTGAAAAGGGTAGAAGTAGAAAGGATATAATAGTTACTTAGGGAGGTGAGAATGGGTCAAAAAATTTCATTTGGGTGGAGGGGGGGAGTCAGCGGCTATACCAGCCACTATTCCTAATATAAACCCTCAACCTTTTGAGCTCTACTTCTGATAACTCGTATAAGCTGCCGAAAACTATTCTGCCAAGGAGCTGCCCCCCCCTCCCCAGATGAGTCATTTTTTGACTACGGGTGTGGCAAGTCCGGGATCCTAGCTAGTGTTATGTGGCTTTTTCCATCGACGTACATTTGGTACATTACCCACAGAGCTTATGTGTTACTACCCGATCTCTGGCAACAGATTAAAGGATGCGCACATATTTTTTTTATTGATGTCAGTTAGGTGCAGCGTCATCTAGAACTGCCCTGAGTTCAAAAGACGATAGAGGTGAAGCCTTTATGATGGAACTTTGAGGTATCACCAGATGCTTGTCTCTGGTACCATGGGTCCCGTTTGCCCGACAGTCGAGCTGCTCTGAAGTTTTGAGTGTATGTAGCGGTCGTCAGGATCCTTTGCTAAAACGCCGAGTTCATCCTACCCCACGGGGTTTAAGGGATGATTTTGGTGTGTGTGGAGTAGGTATTGGGTTTTGGCGACACTGATATGCCTTCATCTCGGATGAGTGGTTGAGCTGTCCCGGCAATGGTTGAGGTATTCTCTTAGGGACCTCGCTATAGGTGTATACACAACACTTTAGCGTGAGAACTTTGAGAATTCAACGTGGTGGTTGTTGGTTGCCACTAAAATCGCTTTGTGAATAGTCTTGGCTTTCCAGTGTTAAATCAATGCTAGTGGTTGGTCTGACGCGGTCAGACAGACACTATTCCAAGTGCTGTTGCCATTCAACAGATAATACTGTTTTGACGGCATAAAGAGTTTAGATAGCTCTGAGCACCTCAGCAAGGTGCTTGACGTAGTACAGTGATAACAACTATGATCGAAGATTGCAACCTAAGTGCCTTGAAGAATGGTCACTAGGTTCATTCTAAAAGGGTGCAAGCGCATTTCCTGTACCCGGTGCTTAGACCACCGTGAGATAAGACAGAGATCCTCTAGAGGGGGACAAAGACGCAGAAGATGCGGAATAATTTCCTCCTCTTTCTCGTCATTACAACTGTAGCAGTAGTCATTATACGGGAGACCCATACGTTTAGCATGGGTTCCAAAGGCACAGTGACTGCTCAATGTGGCCACGATCATAAGATCTTTCGTTTTATTGGACTTTAGGCGAGGTACGATGGTTCTCGCAATTGCACTGTTGGGCTCATTGTGTCATTTATTTTGAACTCATTCAAGAAAGGTAACATCGAAACGTCTCCAGTAGGATGAGAGTGGAAGACCACAGATATTGACGATATCGACTTCTGCCAGTAGAGTTTGCTTCTTTGACAGGTCATCCGCAACCGTGTCCACGCACCCAGTTTAATAAAATAGTTGAGAGCTGCGCAAGTCAATCCAGGGCTTTGCGACATTCTTAGACAAGAAAAGATATGGTGTACACACCTATGAGGGACTTAATAGCAGACTGCCTGTCAGTTATAAATTGAAATAAGATATAACTTTATATTGCAGAGGTATTTGGTGTATGGGATCAGTGTACGATTTACTTAAATATTATGCTATGTGGTACGTATTAATGTCCTGCACAAGACCATTTATAAGACCTTTCAAGACAGCGAAATATTCTAAAACAAACGCTACACAACACTGATGGCAAGACAAACAACTGAAACAAATGTCTTGCCAACATTGTTGTTTAGCGTTTGTTTAAGAATATTTCGCTGTAGCAAGGCATTTGAAAAATCATGTCTAGATAGGTCTTTTAAATGGTCTTGTGCGGGACTTTAGTACGTGTTATGATAGAAAGTATAATTGTTCATCAGAGGTTCAGTAGTTCGGTCCAAAATATATCAGGGATGGTATACCCGATTCTTACTGCCAATCCAAGCACATATAACTCTTCTCAGATATTTGTATGGGATCTTTAAAAGGTATATTTTGTAAATACAAAAGATTTTTTTAGTTTTTAAACTTGTGCGGGAAAAATATTTTTTGAAACGTATTTTCATTATTTTTCATATAAATGCGAAACGTTTAGAAATGAATTTTTTTTTAATAAATCTACATATAAATTATGCAAACCTGCAGTTCTATTATTTGCTTTTTATTATTTTTTAATTTGATAATTTTTTCATTATTTATTGCTATTATTCTGTTTATTGGGCAAATAATTACACAATATTTTCTTGTAAAGTTTCTTTTAAAAGCATAACTATGCTTGATTGTTATTTGTTTTCCTTTTATTCTTGATTCCATAAAGATAACATTTTCATTTAGTATTTTATTCTTTCTTTTATTTTCTAAAGAAATTAATGCAAAATATTTATTATTTTTCTTTTGTCTTGAGAGAATTATTAGAAATAAAATAAAATATAAAATAAATTTTGGAAAATTGTTGTTGGTAACCAAACTAACATTACATTTATGCAAAAAAAAATATTTTTTTTATCCAATCAAGAGTATTGTCTTTATAAAAAGAAGAAACTAACATACAAACATATATTATTTATATTATTATTTTATTTATTTTATTATTTTTAGAATAAAATTTTTTTTTGTGCTCGAACAGTGACATAAAATAAGAATATTGTTGGATGGCTAATAGAATATTACTAAATAATAAAATATTATTAAGTAAAAAACAAAATTTAAAGCAGTCAAAAGAAATTATTTCAGTTTTATATATAAACCCCCATATTCATAAAATTTCAAATGGACTTAAAATGTATTTTATTTAAAATTTTTCTTACAAAATTTCATTTAATTGTTTTTAATGAAAATGGGGGAAAATCTTTAGTGAAGAGTTGAAGAAGTCGAGTATATCTTACAGGAAATATGCCTTAATTAAGGCGTGGTCCAGCAAAGCTGATTATTGCATAAGATTGCAAGGCTATAAGATATAAGCTTCTTGTGTTATATTTTAATGTGATTGCTACAAAGAAAATCTTTAGTGAAGAGTTGAAGAAGTCGAGTATATCTTACAGGAAATATGCCTTAATTAAAGCGTGGTCCAGCAAAGCTGATATTGCATAAGATTGCAAGGCTATAAGATATAAGCTTCTTGTGATATATTTTAATGTGTTTGCTACAAAGAAACATGAATTTTGTCACGAAATTATAACATTATTCAATCAAAAGAGAAAACGAAAAAATTCAAAACTCATTATAATTTTCCCCCTAAAAAGAGTACTCCTACTTTAGGCTCCACAAATAAAAATTTTTGTATAATATGGTTTTGTATTATTATTCCTTAACATGCAGAAAATATTTTTTTCTTTATTTAAATTTCTTTTTTAAAGTCAACTTATTTGTTTGCCATATTACCTGGTGCAAACACTGTAAATTTTGGCCTACACACCCTTGCAAATATTATCAAGATAGATGTATATACAAGTTTGGTGCTTATTAAAAAGTCATGGAGTAAAATTTTCACAGTATGCTTTAGTCTCCAAGGAGCTTATGAAAATGTTCAAGACTTAATACACTTATGAACAAAAACATGTTCAATTTAAACTTTGTTTTTGTAAGAATACATAAAAAAACAATATTGAGCAAAAGCAACAAAAATTTAATATGCCATAATTTGCATAAAGTTTTGCTTGTAAAAAAATAAATAAATAAGTAAAATTTTAACATAAACCATATCCAAAAGTTAACGTATAACTATAGGGTGAAGTTTTTTAGTTAAACTTTTAAAGCTTTTGGACTTTGTGCCAGCTCCTATGTGATTTGTAATAATACTACACAAAAGTCGTTGCTGCTATTACAGTAAACATTTTTTTAATACCTTGTTCAATCTTTACACGTCTCTAAAGTAAATAAATTCAGTAAAGTGCGACTTTGACTCGCGCACGAAGGGTTCCGTACTTTGGGCTTTGAGCATTTTTTTAATATGACGTTTTTAACGTTTTTTTAGCTGAAATGATTTCTTTTGTTTTTTTTTTTTCTTTTTTATCGTTTTGGCGATTTTCTTAAATTTTTGGCGTTTATTTTAATTTTGGCGACTTTTTTTTCATTTTGGTGACCTTTTTTCATTTTGGTGACTTTTTTTCATTTTTGGCGATTTTTTTTCATTTTGGTGATTTTTTAATTTTGGAGATTTTTTCATTTTGGCAATTTTTTTAATTTTGGAGATTTTCCAGTTTTTTGCAATTTATTTACGTTTTAGAAATTTTTTTTAATATGGCGAGTTTTTCGTTTTGGCGACTTTTTTTGTTCTTGGCGATTTTCTTTTGGTTTGGCGATTTTATAATTTTGGGATTTTTTTGTTTTATCGTTTTTGAAAATTTCAAGAGTTTAGCTTTTACGGTTTCCAAGATACAGCAAGTTGTCAAAATTACATAGGCAAAATTGCATTAACTGATGGAACACCCTTTAATTTAAATTTTTTGAAATTTTAGTGTTAATTTTTGTAGTCTGTATACAAATACACTTACCTTACAAATTGCAAGTGTATATAAATACAATTGTATGTATATTACATGATATTTTAACATTTTTCGTTGCTCGTTCTGATGTATTTTTTGTTGTAGCAGCCAAAGGTCTACACACTGTGTCCAAATTTCAGGTTTGTAGCTGTTACGGTGCTCGAGAAAATAGCCTGTTACGGACAGACGGACAGCGTAGCGAAAACAATAGGGTTCCTTTTCACCTTTGGTGTACGGAACCTTAAAAACACTTATAAAAATCCTAGAAGCCATGGTTCATGAACGTTTTGTTCCAAGATTTTGTTATTCAAAAAGAAACTAAGGCATAAACAGTGGACTATGTTTTCTATAGAAAAGTACGTTAAACATTTTTTCTGGAAGCACAGTGTGCTGAAACACAGAAAAGTTCGTTTTCTCTAGGAATATAAAGTCAACCATATTCTCTATAATATTGTATTTTCTATAAGAAAAGTAAGTTAAACTTCTTTTCCATTAGAAGACTATGCTGAAACATGAACAATTATATTTCCTATTAGAAAACTAAGTCAGCCATTGTTTTATACAATAATGTGCTTTAATATATTCAATATTGTTTTCTATAGGGAGAGTAAGTCAACTATCTTTTCTATAAGAACAAATTGCTGTAAGACAGTAAACTATGTTTTCTATAAGAAACTTAATGCCCCTATTACGGTTCGAAACTTAACTAAGTCTAATTAAAACTGAAATAACTCAACTCTATAACTATCCTTTTTTGGTATTATAAATTACAAGTATTTCAAGTTGAAATTGCACTGATATTGCCAGCCTAAAAAAGCAAAGATTTAAAAGATGATTAAACAGCTGTTGGATGCTATTGTTCCTTGCAAACTAAAATAAAACAGCTGACTTACGAAGATAAGACATAGAAGTTTGTGATTACAAATTTAGTGTAATTTTAGGCCTGACTTTCAACTAATCGTAATAAAATAGATTCAGTAAAGTGCAACTTTGACTCGCACTCAAAAGGGTTCTCCGTACGGATACTACACATATGTAATACTATACCAGTTTTAGCCTATATAATTGAATGTCTTACCTGGTGGTCTACTCTGTAATTTGAAACGAAAGAAAATATTTTCGAATTATTATGTAATCTAATGCAAATTCAAAAGCATTTTCTTTCGCTTCGAATTACAGATTTGAAACCCAGTTTTCACGAAGTTTTCATCTAACAAGTTTGAAAAAATATATGACAAGCAGTGGGTTTTTCGGGCGATTTCTGTAAACATTTACTAGACGTACGGGAACGTTCGTTTCATATTTCAGAGTAGGCACCCTGATCTAGTTATTTTTTAAAAGGTTTTAGGTACTTGGTAAACATTTTTTGCGGTATTTCTCGATTTTTTTTTAATTTTGACGCTATTTTTAGCTGTGGCGTTATTTTCCTTATGGCAATTTTTTTCAGTTTTGGCGTTTTTCTTCAGTTTTGTTGCCTTTTTTCGTTTCAGTGTTTTTTTTTATTTTTGGCGATTTATTTAAATATTAGAGACTTATTTTAACTTTGGCGCTTTTTTCGTTTTGGGAATTTTTTTTTTAATTTTGGCGCTTTTTTAGGTTGTAGCGTTTTTTTTAGCTATTTGGTGTTTTTTTTCGGCTTATGGCAATATATTTTATTTTTAACGATTTTATTTGTTTTCTTTTGGCGCTTCTTTTTGTTTATTTCGATTTTCCTTAATTTTGAATTTTGACCGTTTTTAAAAAAATGTCTGGTTCTTTTTTAGTTTTGGCGCTTTTTTCGGTTTTTAGCGACATATTTTAGTTTTTTTTTGTTTTGACGATTTTTTCGGAAATTTTTTAGTTATGGCGATTTTTTAGTTTTAGCGATGTTTTAGGTTTTTGGAGTTTCTTTAATTATGACGTATATATTTTCATAATTTTTCATCTTATGGCGATTTATTTTATTTTCAGTGTTTTATTTTTTTTGGTTTTTGGCGATTTTTCTTAATTTTGCATTTTTACCGCTTTTGAAGACATTTTTCATTGATTTTTAGTTTTGGCGCTTTTTTGGTTTTAAGTGATTTATTTTATTTTTAGCGATTTTTTTTCGTTTTGGTTATTTTTTTCGGATTTGGCGATTTATTTTAGTTTAAAAGATTTTCTTATAGTTTTCTGGTATTTTTTTTTAGTTTTAGCTAAATTTTATGTTTTCGGATTTTTTTTAGTAACATATAATGTATATTTTTCGTCCTGGGGCCTGTTTCCCAAAAATACAAATTACAAATATACAAGTAAAATACACACAAAACAACAATAAAATTTGTAAAAGTGTTGTTATTTTGTGTGTATTTTACTTGTAGATTTGTAATTTGTATTTTTGAGAAACGGGCCCCTGGTGAATATTTCTAAGTTTGGAATTTTTACCGCTTTCAAAAAATTTTTTGGTTTTTTTTGTATTATTGGCGCTTTTTTCGGTTCTTAGCGATGTATTTTATTTTTATCAATTCTTTTTCGTTTTGGGAATTTTTTTCCTGTTTTATCGATTTTTCGGTTTTTTTATATTTGGCGATTTTTTTTTAATTTTGCTGCTTTTTAGGTTCTAAGAGCTATTTTGAGCTTGTGCTTACATTTTTCCTTTGGCCATTTTATTGCTTTATAGCGATATATTTTAGTTTTAGCGATTTTTTTTTGTTTTTGGTGCTTTTTTTTTGTTTTGACGATTTTTTTCAATTGTTTTTTTTTGGAATTTTTTTTTTGTTCTGTTGCTTTTTTAATTTTAGCGATTTTTTAGATTTTTGGAGTTTTGTAATTTTGGCATATATATTTCGTTTTGGCGTTTTTTTCGACTTATGGCGATTTATTTTGCTTTCAGCAATTTTTTTTTTTCACTTTTTTTTTGTTTATTTGGATTTGTCTTAATTTTGAATTTTTACCATTTTGAGTACACGGTAAACTTTTTACGTTATTTGGTGATTTTTTTAATTTTTGACGCTATTTTAAGTTTTTCGTTTATGGCGATTTTTCACTTTTTGGCGATAAATTTCTGTTCTAACGTCTTTTTTTTTGGCTTGGCGTTTTTTTTTTTGTTTTGACGATTTTTATCGGTGTTACGTAATTTATAATTTTGAAAATTTTTCTAATTTTGGAGTTTGTTAGCTATAGCGTTTTTGAAAATTTCAAGAGTTTACTTTTTACGGTTTCCAAGATGCATACAGCAAGTTGTCGAAATAACATTAACTGATAGAATACCCTTGGATATTGATTTTTAAATTTCAGTGTTAATTAGTTTAGGCTGCATAAAAATATACCAACTTTGAAAATTTTAAATATCTATATATAATTGTTTATATATTACATTATATATTGTTATATGTTTCGTTGATCGCTTTAGAACACCCTTTAATTTTTAAGTGCCGCTATTGTAGCTGTTTAATGTTTTATATATTACGTAAAAATTACAAGTTCGTATCTCTTATGGTTCTCCAGAAAACACCTGACATCGTAGCGAAAAGTTCTTTTCATCTTTGGTGATTTCGATCTATGATTCTTTTAATATAGGAGCCTTCTGATTTCACATTACTATATGCATTGTTTTTTTCTTTTTCTTTTTTTTTTTTTTTGTTGAATCCTTTCATAAAAACTAAAATACATGTTGTATTTAGAAAAACATTTTTAATTAAAGGAAAACATAAATTATTTAAATTTTACTTCTATTTCTTTAAACAAATAATATGCAAATAGAGTGTTTATTTGTTGATTTAGCACAATAAAAGATATTTATTTAGTTTTTGAATATATGTATATTAAAAAAACAACAACAACAATGAAACCTCAAAAATTTCGACAAAAAATCTCTGCCCAACACGCACACTTTTTCTATTTAGTTTAACACACACAAAAAATACCACAAACTTTCTAAAACAAATTTAAATAAAGTTGGTATTTTTTAGTTGTGTTGAATCCATGTTATGAAAAGACATGTGAGCATATTTATTGCGTTTTGTATATAAATATTGTATTTGTCGGTATTATTGTATTTTTGTGTTGCTACACATATATCCTTGTAACAAGTATGTATAAATGCTACCTGGCTATGTTCCAAATAACCTGCCATGAAACCTAATTTTAAGTCTATGATATTTAAAAATTGTTACACTTAAGCCTTGAGAAGCTTTTGCAAGCCTAGGGGGCAACAAATTTGGGTTAAGTTTCTACAATATAAACAGTGAATTTGCTTGAGTAATTTGTTGAAAAATCTGGCAAAAAAAAGTTAGTCCTTTTTACTATGTAACAGCCACTATGTGGGTGCTGCTGTAGTAAAATTTCGAGTGTTTTTTATTAAAAATTTTGTTTGGCCTTTTTTTACATTTTATTTTTTAATTTTATTAAATAAGCTTAATGTCCACTTTTTTATATAAAAAATTATTGATATTTTTATAAAAAAAAATTTTCGCTTTATTAAATAGGCCTACCAGGGTGCATTTTTTTATAAAAAAACAATTGTTTTTTTAATAAATATATAATATCAAAATATAATAAATAATATTTTTATATATAATAAATTATATGTATACTATTTTTTATAAAGAATATTTTTTATAATTAATATAATATTTATATAATTTATATTATATATTTATATAATATTATATATAAAAATATTATATATAAAAATATTATATATTATATTATTTTTATTTTTATATTATACATATACATACATACACGTTTATGTAAAAAATAATTCTTTTTTTTATAAAAATTTTTTTAATAAAAAAATTCTCCTTATGCCTATTTAATAAAATTAAAAAATTTTTTAATAAAATATATCAATAATTTTTTATATAAAAAAATATTTTTTTATATAAAAAAAATTACATTTATTTTAATACATAATATAATATCTGTATAATATTTTTATAAATAATATTTTTTATATATAATACAATATTTATTTAATTTATATTATGTATTTATATATTTATATATTTATAGATTTATATATTTATATAATACCTATTTTATTTTATATATAAAAAATATTATTTATAAAAATATTATACAGATATATTATATTATATTATTATTATTTTTATATTATATATTTATGTAAGAAATAATTGTTTTTTTTATACATTTTTTTTATAAAAAAATTCACCTTAGGTCTATTTAATAAAGTGAAAAAAAATTTTAATAAAAAATTCAATAATTTTTTTTTTATAAAAATTATTTTTTTTTTACAAAAAAGTGGACATTAAGCTTATTTAATAAAATTAAAAAATAAAATGTTAAAAGGACAAAAAAATTTTTAATAAAAATACTCGAACTCTAACTACAACAGCACCGACATATTATGTATACTATTGTCTTTAATTTAAAAACAAGTAAGAGTGCTATATTCGGCTGTGCCGAATCTTATATACCCTTTACCAACGTGCGTACATATATATAGTATACAGACACATACAAACATATTTGTTTTGTGAAAAAATTTATAATTTTTTTCTCTAAAGCAATTAATAGTAAGTGACCTTTCAGTATTTTTCGATTAAAGAATTTGATTCAATTATTTTATTTTCGATATTAGCAATAGTTGAATATTTTACTCTACACTCTGTGGTTAAGATATATTTTACATTCACTCTTATTTCAGTCAACATCGACGTCACGTCAATGCAATACCAAAAAATTGGGGGTTGTTTACTCGTCCTCGAGATGTTCAAAAACCGTGCTGCTATTTAATAACTCTAAAATATTGTTAGTATTGCACCTCTATACCAAGTAAACTAACTTGTTTTATATTTTCCCGTATTTAATAATCATTGATGTTGCAAAACTGCTTAGTGTCTTAATTTAAAGTTCCCACTGCAAATGGTATACATCGTGGCATTATGTAAACGTTTTATTCCTACAGGATTTGTTTGAAATTTGTTCAGCAGAAAGGAAAGGTATCAGGAAAATGAAACGGAACATGTCCTTTATGTCTTTAGCGATAAATTTTAGTTTTATCTCCATTTACTAAAAATTAATAGTTATTATGCTGTGAGCACAATAAGCACAAACCTTCGTTTATACTTCAATTAGTTTAGATATCCATAAAAAAATTAACCATGTATAAAAAATCTTTAGTAATAATTTTCCTAAAACATGAAATCTGTTTAACTGAAAAAAAATATTTTTGGTAATTTGTTTACCGAAACATTTTTAAGCTCCAACCCTGGAACCATTTTTCTGAGTTTCTTTATAAAATATAGAATATATGTAATTACCAAACTAATAATTAGTTTTATATACCAGAAAAAAATTAAGTTTTCCAGCTCAGGAGCTATGTCTTTTATTTTTCTAATTTCTAAGCCAAACTATTTCACTCTAAGTCATAAAGTATATAAAACTTGTAAACAAAAAGAAAAAACTGAATTGACCTAGTTACTTTTGTAAAAAAACAATAAATTTAGCAACCCTGGAATCAACCTTTTAGATTTTTCTGATTTAAAAAATTAATAAAGTGTGTTAAGTGAACAAAGAAATAAAAAAAATTAATTTTATACTTTAATATTCAAATTTTATACGCCAAACTTTTCTTTCAGAAGCATAAAATATATTCAATTATAAAGGAAAAAAAAAACATTTTTAGAACTACATATTTAATTTTACATAACACAAAAAGTGTAAGTTTTCCAACCCTGGAATCATAATTTAGGATTTTTCTAATTCCTTATACCAATCTAGTTCTTAAAAAAATACATAAAATATGTTAAGTGAACGAAGCAAAAACTAAATAAGAAAAAACTTAGTTTCATTTAATTCCTTTAATATTAAAAAATTCAGTAAAGTGCGACTTTAACTCGCGCACGAAGGGTTCCGTACATTCGGTTCTGAGCACTTTTTAATGTGGCTTTTTTCCTTTTTTGAAGTTTTTTTTCAGTTTAACCGATTTTTTCAGTTTTGTCGCTTTTTTCTCATTGTGGCGATTTTTTCTGTTTTTCTCGGGTTTTTTCACTTTGGCGATTTTTTTATGTTTTTGGGGTTTTTTTTCGTTTTGGCGATTTTTTTTTTCATTTTGGCGACTTTTTCCTGTTTTTGGGCTTTTTTCACTTTGGCGATTTTTTTTATGTTTTTTGGGGTTTTTTTCGTTTTAGCGATTTTTTTTCATTTTGGCGACTTTTTTCATTTTGGCGATTTTTTTCTGTTTTTTGGGGCTTTTTTCTCATTTTGGAAATTTTTTCATTTTGGTAATTTTTTTTCATTTTGGCGATTTTTTTTCATTTTGGCGTTTTTTTTTATTTTGGCGATTTTTTTTCATTTTGGCGATTTTTTCCTGTTTTTGGGCTTTTTTTCATTTTGGCGATTTTTTTATGTTTTTTTGGGGTTTTTTTCGTTTTGGCGATTTTTTTCATTTTGGCGATTTTTTTTTCATTTGGGTTTTTTTGATTTTGGTGATTTTTTTTCATCTTTGAGATTTTTTTCTTTTTTTTTTGGTTTGTTTTTCGTTTTGGCGATTTTTTTTCATTTTGGCGATTTTTTTTAATTTTGGCGATTATTTCCTGTTTTTGGGCTTTTTTTCATTTTGGCGATTTTTTTCTGTTTTTTGGGGTTTTTTCGTTTTGGCAATTTTTTTCATTTTGGCGATTTTTTTTTTCATTTTGGCGATTTTTTTTCATTTTGGGTTTTTTTTCATTTTGGTGATTTTCTTTCATTTTGGAGATTTTTTTTCATTTTAGCAATTTTTCCGGTTATTCGCGATTTATTTTAGTCTTACACATTTTTTGTTGTAATTTGGTGCTTTTTTTCGTTTTGGCGATTTTTTTTTGTTTTTGGCGATTTTTTTCGGTTTGGCGATTTTATAATTTTTTGATTTTTTAGTTTTACCGATTTTGAAAATTTCAAGAGTTTTGCTCTTACGGTTTCCAAGATACAGCAAGTTGTCAAAATTGCATTAACTGATGGCACACCCTTTAAATTAAATTTTTTTAAATTTTAGTGTTAATTTTTGTAGTCTGTATAAAAATACACTAACCTTACAAATTTCAAGTGTGTATACATGCATACATACAATTGCATGTATATTACATGGGATTTTAACATTTTTCGTTGCTCGTTTTGGAACACCCTTTAATTTCCAATTCTCATGTATTTGTTGTTGTAGCGGCCAAAGGTCTACATACTGTGTCCAAATTTCAGGTCTGTAGCTCTTACGGTTCTCGAGAAAATACTAATATAGTTTTAGACATAGTTAATTTTACATAACACAAAAAGTTACAGTTTTCCAACCCTGGAAACGTTTTTTTAATTTTTTTATATTTTTTTAATTTAAAATACCAGTTGTAATCGTACTGATGTGTAAAATAAGTTTATTTATTAAAAAAAAATAAAAATTTGTTTTCGGGAGTTACTTTTATATGGCAAAATGAAGTTTAAGTTTTCCAGCTCTGCAATCGTCTGCCCGATTTTGCTGAATTTCAATACCAATCTATTTTGGAAAATTTCTGACACACCAGTCCAAGAACGAAGTCTCTAGCTCTTCTGGGAGCTTCGGAAAACCGATTTCACGTACAGACAGACGGACAGACGGACAGACGGACAGACGGACAGACGGACAGACGGACAGACGGACAGACGGACAGACGGACAGACGGACATCGCTTATTCGTCTTCCCTATGCATAAGGATCCAGAATATATATATTTTATGGGTCGCTTATTGATATTATAGAAATTACAAACGGAATGACAAACCTATATATACCCTTTTACCATTTTTGTTGGTAAAGGGTATAAAAATATTTCTCAGACTGAAGTGTTTATCATCTTTGCTACAGAATACTTCCATAATGATTGAATTGTTTTAATTTATAAATTACAAAAGTTTAGCAATAATATAATTGCTTAATTTTCAAAATAAGCGCTTGATATCCACATCATTCGTCATTCGAGGCCTTAGTGCTTATCGACAACCAGACCAGCATGGGTCGTTCGGCCAACGAATACATATGTTGCAAGTATTGCAATAACAATATTTCATTATTATGTTGCATTTATATATCTTACCTGATTGCTTTTTTTTGCTCTCTATTTTCATGTTTCCCAGCTGACATTGATTTAGTAGAAACAAAGTGGTGTAATAAACTTTTCATAAACAGCTGACAAAAGATTTACTTGCAAGTTAATAAGCTACTGAAGTTAATTTGTTAAAGGGAATAATAATATTTGCAATTGATTTTTTTAAACTAAAATAACAAACTTGTAAACTCTTTTGATGATGTTTATGAAGCTTCTTATACAGTTGTTATTGTTTTAAATAGCGAAAAATTTTTGCATTTAAGAAATTCCTGCAACGTAAGCTTTGTACTTTTTTCTAATATGAAATATTTAAGTTTTGAAAATACCTTAATGAAATTTACTCGTATATGAAAATATTTTAAAATTACAATCGATATAGACTTTGAGGGAATAATAGTTTGTATATTATTGCTGACATTTTTTGCAACTTCTGAAGTCCAAAGAATATTTGCAATAACAATGTTTAAATAAATTTTGTGTTTTCATTTTGTACATTTATATATTTTAAATTTATCACACATTTCTTGTTGTGCCAATCACGTGCCCGGGTCTAGGTTATGAACTTTTATTTTAAGAGTTAATAAAGACTTGGCAAAAATAAAATGCCTGTGTCATTCAAAAAAACTGGAATAAAGGTCACCAACTTTATTTTATTTTTCAACAGATAAGCATTTTTTTGTAATGTAAAGAAAAAATATAATAAATGAATAAATGAAACCATTGTTAACAGATAAAATAGCAAACATGTGCCAATATTTACTGGAGCCACAAAAAAAAAAAGGAAAACAAAACAAAACTTTTGTCGTTTTTATTTGTCAAATGCTAAAAGTTACTAATATTGCAGGATATACAAACATATCCATACCCAAAATAAAAGAGAAAAAACTTTAAAAATGTCTTCATTTACTTCGTTATGAAATAACTGCCAAATTTTGGATCTTTTGGTTGTAATTTTTTTTATTAATTAATCTTTAATAAGACTGAAAGTGACATAAGTCCGGCCAATATATTGAGCCTAATTACGAGTGCTGTGTTTAGACTACGACTACGACGGTTTTTTACTAGACTAAAGAACATTGCAAAATTTTTTCTTTAATCTAGTACCAAATTGTCGTAGTCGTAGTCGAAATACGGCACTCGTAATTAGGCCAATTTTTTGCTGCTATTCCGTCAAAGAAGGGATTTGAAATTTTATTAGTTTTTATACCCTTTACCAACAAAAATGGTAAAAGGGTATATATAGGTTTGTCATTCCGTTTGTAATTTCTATAATATCAATAAGCGACCCATAAAATATATATATTCTGGATCCTTATGCATAGGGAAGACGAATAAGCGATGTCCGTCTGTCCGTCTGTCCGTCTGTCCGTCTGTCCGTCTGTCCGTCTGTCCGTCTGTCCGTCTGTCCGTCTGTCCGTCTGTCTGTACGTGAAATCGGTTTTCCGAAGCTCCCAGAAGAGCTAGAGACTTCGTTCTTGGACTGGTGTGTCAGAAATTTTCCAAAATAGATTGGTATTGAAATTCAGCAAAATCGGGCAGACGATTGCAGAGCTGGAAAACTTAAACTTCATTTTGCCATATAAAAGTAACTCCCGAAAACAAATTTTTATTTTTTTTAATAAATGTACATATTTTACACTTCAGTACGACTAAAATTGGAATTTTAAATTAAAAAAATACAAAAAAATTAAAACGACGTTTCCAGGGTTGGAAAACTTTAACTTTTTGTGTTATGTAAAATTAACTAAGTCTAAAACTATATTAGTATTTTCTCGAGAACCGTAAGAGCTACAGACCTGAAATTTGGACACAGTATGTAGACCTTTGGCCGCTACAACAGCAAATACATGATAATTGGAAATTAAAGGGTGTTCCAAAACGAGCAACGAAAAATTTTAAAATCCCATGTAATATACATGCAATTGTATGTATGTATGTATACACACTTGAAATTTGTAAGGTTAGTGTATTTTTATACAGACTACAAAAATTAACACAAAAATTTAAAAAAATTTTAATTAAAGGGTGTTCCATCAGTTAATGCAATTTTGACTATGTAATTTCACAATTTGCTGTATCTTGGAAACCGTAATAGCAAAACTCTTGAAATTTTCAAAAACGGTAAAAATGAAAAAAAAAAAAATATAAAATCGCCAAACCGAAAAAAATCGCCAAAACGAAAAAAATCACCAAAACGAAAAAAACTCTAAAAAACAGAAAAAAATCGCCAAAATGAAAAAAAGCCAAAAACAGAAAAAAAATCGCCAAAACGAAAAAAAGCACCAAATTAAAAAAAAATTTATAAAACTAAAATAAATCGCAAAAAATCGGAAAAATTGCTAAAATGAAAAAAAATCGCCAAAACGAAAAAAAACCTAAAAAACAGAAAAAAATCGCCAAAATGAAAAAAAATCGCCAAAACAAGAAAAAACCTAAAAAACAGAAAAAAATCGCCAAAATGAAAAAAAATCGCCAAAATTAAAAAAATCACCAAAACGAAAAAAACCCTAAAAAACAGAAAAAAATCGTCAAAATGAAAAAAAATCGCCAAAACGAAAAAAACCCTAAAAAACAGAAAAAAATCGCCAAAATGAAAAAAATCGCAAAAAAAAGAAAAAACCTAAATAACAGAAAAAAATCGCCAAAACGAAAAAAAGCACCAAATTAAAAAAAAATTTCTAAGACTAAAATAAATCGCAAAAAAACGGAAAAATTGCTAAAATGAAAACAAAAATCGCCAAAATGAAAGAAAATCGCCAAAATGAAAAAAAAATCGCCAAAATGAAAAAAATCGCCAAAAAAAGAAAAAACCTAAATAACAGAAAAAAAATCGCCAAAACGAAAAAAAGCACCAAATTAAAAAAAAATTTCTAAGACTAAAATAAATCGCAAAAAAACGGAAAAATTGCTAAAATGAAAACAAAAATCGCCAAAATAAAAAAAAATCGCCAAAATGAAAAAAATCACCAAAACGAAAAAAAAACCTAAAAACAGAAAAAAATCGCCAAATGAAAAAAGCACCAAAACGAAAAAAACCCCAAAAAACAGAAAAAAAATCGCCAAAATGAAAAAAGCACTAAATTAAAAGAAAATTTCTAAGACTAAAATAAATCGCAAAAAAACTAACAAATTGCTTAAATGAAAAAAAAATCGCCAAAATGAAAAATATCGCTAAAACGAAAAAAAAACCTAAAAAACAGAAAAAAATCGCCAAAATGAAAAAAAAATCGCCAAAAAAAGAAAAAAATCGCCAAAACGAAAAAAAAACTAAAAAACAGAAAAAAATCGCCAAAATGAAAAAAATTCGCCAAAATGAAAAAAAAAATCGCTAAAATGAAAAAAATCACCAAAACGAAAAATAACATAAAAAAAAGAAAAAAATTGCCAAAATGAAAAAAAATCGCCAAAATGAAAAAAATCACCAAAACGAAAAAAAAACAAAAAAATCGTTAAAAAAATCGCGAAAAAAACCCAAAAAACAGAAAAAAATCGTCAAAATGAGAAAAATCTCCAAAATGAAGAAAAGCCCAACAACAGAAAAAAATCGCCAAAATGAAAAAAACCTCCAAAAACAAACTGAAAAAATCGTTTTAACTGAAAAAAACTTCAAAAAAGCTTGCTTTTTTTACTTAACATATTTTATGTATTTTTTAAAGAACTAGATTGGAATCAATAATCAGAAAAATCCAAAATTATGACTCCAGGGTTGGAAAACTTACACTTTTTGTGTTATGTAAAATTAAATAGGTCTAAAAATTTTTTTCTTTTTCTTTATAAATTGAATATATTTTATGCTTCTGAAAAAGTTTGGTGTATGAAATTTGAAAAATGAAAATTATAGCTCCAAAGATGGAAACTTTAAAAAAATGATAAATTTTTTCACAAAACAAATATGTATGTACGTGTCTGTATACTATATATATGTACGTACGTTGGTAAAGGGTATATAAGATTCGGCACAGCCGAATATAGCACTCTTACTTGTTTTATTTTTTATTTATACATATTTTTTTTAGTTATATATATATATATATATATATATATATTTTATTTACATGTATCATTTATGTATTTTAATTTAGTTCTTTATCAGCAATATTATCTTGAAAACATATTATGTAATAGACGAAGAGTATTTTATTAATGTATGTTCCAGCCCAGGAAATGGTTTCTAAACCATTTCTGCTCTACAATGACCTTGAAATCTGCGGCCAGTAGGTTTTTACTTTTATGTGCTTACTCTTGTATTTAATTTCAACATCAAATCAAATTAATTTATTTAAAATAAAAAAACTAGCTTACGGTAATTATTGGAAGTGCATAATACCATTAATATTAAACTACATGAACTCCCAATATTTTAAATTGTAATTGTTATAATATGAGTTATATACTATAACAACAATTTATCATTAGTTTATACTGCTTCAGGGAAATTGAATTGTGAAACTACGTTTATTTATTTATTTAAAATTAACGCTCTCTAAGACTAAATCGCCCTCTTATTGAGAATTAAAGTATTATCATAAATAAGTGGGCATTGCTATACCACCACAATTAAGTTAGTTACGCTATATTACAATCAATTGTTAGTGATCATGATCAATTGGTAGTGATCAGCACAGTGACCACCCTCAGCAGGCGCTTAAATTTTCGGATATACGTACTTATAAGAACATTAGTTATTGTCGCATAAAATAAAATAAAGTCTTAAAATTAACTATCTTTTGTGTTTTCTTTCTCTCACGGCCCCAATCATCAACATGTTTTTTTGTTGATAAACCCAGGACATCATCATAGGCTGTTATAACATTTATATTTTTTTTAGAAATCTCCACACTTGCATTTTTCTTATTACAGAATAATTTTCACGCATATCTTTAATACATGCACATCTTTGAGCAAACCTCTGAGAAGAAGTTTTTATTTGCAAAATATAATTATATAAAAAGAAATAATAGACATTATATGTCTATAAATATATAAATTTGTTGTATAGTTAAAAGTGACTTAGAATACTTAAGATTGTCCTCTTAGTAGACTTAGCATCTATCTGGGGGTCCTTTCTCACCTACAATGGCCCTCTAAGTACATAGCATGTTTAATTTTGGAGAAAAATTTAAATTAATTTATTTTTGGGTACTTAATTACAAACTAAATCATGCTAAGTGTACTTAAAAGGGAAGTTTTTTAAACTTGACAAATTATAATAAGTACATTTTTGGTCATAACTTTTGATGGAATAGTCCGATTGCTAAAGTTAATAAACGATGACTTCAGAACTGCTATTCCCAGCATAACATGCTTTCTTGAATTAGCATGTTATGGAATGGGGCTGTCGATATGTGCCCAAATAAAATTTAATGTATCCCAAACTCTTTTATCAGGGAAATAACGCCAAAACAATTCCTTCTATAATATTCCATTATCAGTTTTAACGAAAGCACGCTATAAAAAATATTAATACACAATATAGATCAAAAAATATAGACAAGTTATTTTATATATACATATATGTACTTGAACTATTAGAAAATACGTATACGACCTGGTTCTTTATTATTAATTCAGTTGGAGGGATTTGCGACGTATACTTGATTTGAATAATGCTTGAGTGATGTAATGCTCTACCAACATAAAATTTAATTTTTTTCTTTTTATATTTTAGATCGTTATTAAAATTTACTAAAAATGTTAAATTATAATGATAAAACAAGTGGTTGAGTTGTGCGCCGTACTCTGGTAAATTATTTCCGTGGAAATTGAGTTTCAGCTCCTGCTCCCAGCAAGAGGACAATAATGAGGTAAGTTAACGCTTTCGCCAAGTATGACAAAGTTGGTCGAAGGATTACAACAAAAATCCCACAGTTGATACAAGACAATAACCTGTTTCATTGAGTCCAGCATACGACTCGTCTAGAAAATCTTCTACTCAAGACGATCGTCTGGTTTGCGGAAACAGGGGCAAATTCTATAGCAATTGCCATAAAGGCCATCTTAATTATATCAGTAAGAAATCTTTTTACTCAGTTGGGTAATTGCAGATAATTTGGCACAAACGAGTGGAACTTGTTACCCAATAAAGCTCAAGTCACAAGCAAATTAAGCCGCTCGGGGTAATGATAATCAGCTGGAAATTTTGCCATAAGTTTTTGTAAATATTGAAAAATAACTTTTGAATGCAGAGTGACTTGTATCTACAGATTCTTATGCCCCAATTCAGTAAGACGATTTAGGACGTTTTTGTTTGAAAATAGCATTGAGTTCTGCTTTTTGAATTCTCTAATTTATTTTCTTCAAAAATGGTTGTGGTCTTTGATAATGAAAATTATAAAATATTATTACCATATTTTTAAAACATAAAAATTAAATTAAAATATTATACAATTGTTTGAAAAATATATGAAAAAATATGTATGTGTTGGGTATAATGTTTGGAACAAAATCATAAAGCAAATACACGAACCTTCTAGCATAGACAATAAATAATAACTGTTTTAAAGAATCACAGCTGTGGCTTTTTTTTTTGTCCAAAGACCAGACTTTGTTGTTATTCAAAAATGTTATATAAAATTATTTTCAGTTCTGTGTGGCTTAAAAAGGATGAAGAAAGAGCAAAAATTTCCAAATAAAATTATTTCAAGGCAATCAGCATTTTGGTGTCTACTCAAAACGATCGGGAGTAGCTGCAGTAAATTTTTTAAAGCAGGATTATTTTGAACAAGAAGTCTTGTGAATAGAAAGGGTTAAATTTAAATTATTTAAGACCGTCGATTTAAGCCCGGTACGGAGTTCTTACGGAATTTCAGGTTTGTAAATTTACATATATTTCTACACGAAAAAATAATAGTGTAGCCTTTTGTGTAGAATTATGTTTGCATAAACACAAATTCGTTTATTTTTGAATTTACAATGCATAAAAACATTAAAAATTAATTATAATTTTATGAAAATTAGAAATGTCAAAAATTCCGTCACCAAACAATTGTTTGAACATTAATTTTTGTTTCAGTTGACTGAAAAAAGTCTCCACTTATATTTATAAATCCCTAAGATAGGCAATAAATCTCAAAAATTCCGTGTATTTTTCTTTTGAAAGTCCGTACTAGCAAATGAAAATTTCTTTATGAAATTTACCAACCTGAATTTCCGTAATTTTTTTTACATACAGTTTGTATGAAAACTTGAAATTCCGTATGAACTCCGTACCAGGCTTTAATCGATAATTGAACCGATTGCAACATCAAGTCTAAAAGCAGTCATGACTTACTTTTTGTTAAAATGCCACACATGCGACTCTTAGTGTTCAATCCACACAAAATCAATTATTTTTCAAAAATTATTAAAAATATTTTATAAACTAAAACTTTCCATAAAGTGATATAAAAATGAATAATCAATCTATGTAGATTAAATATAAAAAATTTATGAGTTTATTTATATAGCAAAATTCATCAGCCATCTTGCTTAAAAAATTTTATACAAATTTTATTTTTATCGCCTGTCGACATGTCCGTCTGTCAGTCTATTCGTAATGTCACATGTCTGTATGTCTAACTAAATGAAATAACAATCAACTGTATAGATTCCGATGAAATAACTCACAAAGAAAGGGGTGTCAAATAAAAGCTTATATAACTTTCAAATTTTATTTTATTTTATTTTTATTTCCTTAGAAATAAATGAAGCCCGGAAACTCAAAATGAAATAAGTCCCAATTATTATTGAAATTCATTTTGGTTAATATCTCTAGTGGGGAAATATAAAACTTCAGTGTACAAACGTGCACTATTTTTCAAATTTAATGTCTAAGGTTCGGCTGTAGTAACAATCTATATATCCAAAAATCACAGTGATGGTGAATGTTTGCTAATGATTCAATAATACAAAAATATAATACACCGCTTTTCGTAAACGATTATTTGAGTTAATGGTATTTAATATCGAACTTTTGTTTGAAAAAATCGAATGTTTTGCCCTTAACACTCATGTTATGCTATAAATATTTTTCTACGAGTACGAGGGCGGTTCGGAAACTTCTTAGCCTATCAATGAAAGAGAATAGTTAGTTTTTCAAAAATATTTTTATTTTTCAAAATAATCTCCTGAAACTTCAATACAATTAGTCCAACGCTTTCCTAGCAATTCTATCCCTTGATTAAAATAGTTTTCCTCAAGGTCTTCAAAATAGTGGTTTAAAACTGTAATTGCATCTTCATTTGATGTAAAACGCTTGCCAGCAAGGAATTTTTTTAGATTTGGAAACAGGTAAAAGTCACTGGGAGCCAAATCAGGAGAATAAGGTGGGTGGTCAAGCAACTCGTACTTTAATTCGTTGATTTTAGCCATTGTTAAAACACTCTTGTGCGCTGGTGCGTTGTCTTGATGAAAAATTATTTTTTTGTGTTGTAAGCCAGGACGTTTTTCTCGAATTTTTACATTTAATTGATCCAAAAGGTTGCAATAGTACTCTGAATTTATTGTTTTACCCTTTTGCAGATAGTCAATCAATAAAATACCTTTGAAGTCCCAAAAAACCGTTGCCATAACCTTACCAGCCGATTGAATTTTTTTTTGCCTTCTTTGGGGCACTTCCTCCAGCTTCAGTCCATTGTTTGGATTGTTCTTTTGTCTCTGGAGTATAGTGGTGGATCCATGTCTCATCAAAAGTTATGAAACGACGCTTAAAATCCATTTTATTTCGCTTAAAACGATCCAAACAAGCTTGAGAAATGTTCATTCTTATGCGTTTTTGGTCGACTGTTAACAAATGCGGCACCCATCTCGCAGAAAGCTTTTTCATCTGTAGTTCTTCATGCAAAATTAAATGGACTCGATCATTTGAGATGCCCATGATATTAGCTATTTCATGCACTTTTATTCGTCGATCATTTAATACCATATCATGCACTTTGGCTACAATTTCTGTTGTTGTTGCTGTTTTTGGACGTCCAGTACGTGGTTCATCTTCAATGCTTGTACGACCACATTTAAATTCAGCAACCCAATTTTTTACTGTTGCATATGAAGGAGCACTTTCACCTAACACATTCACCATATCATTATGAATTTCTTGTCCCGATAAACCTTTTTTATGTAAATATTTAATGACACCACGCATTTCTAATTTTTCCATTGTTAAAAAATCGCGGATGCGTCTTTTGTGAACACCTGTTTCTATATGAAGGAGTTGCCAGATCGAAACAAAGTTTAACATGTGTTCATAGCAGAGATGGAAGTTTCCAAAACACTTTTAACTTTTTTCTGTTTATACCGCTCTTTTTGTGCTAGGCTAAGAAGTTTCCGAACCGCCCTCGTATATGTATATCACTTATTTATTCAAAAAATTGCATAACTCCAAAAAAAAACAGTTTGATATAAAATGAGTTTTGGAGTTTCCAATTGACACACACACACACACAATTTAATGGAAAAAGGATATTTAATTTTTAAACAAGATATTCGTAAGAAATTTTTCCACAATACGAGGAACGATGTGAGAAATAATTCTGCATCACTAACTAAAAATTAAAATTTTTGAGTTATGACGTTTTTAGAGTAAAAAAGCGATATATATTTTTTTCATAAAAAATGGACTTGGCTAACTTCCAAACGTAAAGTTCCTTCATTTACGTGTGACAAAACAAAATTACGTAGTATAAAACACAAATAAAAAGTTTCTTTTTCTGAAGGCCAAAACTTATAGAAAAAAGTTTTCTCCCAAAAAATTGCCATTTGAAAAAGTATATTAAAAATAAATTTCAATAAACTTATAAATTTATAAACTTATATTGTTTTTAAATATATTTTTGAAGCAAGTGTATTAAAAACTTAGTTCAAAATTTAAAATTCAGCAAGAAACCTTAAAACAAAACCACTTTCCCCAAGGAAAACACTTAAGAGTTGTGTTTTGTTTTCATAAGCATTTTGCATTTAGTTAAGTAATTTTGACATATTTATTAACTTTAACTTTGAAAAAGTCTATAACATATTGCTTATACATAAATGTATAAGAAACACTAAAGTAAATTTTTTTTAAGTGTTTCTAAAATTTATGGAAATCATAAGAATTACAAAAACATAGCAGCTAAGGATTTTTGAAAGATACGAGTACTTTGAAAGAGAACACATGTGTTCTCTAAAAAAAAAGAATTATTTAACAACACATCGTTACCTTACAACCAAATGGTTTAAGTTAATAAAACTTTCGAAATTACTTTTTAAAACCAGAATATTTGGTTAATAAAAATAAAAATATACTTATCTTAGGGAGGCTTTTGTCTTTGGCTGATTTATTTTATTGTGATAATATGTGTCTTTTCACATATGGCTGCTTTATATTTTAACTTGATTATTACTTTTACTGGCACCAACTTCAAACAGGACTATAGGTAACATATGTATATTAAAATATTTGTTTAACTAGATTTATGGTCCTGTTCATCTAAACGCGCACGACAGATTCGATCGAAAATTTATATTAGAAACAGAAACAAAAAACTGAAATTTGTTTTTGTTTTCAATACAAATATTCAATCGAATCTATCGTTCGCAATTAGATGAAGAGGCCCTATATTATTTTTAGCTTTTTAGTGCTTATTTTTTGAAGTCCGTTTAATTTTATTTTTACCTTTTTAGTCTTAACTTTTGATAAGCCGAAGTACATTTAATTTAATACTAAACTTACACGGGCGTAGCCCCGCCTACTTTTTTTTAACACATGCTTGAGTATTTTTTAAAGCTCAGGGTGTGTTCCAAGTTTCGTAAAAATCGTTTATGTAAGGCACGTGAAAGATAGTATTAAATTTTATGGGTCGTGGGTACGCTCACTTTTTTGAAAACAAAATTGTGTTATTTTTAAGAGTTCAAGGTGTGTGCCAAGTTTCCTAAAAATTGGTTAAATACAAGCACGTAAAATATTATACTAAAATTTGATAGGTATGTCCCGCCCACTTTTTTTAACGCAAGATTGTGCCTTTATTTAAGCTTAAGGTGTGTGCCAAGTTTCGTAAGAATCGGTGAAATAGAAGCTTGTGAAATATAATATTAAATTTTAATGGGCTTGACTCCGCCCTTTAAATATAACTTTTAAATTGTGTAATTACAAGAACAAAAGGTATTTTATAGGTTTCGCAGCAATCAAATAAGTAGAAAAAAAATATATAAAAAAATTGTGGCGTGTTCCCGCCCACTTTTTTTTACAATCGCACCAATGGAAAGCTATGCCCTCTCAGACAATAAAAAATTTTTTACAATCGGTCTAAAATGTACTGAGTTATGAAGATACACATCTGAAAAAACAGAATAGAGACGAACTGTTAACCTCCTCCTTTTTTTTCAAGTCGGTTAAAAACAACAAAACATTAAACATTTTTTAGCAACCACTTTTGAACCAAAGTTGTGGTTGTAAGTTAAAGCTAAGTATACGAGTTCTTCGGTTGTTATACGATATGTATTCGAAAATATGAAAAGTTTTAACTAAATAAGTGACACTTCAGATAACAGATACTTAACAGCTGACAGCATTGCCAGACCGCCAAACACTTAAACACACAGTTCTTATACACCCCTTTTTTGGTGGGGGGTTAAAAATATATGCATCAAGAAAATTTCTAAATAAAAATTATTTTATTAAGCAAAAGAATTGTAATTTCTTAAAGAAAAATAATAAAAAATGTGAAAAATTAATAAACGTTGCCAATTTTGTTAGTGGGTCAACTAAAAATCCATTTGTTTTTTTTTTTTTTGTATTGTAATTTTGTAATCTTGCCGTCACTTGTAAAATTAAATTGCCTGGCATATACATTTTTCTCTCTTTATTTTAGTTAGAAAAGTTAAAAAATGAAAATAACGTCATGCTTAAATATCAATCACATTTCTTAATCCTCTTTAGACTTCAACATAATGCATTATTTCAATATAAACCCTCTTTAACAAAAATTTTTCCTCATGAGATAATAAGATGTAAGAGCCAAGATTAACTTAAGTGCAATTAAGTAGATTCTTACTGAATAAAGGCTAAAAAAAAAGGTTAAGGCCTGGCATAAAAAAGCCAAGTTAACTTATAAGGAATACTTTTAAGTTGATTTAATTTTTAATCATGAGAAACCAGGGCAAACTAAATACAAGGTCAATACTTAAATATAGTTAAACTAATAGTTTTTTTTTGCTGTTGCTTTGTTTGCTTTTAAATTTACATTAAGGCTTAAGAATGATTTTTCTACAGCACAATGGGAAGCTACATAATATTGCTAATATCCAGTCTCAGTTTTACCTAAATTAATATGCCACAAGCACATCATATAGTCAAATATAGTGTAAAGATCCTTAAATAGATTAAGGACATTGAATATATAATTTAAATGACCCCTTTTAGTTAATACTTTACTAGGTTTTGTGAATGCATGAGTGAGTATGCATGCAGCAGGATTGTAGATGTAAAACAACCAACCACTTCCGTTTCCTGTTGGTTTGCACCAGCACACCTGCTCATACGTTGAAAAACACTTAAATTGAGCGTATCTAAATACAAACCACACACACACACTCGCTCCCCCTACTAAAGTCTCTCTAGTCGTTAAAATCCTGCCATTAGTGAGAACAACTGCACTTGCGACAACTAACGGTAACGTGCAGCCATTATGTCTATCAATATATGAATATCTATGCACATGCTTCCATCTATCTATTCACTTAGACACTTTTTAACTTATCAACTCATTTCCTGTCACAGCTTTATTTTTTCCTCCTGGCTGATGTTGTTGCTTATTGAAATCCTTGTTGCTTTGCCTGCTGCTGCCAACGTTACTAAACTTTTATTTTACATGTATATATTTTTTTGGTTTTTATTTTGTGCAAGTGCTTTTTATCATTATTTTGCGCTCTCACATTCTCACTCTGTTTTAATCCCACATAGGTTTTTTTTTTTGTTTTGCTATAGCTAAAGCTTAAATAAAACATAAACCCTGTGGGATGTTCTGGGTTGTTTGAATTGGGGTTTATTTTTATCCAAGTATAGCAATATACTTACAAAATTACAGATACGGCGACAGTCTGGAAGTATTTATTAATTTTAAATGAATTCTTTATGAATTTATTCAAATGGAAAACTATATTTTCATAAACTGAAAATTTCATGAAATAATTAGTTGCACGAAACTTTTCCTATTTGCTAATTGCAGCGCTATAGGAAAGAGTGATGTATCGAGAATGATAAAATAAGTCTGTGAGGCTTTTTTGGCAACGCTTCTGATTTTCTTTGCTTCTCCAGGCCTCCTATTGACGACTCTTAGAAATAAATTCATTGAACTAGTTTCGTGAAAAAATGCTTAATACAAATTCGATATAAGTGTATAAAATGTGGTTCAGTAAAAATTAGTGCCGTAAGTAATATTTGCGTTTCGCTTCAAGAAGACGTGAGTATGAATGTATGCATTTTGGCAGAAAATATGCTTGTGGAAAGAAATATAAATTTTTTGGAAAAATTTGATATGACTAATTCCCTAAATTAGTAGGAAGATTTAGGACGTTTTTGTTTGAAAATGCTCCTTAGTTTTTGTCTTTGAATTCTCTAAATTATTTTCTTCAAATATAGTTGTTGTCTGTGGTAATGAAATTTATAAATATTATTGCCATGTTTTAAAAAAATAAAAACTCAATTAAAGTATTATGCAATAGTTGGGAAAATATATGAAAAAATATGTGTTGGATATAATGTTTGCAACAAAATCATAAAGCAAATACACCAACCTTCTAGCATAGACAAAAAATAATAATTGTTTTATATGGCATTTACATTAGCACAAAATCTAAAATATTTTGATTAAAATCTTTATGAAAGTGTATACCGTTTACAACACCTATTTTTTACATTTATCAGGATTTTTTTTATCCAAAACAAAACCCATCAACTGATTTGTTCCAAGACTACAACCAAATAACTGGATTGTAGCCAATTCTCACACTTTTTTAAGCTAACTCACTCACCTTTTGTTGTACAGAGTAGTAAAGAATAAATAAAAACATTAGATTTTCATTAGATTTCCTACAAATCTACTGAAAAATTAGATTTCGTTTTGTATGGGAAATCTGGAAAAAAGCAGCTTGATTTAGTTTGTAATCTCGAAAGTACTAGATTTTGGGACAGTGTAAATGCAGTATTAAATGATCAAAGCTGCTTCTTTTTTTTCGTCCCTAGAAAAGACGATAAAATCGTTTTACAGAATTAGGGCATAAGACTTTTTCAAAATATTTAAGTCATCCAGAGGAATTTTAAGTAACTTGTCTGAAATTTTTTTATTGGAATCACTAAACAAATTTTGTGTTTATCATATATTTTTTCCTATACAAGTCCTTCCGTGCAATGTGGAAACTACACGTAGGTTTCGTAATGATAGCACACTTGGAAATAGTTTCAGCCTTTAGTATCCTTCTGTACTAATATTATTTAGAATTTTACTTAGAGCCGATTTTGTCCTTTTATATATTTCTCAATCTAGCAGGAAAGTAAATATTAGATGAACTTATCCTTGAAAGGGGCAGCAGACCTGGCCAAATAACGCAAATGAATTTGTTTAGTTTCTTGCTGTTGATTTGCATGTCAGAACAATGTTTTTGAATATGTTTCCCCTTCCCTCGAATCAGTTCAGCCAATGAAAAATCTACTGAAAATGTTCTTCATCATCTTGAATTGAAATTTTCAGAGAGAAAAATTCAATCGAGTGAGATCTGTGATCAAAAGGTTTGTTTTATTTCTATAATAAAATGAATCAAATCGATATTTCTGAACTGGAATATCTACAGGCAAGGATTTGCTTAATATTAATGCAATTAACACATGTGCTCCAGTTCCACTCACTCTAATGAAAATTTAGGCACACACATATGTATATCTTGATATTATTTATGTATTAGTGATAATATTAAAGAGAGTAAAATGTATACAGTGTCGAATGCTTATGAAAGATTGAGTTGTTTTCTTCCATACGTGTGTTTAAGTACGTGTAAATAAGAGTATAACGATGCTCAGTGATGACTAATGAACATTTTGTGTTATATGGCTTAATTGATGGGAGGACTTTTTCATTATGATAACCGATAGATTTTGTGGGTATTGAAGCCTTTTGCAACATACGGAAGTGGTGCAGAGAACATGGTACGGTTTCGTTTGAACCCGGTAAGGCGATTACTGTCTCTTTCTTTTACAAGCGAAAACTATATCTCAGAGTAATTTTAATGAAAGGTTGTGACATCCTTTTTGTGTGGAATAGTTGAAAGTTGCTCTTCACAAGAGACTAACATTGAACTGCCAAATTAAAAATATAGCTTAGAAAACCACCAGGCTAATGCGTGCAGTGAAAAGGTGGGGAATGAATCCTAAAATTATTGTCAGTCTTGCTCTTGCATATATAGCGATTTTATGGCAGTTTAAGACTCAGCATGTTGGGGCTACAGGGAAATTAAGTAAAGTTCAAAAGTTTGCATATCTTACTGCTGCCTGAGTAATGAGGGTTCAATTGAATTAATGCCTCTACAAATATTTATTAAATCCTCTGCTGTAAAGGCTACATGTTGGATTGCGCTTTGAAACTTTGTATTTTGTTACCTGCTATTTACAATTATTATCAAATCATAGTACTTTATTCACTCGATAGTGATATTAAGAGCTTTTAAGCACACAATGTTAAACTATTTACTGTTGAAATAGCACGATGTTAACTTCACAAAACTTCTTACATCGCTGATGCAACGCACTTTTTATACTCAGCATATAGATTCTAAAAGAAGGTAAGCAACATTGAGAAATTCTTAGCACCAGTGTTACCATATATATTTGAGGAAAAAAAACTACCCATATCGAAGAAAATACTGTTTTTCAACAAAATTTCCAAGTGTTTTATCGCCATGTTAGGCAGTTTATATGCTGGTATAGCCTATGAAACTATATCAGATATTCTGCATAATGATTTTAATGCAGTTCAAATTTTTTCAATAATTTTTTTAAATATATTTTCATTGTTGCTTGCTTTTCTAAAATTTAAGCTTCTACTTATGGTTTAAAGTATGTATTGAAATTAAAAATTTTAGTAAAAGAAAAAAAAAACAAAAACTAGCAATTTTAGAGCAAAACTGATTTTTGTAAACGAAAAACTGCACGGCTATTCAACAGTTAAGGAAACTGCGGAAAACAGATAAATCTGCACATATGGCAACACTGCTTAGCATATTCAACAGCCTCTCAATACTCTCTCACATAATTAGTTCGTGTTATAATTCGCTCTGTAACGTACGTTATTATTGTTGTTTATTTTTTTAATGCAGAAGGCATGAATCAAGAAAACAAGGTTGCGCATTGCGCAGGTCCGTTTTTTTTAAGCAAAATACATACATTTGTTTGTGGAATGTGCTTTCTCTCTCTCTCTCTCTCTCTCATACACTTTTTGCAACAAACACACGTATGCATTCTATGTTGACGTAGATGCGCAGTAGAAAATTTTTTTGCACGACTGAGTGCGCAATCTTGTTTTCTAGATTCACGGACAGAAGGTATAAAATAATAGTGGTTGTTGCTGTTTGAATGTTTAAGACGATATCGTCTTAAATAATTGTGTGCTTTAGGAAATAATATCTGGGGTAATTCTATTGTTTACAAATATTTTTATGAAAAAATTTTCTTTTTAGGCAGTTTACGGTAATTTTTGCAACAATATTTATTTGGATAATAAAGTATTCAGACATATTTGATATATCTTGATTTCTATGAAATTCACATAAAAACTAAATAGTTTGGGTAGCGCAAAATTTTTAAAAAACTTTTCAAACATTCATTTAAATGTAAATAATGATGTATTTATGCATATTTTTAGCTTGACGAATGTATGATGAGCTTTGCTTTTTTTCTTTTAAATTTTCGCCCCACACTCTCAGCATCAGCAACAGCACAGCATCAGCATCATCATTCTTATTATTGCGTTAAATTACATAAGTACGTAATTCAATATGTGCATGCTTAAATTATATTTTAAGAATATAAATACAACATAAGGGTAATGGATCGGGCTAAAAAGTTTATTTTGTATAACATTTTGTACGTTCATGCGGTGTAAGCTGATGCCAAGATTATATATTTTGAATAGTTTTAAAGGCGTATTTGCATTAGTAAAATAAGTGTACTTTATATGGCATTAACATATTTTGAAATGCTTTTAATAAAAAAATATATAAATTTAGGGGAGAGAAACAAAATATGAAAAACTTTTTTTAATTATAAAGTAAGAGACATACAGATGGTAGGTTATGGTAAACTTTGAAACAACACATGATTTCTTTTAATTAAAAAATATTTTCGGTCACACCCGACACAGTAAAAATTAAAAAGGATAATAATATTTTGAACGTGCGTAATAAATACTTGAAGCTTTCCGACCATACAAGTGTAATAACAATAAATAACATCACAAAACTTTAAATATTTGTCACACCCGTCACACAAACGCTGAAGTGGTATAGATTTAATGGATGTCACAAATATAAAACAGGAACAAATAAAAAAGCTTGAAAAAAATAAACTGCTTTAGAGTGAGTGAGTAGGGGGAGGGGGAGGGGGAGGGGGAGGGGGAGGGGGAGGGGGAGGGGGAGGGGGAGGGGGAGGGGGAGGGGGAGGGGGAGAGAGATGCAAAGAGAGAGAGAGATAGAGATAGAGATAGAGATAGAGATAGAGATAGAGATAGAGATAGAGATAGAGATAGAGATAGAGATAGAGATAGAGATAGAGATAGAGATAGAGATAGAGATAGAGATAGAGATAGAGATAGAGATAGAGATAGAGATAGAGATAGAGATAGAGATAGAGATAGAGATAGAGATAGAGATAGAGATAGAGATAGAGATAGAGATAGAGATAGAGATAGAGATAGAGATAGAGATAGAGATAGAGATAGAGATAGAGATAGAGATAGAGATAGAGATAGAGATAGAGATAGAGATAGAGATAGAGATAGAGATAGAGATAGAGATAGAGATAGAGATAGAGATAGAGATAGAGATAGAGATAGAGATAGAGATAGAGATAGAGATAGAGATAGAGATAGAGATAGAGATAGAGATAGAGATAGAGATAGAGATAGAGATAGAGATAGAGATAGAGATAGAGATAGAGATAGAGATAGAGATAGAGATAGAGATAGAGATAGAGATAGAGATAGAGATAGAGATAGAGATAGAGATAGAGATAGAGATAGAGATAGAGATAGAGATAGAGATAGAGATAGAGATAGAGATAGAGATAGAGATAGAGATAGAGATAGAGATAGAGATAGAGATAGAGATAGAGATAGAGATAGAGATAGAGATAGAGATAGAGATAGAGATAGAGATAGAGATAGAGATAGAGATAGAGATAGAGATAGAGATAGAGATAGAGATAGAGATAGAGATAGAGATAGAGATAGAGATAGAGATAGAGATAGAGATAGAGATAGAGATAGAGATAGAGATAGAGATAGAGATAGAGATAGAGATAGAGATAGAGATAGAGATAGAGATAGAGATAGAGATAGAGATAGAGATAGAGATAGAGATAGAGATAGAGATAGAGATAGAGATAGAGATAGAGATAGAGATAGAGATAGAGATAGAGATAGAGATAGAGATAGAGATAGAGATAGAGATAGAGATAGAGATAGAGATAGAGATAGAGATAGAGATAGAGATAGAGATAGAGATAGAGATAGAGATAGAGATAGAGATAGAGATAGAGATAGAGATAGAGATAGAGATAGAGATAGAGATAGAGATAGAGATAGAGATAGAGATAGAGATAGAGATAGAGATAGAGATAGAGATAGAGATAGAGATAGAGATAGAGATAGAGATAGAGATAGAGATAGAGATAGAGATAGAGATAGAGATAGAGATAGAGATAGAGATAGAGATAGAGATAGAGATAGAGATAGAGATAGAGATAGAGATAGAGATAGAGATAGAGATAGAGATAGAGATAGAGATAGAGATAGAGATAGAGATAGAGATAGAGATAGAGATAGAGATAGAGATAGAGATAGAGATAGAGATAGAGATAGAGATAGAGATAGAGATAGAGATAGAGATAGAGATAGAGATAGAGATAGAGATAGAGATAGAGATAGAGATAGAGATAGAGATAGAGATAGAGATAGAGATAGAGATAGAGATAGAGATAGAGATAGAGATAGAGATAGAGATAGAGATAGAGATAGAGAGAAAAAGGGAGAAAAAAATATAAACAAACAGAAAAGTTTTTACAGAAAAGTTTTTACTTTAGAGAGAATTAGAGAGAGAAAGATAGAGAGCGAAAGATAGAAAGAGAGAGATAGAGAGAAAAGGGCAGAAAACGTAATGCAAAAAAAATTATTACAGATAAAGAATTATTAGAAGAAAAGAAAATGATCGAGAAGAAAACCCAAAAATTAGACAACGAAAAAAGGAATTAATGTCAGATTGTAAGCGATTTGAATAAATCTGAAATAAAATAAAATTTTGTTTTAAGCTACAGCGTTTATTAAAAAAATGCAGTCACTAAATTTAAACGTAACATTCGTTGTAGTCCATCGAAAAAAAAAATAGTCGCTGTTATGAAATACCAATTTTTCAAAGTAGTTCATGCAGTTATTCTGATAGGTTCAATTAGAAAAAGTAAAAGTAACATTACGGCCGATGGCATTGAAAAAAAGAGTTTTTAACACTTTTTTTTCTAAAAAGATACCATTTACATTAAAAGTTCATATTCGTCAAATTTTCTTAACGTGGTGTGCTTTGCTACGCCCTCTCCTTTGACGTCTTCCCACAACTATTTTCCAAAAAAAATTAAACAATTCAAATAAATCTTTTCCAAAAAAAAAGTCTTGAAAATTGGTCCACAAATGACAAAATTATTTGATAATCAATTTTTGGGGCGGGCACTTTGCTGCCCACTCACAATTTTCATTAGTGGATCTCTTTCATATGCAAAAATAATTTAAAAAATAAGCCCACAAAGGACAATTTAATGTGATAATTAATTTTTGTGGCAGTCATATTTCGCCACCTTTTCTTAAAAAAAAATTTAGTGAACCTCTTTCAAATGCGAAAAGCATTTTGAAAATGTTCCCACAAATGACGAAATTATTCGACAGTCGTTTATTGAGGCGGGCAATATGCGACACCTTTTCCCCTTCATAATTTACAAAAAAAAAATTTTGAATCTATTTTACATGACACAAGAGTTTTGGATGACAAAAATACTTGATAATTAATTTTTAGGGCTGACATTTTGCATAACTCCTGCCAAAAAAAAAATATAAAAAAATTTTCTGGACCTTTTCCATATGCAAAAAGCATTTTGAAAATTGTGCGACAAATGACAAAGTTATTTGATAATAAAGGAACGGGTAGCTTGCAGCAACCTCATATCTTCCGAATTTTCAGAAAACATATCAGTGGACTTTTTCATATGGAAAATGATTTTTGTAAATTGGTCCACAAATGGAGAAGTTAGGCAGGCATCTTTATAATATATAAAGCTTTTTAAAACAATGTGAATGGAGTAATAAAATTTTAAACAAGTAAGAGTGCTATATTCGGCTGTGCCGAATCTTATATACCCTTTACCAACGTACGTACATATATATAGTATACAGACACGTACATACATATTTGTTTTGTGAAAGAATTTATAATTTTTTTCAAGTTTCCATCTTTGGAGCTATAATTTTCATTTTTAAAATTTCATACACCAAACTTTTCTTTCAGAAGCATAAAATATATTCAATTTATAAAGAAAAAAAAAATTTTTAGACCTATTTAATTTTACATAACACAAAAAGTGTAAGTTTTCCAACCCTGGAGTCATAATTTTGGATTTTTCTGATTATTGATACCAATCTAGTTCTTTAAAAAATACATAAAATATGTTAAGTGAAAAAAGCAAGAACGAAATAAGCAAAAAAAAATTTCATTTAATTCCTTTAATATTAAAAAAAATCAGTTAAGTGCGACTTTGAATCGCGCACGAAAGGAAGGTTTTTTGCTTTTTTGAAGTTTTTTTCAGTTAAAACGATTTTTTCAGTTTTGTCGCTTTTTTCTCGTTTTAGCGATTTTGTCTGTTTTTGGAGGTTTTTTTCATTTTGGCGATTTTATTCTGTTGTTGGGCTTTTCTTCATTTTGGAGATTTTTCTCATTTTGACGATTTTTTCTGTTTTTTGGGTTTTTTTTCGCGATTTTTTTTGGCGATTTTTTTGTTTTTTTTCGTATTGGTGATTTTTTTCATTTTGGCGATTTTTTTTCTTTTTGGCGATTTTTTTCTGTTTTTTATTTTTTTTTTCGTTTTGGCGATTTTTTTTTCTTTTTTTGGCGATTTTTTTTCATTTTGGCGATTTTTTTCTGTTTTTTAGGTTTTTTCTTTTTTTTGGCGATTTTTTTCATTTTGGCGATTTTTTTCTGTTTTTTAGGGTTTTTTTCGTTTTGGCTATTTTTTTTCATTTTGACGATTTTTTTCTGTTTTTTAGGGTTTTTTTTCGTTTTGGTGATTTTTTTCATTTTGGCGATTTTTTTTCATTTTGGCGATTTTTTTCTGTTTTTTAGGTTTTTTTTTCGTTGTGGCGATTTTTTTTTTCATTTTAGCAATTTTTCCGTTTTTTGCGATTTATTTTAGTTTTATAAATTTTTTTTTAATTTGGTGCTTTTTTTCGTTTTGGCGATTTTTTTCTGTTTTTGGCTTTTTTTCATTTTGGCGATTTTTGTTTTCATTTTAGAAATTTTTCCGTTTGTTTCTGCGATTTATTTTAGTCTTAGAATTTTTTTTTAATTTGGTGCTTTTTTTCGTTTTGGCGATTTTTTCTTGTTTTTGGCGATTTTTTCGGTTTGGCGATTTTATAATTTTTTATTTTTTCAGTTTTCTGTTTTTTAGGGTTTTTATCGTTTTGGTGATTTTTTTCATTATGGCGATTTTCATTTTGGCGATTTTCTTTCATTTTGGCGATTTTTGTTTTCATTTTAGAAATTTTTCCGTTTGTTTCTGCGATTTATTTTAGTCTTAGAATTTTTTTTTAATTTGGTGCTTTTTTTCGTTTTGGCGATTTTTTCTTGTTTTTGGCGATTTTTTCGGTTTGGCGATTTTATAATTTTTTATTTTTTCAGTTTTACCGTTTTTGAAAATTTCAAGAGTTTTGCTCTTACGGTTTCCAAGATACAGCAAATAGTCAAAATTACATAGTCAAAATTGCATTAACTGATGGAACACCCTTTAATTTAAATTTTTTTAAATTTTTGTGTTAATTTTTGTAGTCTGTATAAAAATACACTAGCCTTACAAATTTCAAGTGTATATACATACAATTGTATGTATATTACATGGAATTTTAAAATTTTTCGTTGCTCGTTTTGGAACACCCTTGAATTTCCAATTCTCATGTATTTGTTGTTGTAGCGGCCAAAGGTCTACATACTGTGTCCAAATTTCAGGTCTGTAGCTCTTACGGTTCTCGAGAAAATACTAATATAGTTTTAGACATCGTTAATTTTACATAACACAAAAAGTTAAAGTTTTCCAACCCTGGAAACGTCTTTTTAATTTTTTTGTATTTTTTTAATTTAAAATTCCAATTTTAGTTGTACTGAAGTGTAAAATATGTACATTTATTAAAAAGAAATAAAAATTTGTTTTCGGGAGTTACTTTTATATGGCAAAATGAAGTTTAAGTTTTCCAGCTCTGCAATCGTCTGCCCGATTTTGCTGAATTTCAATACCAATCTATTTTGGAAAATTTCTGACACACCAGTCCAAGAACGAAGTCTCTAGCTCTTCTGGGAGCTTCGGAAAACCGATTTCACGTACAGACAGACGGACAGACGGACAGACGGACAGACGGACAGACGGACAGACGGACATCGCTTATTCGTCTTCCCTATGCATAAGGATCCAGAATATATATATTATATGGATCGCTTATTGATATTATAGAAATTACAAACGGAATGACAAACCTATATATACCCTTTTACCATTTTTGTTGGTAAAGGGTATAAAAAGTAAAAGAAGGAATAGCTGAAAAAAGGTATCCTATAATTTATTCCAGAGTCAGATTAAAGTGTTGTGAAAATTTCTGGAAGTTCGATCCACAGGCTTGGTCTCCTATAAGCTACAAACAAACAAATACTCACGCCGTTTTATATATATATAGATGGAAGTAATAGTCCTGTTAAAACTGAGATTTTTAAGGTCACACCCATCACAGCTTTCTGATGGCCATTCTGAACAGAAATCATATTTTTTACATATGAACTTATTATTAAATCTTTCTAAAATTAACATCCTTGAGAAGAGCACATTTTTTTATACTATAAATTTTATATTTTCGAAATAAAAAAAATGTGAATTGCATGGATGCAAGAGTGACAAAGGAATTACTCACATATATAAAATTACACAATTATAATTGTAAAACTTTCCAATTGTACAGAAACTTGTTCGAATTTCCTGCCAGCTACAATTTGTCATTTCTATGCCTTGCTCCCTCTGTATTCTATACAATTTTATGTTGTAGTACATCACTATTCCCTAATTGGTCTGTGATCCTATTTTAGTTTTCTCTATTATTTATTAACAAAAGCCTTTTTTCCCCTATTGCACCTTAATTTTATTACTGCATTTTGCCCTATACAAACAAGTGTTGTTATGTCGACTATACTTACATTCATACACTTCATCCCTGCCAAAAATTTTTCTTTAAAAAATTAGGTCAATTGTAATTTACTATGAAATTCAACCTGAATTTCAAACATGTTTGTTACTATTTTGCCAGCATTCTACATTGAAACTGGTGAAAAAGGTTAATCTTTAAACTTGACAAATTTATTTAAATATATTTGGGGGCTTTAAATGAAGGTTTTGTAATATTAATAAATCGAAGCTAATTTGTTAAAAGTACAGAGAAAATGTGGCTATATGAATTTATTTTGTTGCACAAAAGTACTTTAAATTTTAATGCTAAATATAAGTAAAATATTTCAAGCGTAAGAATTTCCATACCATAAACGCCAAAAAAAAAGCTTGAACAACATAATTTTCCAGCTTCATTTATTGATGAAAATTTATTGCTTGCGATCGTAAATAATCGATTATCGCAAAAAAAAAATATGTTAGAAAGTAACGTCGCTTAAGTTTTTTGGCTGTTTTGATACGATATGGGTGGCCAATATAATTTTACTATCAAAATGAAGAGCACAATTAAGGGCCAATCCCAGGATGTCGACAATGTTCGTCCTGTCGCACACTTACATTCAAAGCAGAAACAGATTTTGATAGTTTGTTGTTGTTGTTTCAAATGTAAAAGTGCGATAAGTCGAAAGTTGTCGACCCCGTTGCATTAAAGGGATAAATGTATGCTAAAGTAAGCTTGAAGAAATAACTAAAACATTTTTTTATAATTATATTTATTTTAATGTTTTTTTTATGAATTTCGCTATGTATTTCGAACATAGCTATTAAGTAATGATTACTAATCGTAATGATTACTAATTTGATTACTTTTTTTTAAAGGTGAAGTAATGATTAAATTACGATTGTATTCAGTTTCGTACTTAGTAATCGTGATTACGATTACTAATAATGGAAAAGTAATCTGAATTACTTAAAATTACTAAAAATAATCAAAAGGAATCAAAAGTAATCAAAAAGTAATCCGACTACTTTCAAAGATTACTTTTGATCCTTAATAAATAATCAAAAAGAATCAAAAGTAATCCTTAGAAGTAATCGGATTATTTTTTGACTACTTTTGATTCTTTTTGATTATTTTTAGTAATTTTAAGTAATTCAGATTACTTTTCGATTATCAGTAATCGTAATCAATTATTTATCAGCAATTCTTTTAAAGGCAATTATATAATCATTACGATTCTTTTTAAAATGTAATCTAATCGATTACTAATCGTAATCGAAATTTAACAGCTCTGATTTCGAATCAGTTAAATAATTTGATGATGTTTTCCATCACATGATAGAAATAATAAATTTAAGATTATATTGCTATTAAGAATATTATTATTGTTAGAAAAAATTTTGGAGTTCCTTTAAGTTATTCTGAAAAAACTGCAAAAAAAATGTTTTCTTAATTTTTGCTCAAAAAAAGTGCACGAAAAAATATTTTTTTGGCATAAGATGTTAACGAAATTTGCTCGCTAGATCCTAAGCTACATTATTGCTATAGATAACTAAACGCTATCACCAAGTCTGAATTACCTGTTGGCCAAAAATTGATGACAGAATAAAAAAAAAATTTAACAGTGATACCGATTTTTTTTTAATTTACTGTAGAAGTTGATTTATAAATCAAAATTCAGGGGTCTAATCATTGCTTTCGATAACTAGCTGATTCGATCACGTTTTTCAGTTTGAGAGTATGGAATTTGATATTGTATTCAGAAATTTTAATAGTAGCACGGCCTACCGCAATGTATGTGACACATAGGTATGTAGTATGTGAATAAAAACATGTGCATGTTATATTTGAAATAATTTATTAAAAAGTACATACATACACACAAAAAAGTAATATGAATGATTTTGTAATATTAATTAAAATATTTGTAATATCAATAAAAATATTATTTAAATTTTCACCTATAAACAATTTGATAATATTAAGTAAGTTTTTCCACTCAAATTAATAAATACAATAAAAAATTTAATTGAATCATTTAAATTTTTAATTGAAAATATTAATTGGTGAATACTTTTTTCTGTGTATGTACATATGTACATTGGTTGTGGAAATTGAAAATATATATCTATTTGTACTTCAGGTAAAAAACAAAATAACATATGTACTTACATACATACAAGGCACATTCACAAGGTAGGAAAGAGAAAACTCAAAAAATAAACATCAATAATTTTTAAAATTTTTTTTGCTTTATTAGCTCTTTGATATTAGGAGATATTTCTGATAATGCACATCTCAAATCATTTTCTCCATCCAATCGCGATCGGTTTTTAGTTTTAATTGATAAAAGAGCAGAGAAGCTTGTTTCACACAAATACGTTGAGGAAAATTGTATTAACAGCTTTAACGCTTCAGATGCTACATTTGGATAAGCTTTGGAGTATTTAACCAAAATGATTCTATTTCAATTGATTTAAAATCAAATTCTGCAAATGAATCAGATTTTAGCTCAATGAATTCTTTCTGCAATATTTCAGGTATTTTATCAACACTATTATTGAAAGGATTTCTAAGTAAATTATTTTGCCACGACTCTGTTGTTATTTCAGGGAAGTACCTATGAAACTCATCATAAAGCATATCCAAATGTGTTGTTATCAAAGATTCCAAATTAATGTGTTGTAAGTCGTATGTATTTATGGCTTCATTCCATAAAGGCCTTGATTGAATCATATGATTCAAAATATTAATGTTTTTTCTTTTTTTCTTTGCACTCAAAAGAAAAATTTCTACCTCAGATTTTAAATTATACAATCGTTTAAGCATGTTTCCTTTCGACAACCAGCGAACTTCTGTATGAAACAATAGTTTTGTGTAGTCAGAACTGAGATTCAGGCACAAAGATTCAAATAGTCGTGTTTTTAAGGCACTTGTTTTTACAAAATTTACAACATGAATTGCGGTTTGGAGGGAAATTTTAAATTCTTCTGTCAATGTCGATGAATTATACAATGGGACCCAATTATGTCTGGATTCTGTAATTTGGCCAATTTCAAAAATCCAGGACGACAACCTATCATAGATGGTGCACCATCGGTGCAAATTCCAGCAATTTTTTTCCAGGCAATGCCATTTTGTGATAAAAATTCAGAAAGCACGTTGAAAAGATCCTTGCCTTTTGACGTTGTGGGAAGAGACGTCATAAAAAGGAATTCCTGGCACATTATTCCTTCTGAAATATATTTACTATAAAATAAAAGCTGGCTTGCATGAGAAATGTCGGTAGTTTCATCGCACTGGAGCGCTACACACGGAGAGTCTTTTATTTTCTCAATCAATTGTCTTTTGATGTCCGCAGCCATATCATCAATTCTTCCCTTAATAGTAGCATTTGACAGCATTACTTGCTTTATTTTGTCATTGCTTTTTTTATCAAGCATAATTCTTCCAACTGCTGTTATACACTGCTTAATCAACGTTTCACCAACTATATGCGGCTTTTTGTTTCTTGCAATGTGCATCGCAATTTCGTAGGAAGCTTCCACGGCCCGTTCTTTTTCAAACAAAAATTTCCAGTTGAGTCCAACCAAATTTTCTATAGAGAACTAAGTTTGGCAATAAAAAAATCCATTTTCTTGTCTTTTACTTCCGGATGATTTGCTGTTAGGTGCCGTTCCAGCTTGGATGGTTTCGTTGGAAAGAGTTTTATGACAAATTACACATTGTAAAGCCATATTTAATATAATCTTCATTATAAAGCCGTCTTTTAGAACTCATTTTTGAAATGTTAATGTTTTATTTGACAATTAAAACAAGCTCAGCGGCTTCAATTTGCTTTGAAAAAATGTTAAAAAAAGAAAACACCTGGCAACTTCACGGCGAAAAACTAAACAGTGTTAACAATTTAGCGCAACTTAGAGAAATATACGTTTTACGTTTATTATACAAAAGCCATATTACTAAATCTTATTAATATCAACTTTTGAGGAATCATAACAATATTTGTTTAGCTCTTCGCGGACCCCTTGGAATTTTCATACGGACCCCCATTTGAGAACCGTTGCGCTAGCGAATGCTATAATCTCAAAATGGAAAACGTCATCGCATCAGCTCGTTATCGAAAGCAACGAATAGACCTCAGACTTTAGTAAATAATTGTCATTTGATTAACGGTATTTCACAAATGACAACAGAGTTGTTACTTGTATTACAAATAACATACCTGGCTTGCAACTATAACAGCATTTAAGTTTAAATATAACAAACACATGTGAAATTTGAGATTTTCACCTAAATTTGCCATCTTGTATTCAAACCGTAACCTTGAGCTACAATAATTCAAAACCTACTCAAAATGTTTAAATCACATATATAAAATTTCAGTTAATAGAAATGTTTTCTATAAAAAAGTCAGAGAGGAAATACAATTTTCTAAATCGATTTAAACCATTTTTGGCCAAGCTCTTGACTGTGTGTATCCTCCCCCTTTCTATCCTTTCATTTATTAAAAAACATCAATTACATTTTTATCAGTGTATCTTCTGTAATGGTTAATGGGATAGGAAATTGTTTCGAACATACACAAATACTATTGAAGTGCTGTGCACTAACAAGAGATAACAGTGGCAGTTATTTTGGATGTGTGACTTAATTAATAATTAAAAATTTCCTTGCTTCAATTGTTGCTTAAAATCATGCACATCCTTTCTATTACTTGCTGCGCATCTTTAAAATTTAAATGTAATGTATTTTTTATGCTAATAAGTGACCTTTAAGCAGGCCTGTCAAATAAAATAATTTTCTTCAAAAAAAAAAAAAAAATATAAGTTGGTATCACACGATGCGTTTCTTTTTTATCTGACATGTCAAATTTACCACTAAAAAATTTATAAATTTATATACATGTCATGTGAAAGCTTTAGGACTTTGCTTGTATATGAAAGTCAGGTGGTGATGTCAAGTGTCCTAATTTTAATTCTATTTTAATCTGACTAAAGGCTTTGATATACATTTTTTAGAGCTATGCTTTTTATGTCGGACACAAGATCTAGGATGTGAATTTCGTCGTATTTTAGATATAACAGTGCTGGCAAAAATATTAAAAAATAAAATATGGCTGGTGTAACTAAACATGTACGTTTCGTATCAAAAAAATTTAAATTCGCCTGCAAATTAAGTTCTCTGACAAACATGTGAAGTGGCATATCAGTTCCTAAACTTACAAGTCACATATAACAAAAATGCCGTGTGAAACCAGCTTTAACAAAATTTATATATTTATATAAAAATCTTAAATTTCTTTATCTTTTCAACACACACTTTGTTGTTTGATTATGAAGATTGTATTTATATCTAAAATTTCTTGCACTTTATATACAAAAACTTTTAACATGAATATATGTCTGAGTGTATATGATAAATGAATTATTGGTTTTAATATGCTTTTTACATTTTAAAATTCATTTATTCAGTATAGCAAAATATACTTTCATATTTATTTATGTTTGTTGTTGTGAAAGTCCTGAAACACTTACATGCATGTGTATGTTTGTGTGTATGTATGTTTTAAAGAAACCTTATTCGTGTGGTTTAATTTAAAATAAATATCTTAGTAATTTACATTTTATTAAGATTCTCCAAAAACAAAATGGAAAAAGTTTCAAAAAACATCACACCATATCCTTTCGTTATGACTTAGAGAGATGTCAGTTTAAAAATAAACTAAAATACATAAAAATAATTTGACTTTTTTTGAAAACAAATTTTAAGCTCAATTAAGTTATAAATTTATTGATGATATTTAGGAAAAGATAATTTTGGTTTTTGTTTTCTTTTATTATTTATACTTTCCCTGTGGGGATAGTTTGTTGTTTAAATTATTTTCTTGTGACAAAATGATGACAGTTAAGAGAATATTATAAATATGTTAAAATTTTATATTTAATTTGTGTTGTATTCATGTGTTTTTATATAAAAAATTTAATTTATATAAATCATATCGTTAATAATAAAAAAAGCCTTTTACGTCCCTTTTCACAATGTATGGTTAAGAGTTAACGTGAACTTTAACTGACAGTTCTTCATACAAAAGTTGCAGTTAAAGTCTCTGTTATCTTTTAACCATACATTGTGAAAAGGTACGTTAATGAACTTGCCTATAAGTATAACATTTGGGCTCTCCATTAGACCGGGTTCACACACAGCAACTTTTGTTGAACAACAAGTTCTTTGAATTGAGTGATTTAATAATTAAATCTTTTGTGGCATTTGCTTAAGATTTATCCAGAAGTGGCGAATACTAACTTACTAGTCATAGAAATATATTTAAATGGTATTGATATGGTATTGAAAATCATAGAAATTAATTGCCAACAGCTGATACTATCAGCTGATACCATCGGTTCAAGTTCAGAATATTAATCTTAAAAAATTTGCTGATTTTGCATATTTTCCTATACAAAATAAAAAATGTCTTCTTTACTAAAAATTCACAAAAAAAAACGGATTCACCATTTAATGTTTTTAGTTAATTTTTGTAACTGAGTACTTGATGTAGTAATGGCTAAGGCAGCATTTAATAGAATGGGAATTACTTGGGGCATCCAAGGCACACTGGAGGACCTTGACTACGCTCACACCTTTTCAGATGTGCAATCTAAGTTATCACTAGTCCAGGAAATATTAGCAAGACAAAAGTAATGAGGATGAACGTAAATAAGGAGCATACATTGACTGCTCAGAGTCAGGCACTCGACGAAGTAGAAGCATTCTGTTATCTGGGAAGCGTATTGGATAAAATTTATGGTTCCAAAGCTGACACATCTAGTTGCATTAACAAAGCCCGGCAAGCATTCTGCCAACTCAAATCAGTGTAGAATTCGTCATATATATCAAGAAGGACGAACCTAATGATGGGTTAATTCAAATGGAAAATCCACCCTGTTGTACGGTTGCTAGACGTGGAATGCAGCACCACGTGTTTGTAAATAAATGCCTAAGAAAGATTGTACACATTTTCTGGTCTAGAGCAATCTCAAATTATCGTATCTGGTAGGAAACTGGTCAACAACCTATCCAAGTTGAAATCCGCAAAACGCAAATGGAATTGGATTGGACAAACAAGCTAAACAAGCCATATACTGCAACCCGTAGGGCAGTCTACGTGTTAGAAGACCACCACACACCTGGAGACGGCAAATTGAAACTGAATTATTCCATTTACAGTTGCATTGGAATGAAATTAAACATTGTGCATCAGATCGAATTCATTCGAAAAGCCATCTGACGGCCCTATGCTCCTTGCAGGAGTAAAAGGAATAAAAATATATGTATTAATTAATTTGAGTAGAAAAACTTAATTAATATTATCAAATTGTCTATAGGTAGAAATCTAATTAATTTTTTAAGTGATATTACAAATATTTATTTTTTTTTTTTTTGATATTACAAAAGTTATTCATATTACTCGTTTTGTGTTTTTATGTAAATTATGCTCACCACTAAGTGATCCGAGCACTCTCGAAATTAGATTTTTTTTTTTGAGTTGACTTATGCGTGCACTTGTCATGAAAAAAACACGACACGTGCCCATCTCTAATAGAAACGGTATTTTGTGTACAAGAAGTACTTTTTTGAACTCACTTATATTTGTGATACACTATATAATTATGATATATATAATTTTGTAGATTTTTTTCATAAACATATGTATGTACATATTTATTTGGTTTCATATAATTCTTGTTTCTGGTTGTTTTACTTCAATATTTTTTAACTCTTTTTTTTTGGCTTAAAATATTAACACTGAAATACTTTTCCTTTTTTTACATACAAATATACACATAAATATACATATATGCATATGTAAGTTTGAATGTATGTGTGTGAGTGTATGTGTGTGTGTGTGTGTATGTGTGTGCTCCTAGTTTGTTAAAGTGCACTTATACAAGTTGTTTCTCAATTGTTGTTGTTATTTTTACTGGTCGTTGTTAGTACAAGTAAATGAAAAACAATAAATGAAATTAACATTTGAACATTTAACATGCATGTGAGTTATTTTCTTTTTTTTACTACCAATTTATATGGAAGTTGTATTTTGTAGTTTGTTGTAAGTGTTTGTGATATTTTGTTCATATTCTTGCATATGTATGTATGCAAAATACATTCAATAGCTTTCGTATCAAGAGGTAAAATATGAAAGAGCACTTGTTTTATTGAAAGTGTTGTGCCATAATAGCTTAAGCTCTTTTTTTACTTTTTCTATTTTTCTTTTATTTAAAAGAATATTTGCAGAATTTTTGAGTATATTGTGCAAATTGATTCAGTTCTATTTAAAAAAAAATTATTCTTTTCCAGGAAGACTAAAAGGGAATATGATAAATTGAAATATTTTTTTAAACTTTAATTTAAAATTACCAGCAGCACTTTAGAAATAATTGTTTGCAGGTTGTGGCAGTAATAGCTGTAACATAAATGGCTTTTAAATTGGAAAAATTATAATATTAAAACTAAAGGTAATTAGGATTAAAAAATATTAAATATAAATGTGTAAACATAAATTTATTTATTTATTAAATATCGAAAGAACCCAGCAAAAAAGTTTGCTTACTAGAATGCAAAAAAGTGTATGTACTCTTCAGTCGTAAGTACATATAATTTGACTGAATAACCCATTATTTTTGTATGAGAAGTTCAAAAAGTATGCGGTACCCTCTACATTTTGCCTACAAATATCCAAAAGTTAATAGATTACTGATTGCCTAAAATTATTCAAAATTTAATGGGTTATTTTGTGGATTACTTTTTACCTAAAGTTTTTCAAAAATAATTTTTTGCTAGTAAAAATAAATAGAATTTTGTTAAAAAGTTTTCTCTATATAAACTTCATTATTAACTGGAAAGTACTACAATAAGTACTTTCACGTAATGATATAAATAAGTACCACTCATTACTTTGTAAGCCATTAAAAGAGTAGGCACTACCCATTACAAAATCTTGAAAAATTTTTGCTGGGAAGTGTTCGCAGTCTCGAATAAAGAAAATATGTAAGTAGATAAAAGATTTTATTTATGAATTTTGAAATACGTATCTAGCCCTTGCTGCAAAAACGTCATATCTGAAAATATGGGATATTTTTAATAATTGATTTTCTAACTAGCTTGATGAAACTTTAGTGTCAAAAATCTAATCTAATGAGCAAATTAGTCAGCGAAAAAATTAAGCGGTTTTTTACAAAAGTATAAAATATTTCTTCTTTTTCTTTTTGACTGAATCTTTATCATAGTTTTTAACTTTTTTCTGTTTTACTCTTTGGAAAAATTTAAATTAAATTAAAGAAAACGTTTCCTTTAAGTTTAACATTTGTTAACGCATTAATAATCCCAAATTATTATTTTACTTATTCAGTAAAATATTTTTTTATTAAAAATACCTTGAAATTGATTATTGAGGGGTTTAGCTGGATCCTATTCCAATTTTACTGCTGCTAATGCAGATCACCAGGGAAACTTTACCCTTATATGTTGTTATGGAAATGGCAGCAAGCAGAGTTAATGCAAATGTATTTATTAAGAAAACATTTGCTAAACAAAAAGAATTGTCCAGAATCATTTAGCTAAGAATTAAATACACTTGCATACGCACAACAACAACAATAACGAAATGGCTTTTGCTTGTTAAGAAGTAACACACACATACATGACAGTGCAGATAAAAACAAGTAAGAGTGCTATATTCGGCTGTGCCGAATCTTATATACCCTTTACCAACGTACGTACATACATATATATAGTATACAGACACATACATACATATTTGTTTTCATCTTGGGAGCTTTAATTTTAATTTTTCAAATTTCATTCGCTAAACTTTTCTTTCAGAAGCATAAAATATATTCAATTTATAAAGAAAACGAAAAAAATTTTTAGACCTATTTAATTTTACATAACACAAAAAGTGTGAGTTTTCCAACCCTGGAGTCATAATTTTGGATTTTTCTGATTATTGATACCAATCTAGTTCTTTAAAAAATACATAAAATATGTTAAGTGAACAAAGCAAAAACGAAATAAGGAAAAACTTAGTTTCATTTAATTCCTTTAATATTAAAAAATTCAGTAAAGTGCGACTTTGAATCGCGCACGAAAGGCAGGCTATTTTGCTTTTTCGAAGATTTTTTCAGTTTAAACGATTTTTTCAGTGTTGTCGCTTTTTTCTCGTTTCGGCGATTTTTTCTGTTTTTGGAGGTTTTTTTCTTTTTGGCGATTTTTTTCTGTTTTTGGGCTTTTCTTCATTTTGGAGATTTTTTTTCAGTTTGGAGATTTTTTTTTCAGTTTGGCGATTTTTTTTTGGTTTTTTTTTCATTTTGGCGATTTTTTTCTGTTTTTTGGGGTTTTTTTCGTTTTGGCGATTTATTTAATTTTGGCGATTTTTTTCATTTTGGCGATTTTTTTTTCAGTTTGGCGATTTTTTCTGTTTTTTAGGTTTTTTTTCGTTTTGGCATTATTTTTTTATTTTGGCGATTTTTTTTCATTTTGGCGATTTTTTTTCATTTTGGCGATTTTTTTTTCATTTTGGCGATTTTTTTTTTCATTTTAGCAATTTTTTCGTTTCATGCGATTTATTTTAGTCTTAGAAATTTTTTTTAATTTGGCGCTTTTTTTCGTTTTGGCGATTTTTTTTTGTTTTTGGCGATTTTTTTCAGTTTGGCGATTTTGTAATTTTTAGATTTTTTTGTTTTACCGTTTTTGAAAATTTCAAGAGTTTTGCTCTTATGGTTTCCAAGATACAGCAGTTGTCAAAATTGCATAGTCAAAAGTGCATTAACTGATGGAACACCCTTTAATTTAAATTTTTGGAAATTTTAGTGTTAATTTTTGTAGTCTGTATAAAAAGTGTATATACATATAATTGAATGTATATTACATGGGATTTTAACATTTTTCGTTGCTCGTTTTGGAACACCCTTTAATTTCCAATTCTCATGTATTTGTTGTTGTAGCGGCCAAAGGTCTACACACTGTGTCCAAATTTCAGGTCTGTAGCTCGTACGGTTCTCGAGAAAATACTAATATAGTTTTAGACATAGTTAATTTTACATAACACAAAAAGTTACAGTTTTCCAACCCTGGAAACGTTTTTTTAATTTTTTTATATTTTTTTAATTTAAAATACCAGTTGTAATCGTACTGATGTGTAAAATAAGTTTATTTATTAAAAAAAATAAAAATTTGTTTTCGGTAGTTACTTTTATATGGCAAAATGAAGTTTACGTTTTCCAGCTCTGCAATCGTCTGTCCGATTTTGCTGAATTTCAATACCAATCTATTTTGGAAAATTTCTGACACACCAGTCCAAGAACGAAGTCTCTAGCTTTTCTGGGAGCTTCGGAAAACCGATTTCACGTACAGACAGACGGACAGACGGACAGACGGACAGACGGACAGACGGACAGACGGACAGACGGACATCGCTTATTCGTCTTCCCTATGCATAAGGATCCAGAATATATATATTTTATGTGTCGCTTATTGATATTATAGAAATTACAAACGGAATGACAAACCTATATATACCCTTTTACCATTTTTGTTGGTAAAGGGTATAAAAATTAAGTAAACAACCACCACGATTGAAAACAATCACTGGAAATGCTGCTGAGATTATCTAAACGTTGCTGTTACATTCTGGAATTTTTGTTTGAAGTATAAAAAGGGTGACGCATCTGCTGGCAGAACAGTCTATCCAGAACTCAGTATGAAGTTCAATTGTCTAGTAGAAGATCATAAAGTTGTTTACTGTGAAGTCTTGTTGTCTTCAGTGAAGGGTAAAGTAACGCAGCTGTAAAAGTAAAATGAGTGAGTCATTATTGTTGTATCAACGATGAGCGTTGGCAGAGCAAGGATTATGTGTAATAAACAGCAAGGAGAGGTGTATTGTATTCAATACCAGTGCAGTGAGTTTTAAGAAACGTGTATATACCTGCAGAAAATGCGAATATTGAAATTGTACTCGTAGTGATTTACTAGTGACATTGTCAGTACTATTGACCAAGTGTACCGCAGCCAATGTAATCGCTTATTGACATCTAACATAGGGTTGTTATGGAAAATCTACCAGTAGACTTTAGCACTATTCTTTTACGACCATAAGTGGACGTTTGAACTTAAAATTCACTAGAAACTTTTTAGTTAACATTCGTCTACAATTTTATAAGGGTTGGAGCAACAAACTTAAATACGCAAATACATGCATATGTACGTAAGTTTTTAACATTATTGCATAGCATAATAAAAAATATAAACAAACTATTGACGCGTTCATTGACAATGTCACCAGAAATACACTAGAACTTTTGTCTCTAACGTATCTCTAGTCGCACACAAAAGGAAAGTTGTCGACATTTCAACTAGTGCAATTGTCGCTAGAGTGTTGACATAGAGACATATGGTTCTAAGCTGGCTAGAGGGATAGAACAGCGTAGTAGACGTGTTGGTATCCAGTTATGGTATATTTAAGCAGTTGTATTTGTGTATATAAGCTTTTGATTAGTATAAGTGTATTTTTTTAGTAAATAAAATAGTGTCATAACTAACCCTAGTTAGTACATTTGGGTCTTTGCTAATCCTCGAGTGCACGGAAAAGCGTTTTTAAAACGTAAAAATACATTATCATGTATATTTATGATTTAATTAGGCTAAAGTTCGTATCGCCTTGTAATGGGTGTTTTTTATTGAGGTATAGAACTTTAAGTTGGCATCACTTTTTTAACTGGCGGCCATTTTGTCAGCTGTCAAGTGATTAATATTTAGTTTGGTTTGCCATTTCATCATGAACAGGTTGACAAAAGAACAACGCTTGCAAATCGCGCAAATTTATTTCGAAAATAATGGTTCAGTTCGCGAAGTTTACCGCAAGCTCCGTCCATTTTATGGTCGACATAATCGTCCATCAGAGCAATTAATTCGGTTAACCATGGATCGTTTCGCACTACGTTTACTCTATGTGATAATACGCATGTGCAGAGACGTCGAACAGTGCGCACCGAAGAAACAATTGCCGCTGTAGAGCAAAGTGTTGAAGAGGACCCGAATGAATCGATTCGCCACCGTGCACAGCAATTGGAGCTTTGTCCATCAACTTTATGGAAGATTTTGAAGATTTTGAATGTGGATGAGTTGTGGTTCCAACAAGACGGCGCTACATGCCACACAGCGCACGTCACAATCGATTTATTGAAGGAAACATTCGATGAGCGCATAATTTCGCGGAATGGACCTGCCAATTGGCCACCAAGATCGTGTGATTTGACACCATTGGATTATTTTCTTTGGTGATATGTGAAGTCGCTCGTCTACGCCAACAAACCAGAAACGTTAGGGGACTTGGAAGCCAACATTCGTGGCGTTATTGCCAACATACGGCCCCATATGCTCGAAAAAGTGGTTGAAAATTACACCTGTAGAATTGGCTTTATTCGAGCCAGCCGCGGCGGCCACATGCCCGAAATCATATTTAAACATTAATGGCATAAAATTATCCTTCCAATAAAGCCAAATTGATGGACATTAAAACGATTTTCTTGTGTTTTATTTCAATTCGAAGTTCTATACCTCTAAAAAGAACACCCATTATATATATTATCATACTGTATTTATAATAAATAAACTGTTTCTTTTAAAACATAAATATCATCATTATGAAACCTTAGCAAAGGTTATTGCAAATCTTATTACTGGAAAAGCAATTCACTTAAAACCAAAAAAAAATTAAATAAAAACTTAAATTTTTCTTTGAATATGAAAATTTCCTGGAAAATATTTAAGAATATAAAATTGTTTAAAAAAAGTCTTCTAAATTAAAGAAGAGACTTTGCAAGGTAGATAGAAAAAAGGACACACACAGCTATAGCCAAGGAAAAAGAGTGAAACATTATAATAAAATTTGCCTTAAAAAATATAAAAATACTCTACAACACTTACTGGTGTTTATGCAAATTTGTATGCAACCTTGTTAGCAAAACATGACCCAACATTATTTTTCTTGTATCCAAAAAAAACATTTTTTGTTTCTATTCTTATTATATTGGTTCATTGTCTTCATTGTTATTGAACAAAAATTTTTGTTGGCAAAAGGTAAAGTAAATTGTGCATAAATTTAATATTTTTGTATATTATAAATATACACACATAAAGATAAAAGGACAGCAATAAGGAAGCAAAAGCTTTAATGAAAGCTTCAATGTCTTATCCTTGTTTTATTCATTTATTTATTTTTTATTTCTTTAAGTTTTATTTCATGCTGGAGTTTGTGTTCAAAAAAAAGAAAAATTTGTGTAAAATAAGGGCTTTTTTCTTAAATAATATTTAATATATTAAATAAATAAAGATAAAAAAAAATAATACATGGAAGATAAGAATATTTTGTTATTATTTTTTATGTGACACAAAAAAATTTTTTAATATGGCTTAGACAAGAGGCGACTAAAAAATAATTTGCAGTGGTATTTGGTATATAAAGGTATCAGTTGATAACATAGTTAAATAATCGGTGAAGATAATTTTATCGATTCTGTCTTGAAGACCGCTGGCTTGTGCTCTTTAAATTATTCTTGAATCTAGCTGTAGGGGAAAAAATATGTGTTTTATTACCTTCACACCTTTGCTAGCTGATTTAACAGCTGATAGTTGCTTTTTGTTTGGTCTCATTTGTGATTTGATCATACATAGCATCGCTAAAAAATTCTTGAAATTTTGTAACAAAAAAAAGTATAATACAATATAATTACCTCCTTCTTTTTAATCCTTCATCATCCATTGTTACATATATGTTACAAAATTTAACATAATACACTTTTAATTTAATACACTTAGTCCAACGTTTCTCAAGTTTTTGTATCCCTTCCAAAAAATAAGATTTTTTGAGCTCCTTAAAATGGGCCTTTGTTTGTGAAAAGATTCGTTGTTGGAGTCAAATCTCTTTCCGACGAACCATTTCTTCAAGTTTGGGAATAAAAAATACTAACTCGGGGCGCAGTCTGAAGAAAAGAGTGGATGAGGGTCAACTCGTAGCCCAATTCATGGATTTTAGCGATGGAAACTGCACATGCGCTTGTGGGCCATTGTGAGCAAAAGCGGCACCCATCTTGCAGACAACTTTTTTAAGCCCTGCTGATCATTTAAATCAAAGCCATACTGTCATATGATATGCCTGTGGCATCAAAAATCTCACGCACTTTTACTCTTCGATCGGCCAGCACCATATCGTGGATTTTTTCGACATTTTCGGGTGTACTGACCGTCTAGAACGTTCAGCATCATTTGTAGTTGTGCGACCACTTTCTTACGATTGAAATCGATGGTGCAGAGTCCGCATAGTATTTATGGAATTTTTTATTGGTTTGATTGATGGTTTTAATTCGCAAGCAATTATGTTTAATGAGCACTCGAAATTCACCACTTTTTTTCCTTTTTTTGAAAAATACACGAGGTTGTATGTTTTAAACAGCTGTTAAACGCAAAGTAAATGACGACACTTACTCAAAATTTGACAGTAGTCTATTAACAGGTGGTACTTGATGGGAACTGTGCTGCATTTCCTATAACTATGAGGGAAGTTTGAAAAGTCACGGACTTATTGATCCGCGCCCGTACCCAAATTAACACGATATGCCTAATTTCAAAATGCTGAAATTCTCATGGACGATAAATAATTCAGTAAGATATGTTATGAGCCTAGCACATATAAAAATGCGCCGACTAAATTCAAAATTGAGAGGTCTTCGCGCTCTTCTGAAAATTACAAATTGGCATATTTGATAGTTTGACATTGTAGGGACGACATAATCTTAGTGAGACGGAGATTTTACGAAAGCTTGTAAACCAAGATACTAGACTTCGAGCTGTGAAGATTCAAATTGTACAATAACTAAAGCGCAGCGACCATCGTATGCACCATAACTTCGGCCAATGGGGTCTAGAACAAATTTAAACTATTTTGGTACATAAAAAAATATTTTCCTATCATTGAAAAAAAATTAGAAATAATCAATGAATAACAAAAATTAAAAATTTTAAAAACCCCCGCTATATCTAGAAAAGATGTGATATCTTCTGAACGACTGAACCGATTTTATTTAAACATAGTTAAGAACCTTTTCGATCAAGTCATTTTTTAAACAAAAAAAAATTAAATCAAAATCGGTCCAGCCGTTTGGGCTGTACGTGGACACGGACAGATACACACACTACAAACTTATAAGCTTGTAAGCAAATTAAAATTGTAAATATGCCGATGACATATTCCTGTTAAGCCATAAACATACTTACATGGCAGAAAAACTTGCACTACATGAGACATCTGTGGCAAAAGTTGGTCTGAAGATCAACTGAGCGAAAACTAAATCGATGAGAGTAAATGCTTACAATATCCAGTCATTCTTCAATATCAATATCAATTCAACAATATCCAGTCATTCTCAATCAGCGGCTTGCTAGTTGAAGACGTCAATAGCTTCTGTTATCTAGGGAACTTTATAGATGTAAAAGGAGGATCCACTGCTGATATTACAAATTGCATAAATAGCGCTAAACGCACAAACGGACTCCTGAATACTGTATGGAATTACCCATACATGCCAAGGCAGACTAAGATAGCTGTCGGCTCTTCTTTACAGTTGCAAAACGTAGAATAAATGTCCATACAATCTGAATCCACTCCAAGTCATCACCAACAGATGTCTGAGAAGGATAATGAAGATCTTTTGGCCAACATTAATATCAAATAATGTTCTATTATCAGCAACAAATCAAGTACCTATGTATATCAACAAAAACTCTTAAGCGCAAATGAAATTGGATTGGTCACACATTGGTAAAATCACAGAATGACTTGACTGGAACCGCGCTCGATTGGAACTCCCAAGGCAGTCATAGAAGGCAGAGATCACGATAATGGCAAAAATATGGAATGATATTAAACTGTTAGCACCTATACGCATGATTGGGTTTTATTTGTTACGGCCCTATGCTCCAGCTTGGAACGATGGGAATGAATAAAAATTAAAAGTTTCATTGTATGAAGATTTATTTTATAGTTTGATTGAGTTAATTAAATTTTTGTTTAAAAACTTGAATAACTAAAAAGTTTATCTCATTCCACTTAGTTTTAAACTAATAATCCAATTTAGTTAAAATGCTAATATATTTGAAAACTTACTTTTGAACTCTCTAAGTCATTTTTTAAACTTGTTTAATTTTACTTATACAAATAAATGTAACAAAAAAAAAATTAAAAATAAACTTCTATCTATCTAACAGTCTGCAAATATAAAAAAACACAAATTTAAATGCAGCCAAAGATAATAATTTTTCAACATTGATTGACCTTGTTTAAAAGAAAATAAATATAATTTGAAGGTATAACGTCATTTGCATATGAAAATTTTCATTAAAATGTAAAAATTAACAAAGGAAAAAATTTTTCCACAGAAAAACATCATCAAACCAATTGTATTTAAATTATTAGGAAGTTAAAATACGGTCAAAGTATGAGTGACATTTAATAACGTTTCGTATAGTCGGTCTAATGATTTAAGCGAAAATATGTAGAATGAATATCTCTCTATTTTTCTACAAAAATTTGGGGTATGCCTTTTTGAATATATGTATTTTCTGTATAATTAAGTAAATTAATATGCTTGAACAATTAGTCAATTATTATGCAATTATTGAGAATTTTTATATTCTTTAATAATGAAATGTTTCGTAGAAGAGAACGAACGGCCTTTATATATATTTATTTCTCGCAAAACCAAGCAAACAGAAAATTGACAGATATAAAGATACGTTTGTATGGAAAGTTGTTTAATATACTTTCACATCGATGAAATTAAAAAGCAATACCTACAGAAGACTTTTTTTTTAGTATAAACCGATAGAAATTTTATTCAGAAGTTTAAAAAAGAAGTTAAAAAGAAAAATAGTCACAATAATGTGAATCCTGATAGGCGCGTTGACAGATCAATGCTCGGTCAGAGTAAGAACCAGCATATAGGAAACTGGCACTGCAGATTTTTGTAGGATGTGCGGGGATGAAGAGGGATCAGAAACCATTGAACATATTTTCTGTCACTGGCCAAGCTGCAACGTCATAGACTTAAATGGCTGAGCAAACGTTTCTATGAAAGCATTATTGATATCAGGAAGTGTAAACTAGAGGGCTTCATCACGGGAATCCGGTGACTCAATGACGGATAATAGGCTAATTTCTGGCTACAAATGGGAGGGGTGTAAATTTTACTTTTTTTTGGGAAACAGAAGGGAGTTACAATGGACCCAATTTTGTCTCCAAGTGTAGGTGCGGTATAGCATCACTCTTCCTAACCTAACCTAATGAAAAACGAAAATTTTGTTTGCCTCTAAGGAATTGAGTGTACAAGTTACTTGTATGAAATTTAAATGAATAACTCATGCAAGTTTTTGTTTTTTTATATTAAACAAAACAAAACAAAGCCAATATAATGTTTCTTTTGTAAATCACTAAAATAATTTCATATGAAACCACATAAATATATCACGCAATTCTTATGCTGCCTTTAGTTGTCAGCTAAAAAAAAGTATAATTTAAACAATATCACGCAAAATTAACATAAATTTAAAAATATCTGCAATCAGAATTTAAAAATCTTAAATAAATATTGCCCACTGCAAACCCTAGACATCTCAACAGCTGAAACAAAACAAAATAATATTAATATATTTTATAAGAAAGAAAAAAACTAAAAATATCTTAACAGTTAAAAGAAATAATAATGACACAGTAAAGCTTTGAATTTTGGCGCCACATAAAATATCCCATTAAATATATAACCCAAATCCTTATTATCTCTCTTTTTAATCACCTTTGAATTTTATAAATTTCTTGTCTCTTTTTGCCATATTCTATTTGCCTCCGCCGAGCCACCAGCCAGCCACCTTTTAGGAGCATTTGTTCCTGCTGATTTTGAATTTTTCTTTGGTTCAGCAAAGCAGCGGAAAAGGAAAGCCAAAAAGTAAATTGGTAAATATTTAACATGTCTAACAAGTGCTGAATAAAAATCAAATTTAAATAAAACAATACAACTCTAAGCTGTATGTGTGTGTGTGTGTGTTTGTGTGTGCTTGTGTATTGGTATTAACATAACGCTTGATGTAAATAGGTCTTTGGATAATATTTAAAATTAAAAATATAAAATTCCCCAGACGTAGTGCTTTAAGTTTTTTTTCGTATATTACACAGAGACTTTTAAGGACACTTTTTTTTTTGTTTATTGCTGAGAGACTTTTAAGGACAAGTAGAGATAAAAAAAACCAGAGTGACAAATGAATATAAATGCAAATAAAGACAGTTACGTGGAATGAGAAATTTAATAAATATTTAAGAAAAATAGTTAAAATAAATTCTTAGAAAAATATAAAGAAACTTGAAAGCTTGAAATTATTAAAAACATAATTTTTTTTAATAACTCAAGGGATAAGAAAATATAAATTATCTGTAATTACGATTACCTTTCCCTGTAATTCTAGCTGGATTTTAGGTTAAATTTTATGCAGCCTTTGTTTTGGTGAAGTTTATTTTTGTAGGGAGCAGACCCTTTTTGAGAAATCATTGTCATAAAGATTTTATGAGATTTAATATTTTTGAAAAATATACTAACATATTTATTTATTAAAGCGAAAATTATTTAAATTACATTCCACACGAATTTATCAGGCAAAGCTGTCAGCTGTTAAATATCTGTCATCTGAAGGGTGTTTTATTCAGTGAAAAGTTGGCCATTTTTGAAAATTATTCATTTAACACAGGGAAAACACGTCACTTAGTTAGAACTTACTACCAAAGTTGTTTTCACTCTAAATTTAACCAGAACTGGGCTTCAGCGGAAAACTGAAGAAGTGCACGATGAGTTTGGCGAATAAAATAATTATTTTAAAATTAAAAATTTCAACAATTTTCACTCGCACCAAAAGCACCTATCAGCTTTTAAATGGCTGCCTTAATAAAGCAGTGATGCCAACTAAAAGTTGTGACACTTTAAAAAGACACCCTTTAAATACGTTGAAATTGTACACCCTTATTTATAAAATTATTAAGGCTTCATTAAGGCTTTTTAAGTAAAATTTTATATGAAAATTTCGCACACGAAGGGTTCTGTACGGGCACTACATATCGTTCATTTACTTTATTAGTATCATAACTCAAAAAATGCGTTTCTGAGCTAATAATGCAAAATAATTCAGCATTTTGTATTTTATCTTGTGCAAAAACTTCATTTTAGTAGGTTTTACTAACACCTCGTGAGGGAAGAATATTTTTTTAGTTTCTTCATTGAGTTGTAAGTAAATTGAAAATTTTAAGCGCGTTTTCTGCAAAACTAGTTTTTTTGACTTGTGACACTATTGAGTTAAATGAGCGATATGTAGAACTATATGAAGTTTAGCCTATACAGTCGAATATCATACTTGATGTAGACATTTTTTAGAAAAATTTTTTGCTTTTGGACTTTTTTTTTTAGTTTAAGCACTTTTTTCGTTTCATCGATTTTTTTCACTTTGGCCACTTTTGTCAGTTTTAGCGATTTTGTTAGCTTGGAGCTTTTTCTTTTTGGCAATTTTTGTAGATGTTTCTACGATTTTTTTCGGCTGTTTTTTCTATTTTAGCGATTTAGTTTTGGAACTTTTTTCGTTTTTGCAGAATTTTTTTTGTTTTGTCGATTTTTATTTTTAGTTTTTTGGCGACTTTTGTACTTTTGGTGATTTTTTTTTTGCATTTTTGCATTCTAAGCGCTCAGTAAATTTTGAATGCCCTTTTTACGAAAGGAACAAAAAGCCCATATCGGTCACATTTACAGGGTTAAAATTTTCATTACAATTTAAAATTTTTTTGTGGCATTTCCAGCTTTGAGGCTTGAAGAATAAATATTATATTTTATAGCAGTGGGCATCAACTTAAATTTAGTTTAAGTCTACAGACATAAAATTTAAAACGTTACTAAAAACAAAAAAATTTTAGATAATACGAATGATTTTGTAAAAATCATATCTTTCTGATTCAGTTTTATAATCAAGGACTTGAAAATTTTATTAGCAAAAAAGTGGTTGAAATAGAAACTTCTATCGATAGGAAGAGAAATTCTACCCTTTATAATAAATGTAATAAATGGAAAAGAAATTAAAATATATATATATATATAATTTAGAGAAGAACGAAGGCTATAAAGCACATGTGACTGCAATTTTGTCACTAAAAAAGATTCTTAATAGTCACCAAGAGGCATTTAGCTTATTTTATCGTGCAAGTTCTCATTCCAATGCAGCTAATTTATAGCTGAAAATGTTTTGTTTTAAATTATTTTATACTTAAGATCTCTCTAGCAGTGTATAGTAAAACTTTTTTAAGGTTTTTGCTGATATTTAATGCAGCATATATGTACATACCTCCTGTATAAGATTATATAAGTGTTTTTATTTGATTTTTCATTCAAACTCGTTTCTCAATAGGGTGTCTTTCTTTTAGCGATTAAGCAAAGCTTTTTTATTACTCAGTGCTTTTTCTGTCTTAGTTTCTTATTTTTATTTTAGCTTTTGTATGTATATACGAGTATTTGTCCCAAGTAAAAAAATGAAATTAAGTCTACGCTTACGTGTTATACGTCTTATACATTTACATATTTAAAACATTTAATAGAAAGTCTTGACACCTTTTGCCAACGCCATTAAATTGAAGGTGTTTTTCTTTTCTTTCTTTTTTGTGCAAGCAGGCATAAAAAATGTTAAATTGGAATAAAAAGTTGAAAAAAATTAAATACATGCAAATCAAATTGAGATTTAAATACATGATTAAATCTTTGATTTTTTTTAGGTGTTTTAACATTTTGCTTGCTCTAGTTTCATTTCTGGCGAACAATATTTGTAGGAATAAAAATTTACTAAGGTTATATTATGATTTCCTATTAAGGTTAAAATACAGACATTCAATTTGGTAAACAGGTTAATTCTTATGTTTTTTAAGTGGTTAGATGTGTACATATGCTAATATAAAAGTTATTTATAGTCTTAGAGTCTGATGCCCTTATGCAAAAACGATTGTTAAGGTTAAAGCATGCTTTAAAACCGGTTTCGCCATACAAAATTCGTTTGTTAAACCAACTTTAAGTTTAACAATTGTTTTAGCACAAGGGGGTAGTAAGTCTTGTAAAACATGAAAAGCAATTGCATTACTTACACTAACTCATTGCGTTAACTTTGCTTACACGTGATTTTCATTATAAAAGCTTTTAATTTTTAAGGTGGGGCAAGTAAATTTTAAATTTGGCGAATTATTTTACAAAAAAAAATATAATAATTTTTTTTACTTTTAAATATTTTGTTCAAACTAAATTGTTTTTCTGTTAATGATTCGATTAGGCTAAATTTCGTAAAGTAAGAAGAATAGTTCTTAATAGAATGAGTTCTTGTTTTAACTTTGATATTTATTGAGCTTTTCATTTGTTTAAATTAAAGTTTAACATAATAACTCTAGTTGTTCTAGAAAATTTTTGAATAAAGGTTCCCTGATGCTCTGCATTAGCAACAGTGAAATGCTAATAGAATCCAGCTTAATGCCTCAATAATCAATTCTAAAGGTATTTTTATAAATAGAAATATTTTAAAATAATAATTTGGGATTATTAGAGCATAAATAAATGTTAAACTTACATGTGACAGTTTTTTAGCAACAAATTGCTCCAAAGATAAATTTAAATTATTATGGAAAACACTCCCCATATTCATGAAAAAAATAAAATGTATTTGAAGTCCATTTCAAATTCATTTCAAATATAATTTTATTAAAATTAAAAAAAAATACCAGCTTCGTTTCTTTCTTAACAAACATTTTATTACTCATAACTTAAAAACCATAAAAAGCTAAGTTTTAATGATTTTTTAACAAATATCTTGTCAAATCATACGGAATATAAAATAAATTTAACCGGAACTTTTTTATGTAACTTGTCAAAGTTATTTCTTTGATGATTTTTTCTGAAAAACTTTTATATTAAAAATTTACGTTCCACGTCAACTGAAGTTATTGATGCACATTCAAATGCTGCTAGTTTGTTTGGGGAATATTCAGTTTCTAAATTTTTGCTGTTGGAACCTTAAAAAATTTATGCAATTGGTTGCATTATTGTCCAAAATTTTTTTGGTATAACTTTATATCATTAGTTTTTAATTTCTTTACTTATTCAGAGCACAAATTTTTTACCGAATCTTTAATAAGTTCACTTTGAGCTGTTAGTGAATCAAAACCCTTTAATAAGGCATAGTGTCAATTAGAAATTTAATGTAATATTCAATCAATTCAATTACGTTCCCACGTCGTATCCCTGAATATTTTTCTTTAAAGGCTTTAAAGTACGCAAAGGAGCTTTCTATCCACATGAAATTAGTACGGAACAAATAGAGAGCGCAAAAGAAAAATACACAAACATGTTTGGGTTTAAAAGGGCTGTTATCACATGCTTTTGTGTTTTTTTTTTTTAATTATCAGTGGTGTTGGTACTCTTGACTTAAGCCAAAGTATTGAACTTCTCAAATGAGTTTAAAGAGTCTTACGGTTTTTTTAAATATTGAATAATATCACAAAAATTGCAATCTTAAGTTTTCCATCGTTGTTGAAATTATTTTCGCTTTTCTCTTTTTTAAAAACAGAGTATGAAAATTAACGAACAAAATTGCTTGATTTTGTTTTGTTTCCTTCTTTGAAGTGAGTGAAACAAAACCAAAACATAAACAATGTGAAGGATTGCTCAATTTATTTTTGCACGGTCTTTGGGCACAAACCAGAAAACACAGGTGCCAGCTAACAATTGCCGTTGCTCACAAACAAAAGAATAATTTAATTGTACGCCGCTAGAAAATCAAATAACGGGTAGTAATTGGAAACGTTTTAAAATATTTGCGTAGATTTTGCATTATATCATATACTATAACTCTATTACATTGTTATCTAACACATAAAGTTTATTTTATATAGCTAAGCAAAGTAGCATAGCTATAATCGGGTGTCCTAAGACTCTCTCTTTTTTCTCTTTTTTTTCTTACACAGTCTTAGAAACTGCAGGTTTTTAATAGTTTGCAACTATTCTAAAAATACTAAAATCTGTTTTATAGCATAAAATAATAAAAAAAAGTATTAAAAATATACATTTATAATGAAATATGTAAAAATATTTATTTAATTATCTATTATTTATTTTATTTCTCATACTAACTTATAACTTGTAAGCAAAAATGTGCACGAAGATTCATGAAGATTTTTTATTTACCTTGAATACTACGAATGACCGAAAACATGTCTTTACGTGAAAATTCTATCCCAACTTATGAATATGGGGGACTCTGTATAATAACATTAGAGTGTTGTTAATGAGTACAAACATCGACTCTATATACACATTTTAATATGCAAAATAGAACATGTAAATTGTCTTAATTCATCGTACTTCAATTTGTCGAATGCTGTAATACGAGTAAAATCTCTAATGGTAAATCCCTAATTTGCAACAGTCTTGTCGAAAACAACTGACTAGTTTTAACAAGTCTCATCCTAGTTTCTAGACCTTAGAAAGGAATACTAATAGACTGCCAATAGCATAAAAGTTTTCGCGATAGCGATTAGACATGCTCCAATTTCTCAACATTATATTGACGGGACGTGGATATATTACTATTGATTTATATGAATTTTATATGACCTTTTCTCTTAGTAAATTTTTTGGAAACAGTTGAAAAAATATATTACAAACTTTCATATTAAAATATATTTTTAACCCCCGACCAAAACAAAGGAGGGTTATAAGTTTGTAGTGCGTGTCCACGTACAGCCCAAACGGCTAAGTCGATTTTGATTTAGTTTTTTTTTGTTTGAAAGGTGACTTGATCGAAAAGGTTCTTAACTACGTTTGAAGAAAATCGGTTTAATTGTTTAGAAGATATCACATCTTTTCTAGAAATATCGGAGGTTTTTAAAATTTTTAATTTTTGGTATTATAATTATTATAACTATTTTACTTGAATTACAATATATGTAACTTTTGAGAAACAGACCCCAGAAAAAATTTAATAATTATATTGATTGAACTATTTTAAGCCTGGTACTCTGTTGATAATTTCACCCAAAATGTTGCAAAATTTGTGCTCTGTTCAACTCGCGAACATTTTTTGAAATCTAGCTGGCAACATTTTCCAGCTATCTATGAAAATATATTGACAGCGATGTTTTTGTTTACAAAATTCGATCAATGTTGCATACTTCTAACCATTAAAAAACGACAATTTTTTACGAAAAAGTAATATTGGCATCACTTGTTACATGTCAAATTTTTCACGCGAAATAATCAAAGTTGCTGAAAATGTTTCACAACTTCGAACAGAGTTCTAGGCTTTACACAGGGTTATTTAAATAAAAACTTAATTAGACTTACAAAAAATATCACAAAATATAGTTTCTGTCTTTCACAGAATTATATGAATTTTTTCTCACATTCTCACATGAAAAGTCAAAAGTTCACACCTATCATAAATCTTTGCTTTATCTTGCAATATTAATAGCAATTAGCACTAGAAAAATTATTCCCCATTTTTTAAATGAAATGACATTTTTTGGAAACATTTACTAAATAAAAACTTATTAACTTACCCATTTTAAAAATATTTTATAAAAAAATTCTTCGTTTAGAACAGTTTGCTTACCTGAAATTAAAAAGAAAAAAATTATATAATTTAGTAAAAAAAACCAGCTAAAGTACTTAAAATATTTTATTTAGTGAAGCATATAGTAACAAGTTTTATTTTGTTTTCTTAAAGCGTATATATTTATATATTTTTGTATATAGATATTTCGAGATATATAGGAAAGCTCTTAAATTACTAAAAACGTAGGCCTTACTAGTTTTCTTGCAGCTATAGTTTGCTTGAATAACTTTGCTAACAATTTTGTTTGCCCTTATAATTTCAGGATATAACCATCACCAAGGATATCTTCAAAACCTTGTGGATATTTAAGGCTTGTATTTAAAAGTTACTTAGAAAGAATGAAATAGTAAACTCAATAATAACATAATATATTATTTAACAAGAGTAAATTATACGTTACAGAATAAAAAATATTCTGAAATATAATTAAACAAGTTGCTGTGGTTGCGTTACTGCGTTACCAAACGATAGACAGTCAGACGAATGTACACACATACTTACAACTATTCAGAAATTCGAAACGCACATGTAATTAAATATTTTTCACAACTGTGTCTGGAAGGGTTCATTTGAGGCGTAACAAAAAAATAATAATTAATTTCACCCCAACAGTCCGTATACTAGTGCGTATGATTATTATTGAATAGCTTCATTATGTTACTCATACGCAATAGCGGCAGTGATTGAAACCAAACCAAAGCAAAAATAATGAGAACGAACGCCCCAAAAAGAATTCCATTACAGGTGGTCACGATAATACAGCTGATTTTTTTCTTTTTGTCATTTATAAGTTAATCTAAAATTTTAAATTTTTTTTCTTAATTTAATGAGATTAAAATAAAAAATATTTTGTTTAGACAATATTTAAAAATACAATAAAAACCAATAAAAATATTTTTCTAGATGCATTTCGTTGTTGCCTAAACAACTCATCAGTAGACTTGAAAATAGCAACGAAATTCATCCGAACGTTTTTTTAATTCATATTTCTTTTGACACGCGTTCAACAAGAATAAGAAATCATTGATAGAAATTTTGAAAAACAAATTCCCCCTTATCAGGAAAATAAGGCGAATATTTTGTTCACGTGAAATATTTCCCGTGAACAAAAAAAATGGTGAACAAAACTAGAAAATAGTATACTGACACAACAACAACGCAAACATAGGCGATCGTAATTTTAGGGAAAGGGAACACTTTTCACGTGAACTTTTATTTACGATAAGGGTGATTAAGTCTCCTGTGTGTTGTATCAGTTCAGTCTTAAATATATACTTTTCAGTGAAAATAAAATATCTGAATTGCTGTAATTCATCGAATTATATGCAGTCATCAAGAATCAACAATATTTCTTTCAAGTATTTTCATAAATTAATTTATTTTAAAATATTTCCAGTTCATTGTACTATTAATTAAGTATTTATGAAAATTTATTCCAACTTTTCTCTCCTCCTGATTTATTATTCTAACAAAATGTTTGCCACTTTTTAATCAAATTTTAAGCACTTTGCAGAGAACGCAATTTTTAAAATGCCAAGCGGAAAAAAATCAATACAATTTTTTCCCCAATTTACACCTTAAGGAATCAAACAAAACTTAAGCAAATAAAGCTGCCATAAGCTTTGTTTTTCTATATTTTAATGCCATTTGTGGTCGATTAAAATGCTAACAACCTGATGCCTACACAAAAAAAGTTGAAGTATAGAAAGAAGAAAAAAACATAAAAAATAACAAAAACTTTGTAAGAATCATGAATATTTATGAGTTACAAAAAACATTTTCTGTGTAAAGCTGCTTAAAAACAACAATGATGTTTCTAAAAACTGCAAAACCGAACATTTAGTCATGCAAAATGTGTCAACAGAACTATGGGGAGAGAGAGAAAGTTGCTTTGGAGTTTGTTGCCACAGAAGGATTTGTTTTTTGTTTTTTCAATATTACAAGTTTTTTTAGCCTCTAGTATAAAAATATATTTTATTTTAAATTTAATATTAGGAAATAGTAAGAGTTATATTTTAAAATGAAATTTTAGGAAATTGTTTTCAGGTTTTCTTAAAAAAATGGACATATGAATTAAACATCCCAATCCTGCATTTTACATGCTTAACAAGCAGATATTGTGATGCATAATTTAAGGGGCTTCCAAAAAGCTTCAACAAATAATTAAAATTCCTTTTTGGGAACTAACGATGTTTACATTTTTTTTACAAAATATTAAATACTTTTTAAAATAATCTACAATCTTGCTTTATTATCAAATTTGTTTTGAGGATATGCTGGCAAAACTTTTCAAGGCAGTGAAATATTTGAAGTTTATACCAGGCAATACCAACAAATACCAGTTGTTCTATAAGAAAATAAATTTGACTAATCGTTTTACCACAACATAATATATTATAACAAATCAAATTTGCCAGCTCCCTTGGAGTTTTTTATAACCAAACTCTACTTTATTTTAATAAATATCTTACTTTTTTCTACTTGAGATATTCCTTACTTACAGCTTCGCGTGCACATAAAACTTTATTTAAATAATATACCACATATCGTACACTAAATCATAAAAAGTCACAACTCAAAAAATTTTAGATGCTGAGTAGTTGCAAACAACTGTAGTTACTGCACAATTGACGCAAGCATGTGATATAAAAACAAGCATAATGGTATTTTATATTCTTCAAGAATACTGTATTGCAAAAGAAACTAATGAGGTCGCTATAGATTTCTCCAATTAACTGATTTATAAAAAAGCAAAAGCACTTTGATAATTCTGAGTTGTGACTTTTATGATTTAGTGTGCGATATGTATGTAATTCTTTCTCTAAAAATAAGCCCACATATCTAATTGCTTCTAAGCTAATGAAATTATTTTAATTAAAAGAACATATTTATATAAACCTATAATAATATTTTTATTTCTAATAGCAAGTCTGTATACCTTGTATAAAAGTTTTGCTAAGAAAAACACTCTCTTATTCAACATCCTCAACATGTGCATGTTAATTTGTTCCACAGAAAGTTTAAAGAAAATAAAAATTTCATTAGTTAAAAATAAACAAAGAATAGAAAGAAATTGTTGTAATGGTGTACACACTCGACGAAATTGACATAAAAAGCATCACAAATGTTCTTTTTCCCATCCACCGTTCAACCAGCTTAAAAGATACTTCAAACGAGTACTAAATGTTAATACATACAACGCTAGCGTATGTGTGTGTGTGTGTGTTTGTGTATGTGTGTGTGTGCATACAAAATTGTAAACATATTTACTTTTACCATACAGCTAACAAAAAATACACACTTTATTTTACTGTTTATTTAACCTACAAATAAAATCTGTGTGTGTGTGTGTGTGTGTGTGTTTGGGAGTGTATATATGAGAGAGAGTGAGAGAGTGCAAAATGTACAGGGCTGTACTTAACTAAAATTTGTGTTATGTGCATGGCTGTGCTTTCGTATTTGTGTGTGAGTACGTGTGTGTGTGTTTTCTTTTTTAATAACTAGATGTTGTAGTTATTAAAGGTGTTACACTTGATATTAATACACACACACACACACACACACACACACATGCAAAAAAAATGTAGAAAGCAACAAACATTATTAAAATGAAGGGAAAGCAAAAAGGAATTAAACTAAAGAAAAGGAGTGTCAAAAGTAATTTTTCTTATATTTTATAGTCAAAACAATTTACATTAATATACGAGTACACACCTATACAAAAACATTCATATGCTAATACTGCTACAGTGTTGCTTTTTATTGCTTTATTTAGTTTGTACAGCTCGTGGCGTAGTTAAAGTCTTTTAGAGAACTGCACAGGCCTGCAGGGAAGTACTACTACAGTGAAAAATTATATTTACATATTATTATTGATGAGAAACGTTTCGTGATGTTGAATAAAACATTAAGCAAACGCAAAGTCAGGTCAATAGATAATTGGTGGTTATTCAAATTTAAATATAGTTGTACGAAGCACATAATTGAAAATAAATGTGAAAAAAAAATCAATATTTCTCTCATCAGAATAGCGTAATATCAATCAAGTAATTGTTGACTGGCTAAAATTAATTTAGTAATAGATGTTTATTTGTATGGAAGAAGTAACAATTAAGTTTAAAATATATTATCCTAAATTATTATTTTACCATTCAAAGAAATATTTTTTAATATTTTTTTCTTTTGTAAGTATGTCTCATTGTTGATCATTTATTTATAACAAATTCGGTGTGTATCTATATGTTTGGCTTAAGGTCAATGTTAATAAATAAACTAAACTATTTTTCTATAAATTTTTATTTTTTTATTCTGCGATATATTTTTTTTTTAATGCATGATTTTTATTTATTGTATCTTCATATATGAACTAACAATAAGTATTCAAATCTTAAATCTAAAAATATAATTAGGCTCGACCAGTGTCGGACACAAGCTTAGTAATAGTTATATATAATACATATGTAAGTAGTGATAATCAAAAGGAAAAAAATAAAAGTATTTTCAAGAAGTCCCATCTGGAGTGCTGTGAATAAGAGCCATTGTGTCCCTCTTTTTTAGGCGGATGTGTCCAGTAAAATTCAAAATATTACGGGCAAGCGGATTAGGATGTGACTTGAGTTTTGTTAAATATTTGCCTGCGTATTTTGCAATTTCTTCAGTCACTAGTGGCATATTTAAATCACGATGTATATTTGAATTTTTTATATATCATGGAGCCGATGTTATTAACCGTAAAATTTTGTTTTGCCTTCGTTGGATTCTCTCGACATTAGAAGCTGAAGCAGTACCCCAAAGCAGAATTCCGTAGCACCATATAGGTTTTAAGAGCGACTTGTATATTAAAAGTTTACAATCTAGGGTGAGGGTTGAATTTCTACCAACCAGCCAATGTATCTGAGTTAGTTTAAGTTTCATTTGTGTTAGCTTAGAGTCAATGTGGTATTTCCATGTGAGCCTTCGATCAAGATGTATACCAAGGTATTTCACATGTAAGTTTTGAGGAACAATTTGATTATTGATTGTAATGGGGGAACAAGTGTCCTTTCTTACGGTAAATGTTACCTGAGCACACTTCTGTTCGTTTACCTTTATTCTCCACATGTTTAACCATAGTTCTAGCTGAGTAATATGTTGCTGAAGATATCGGGATGCTTTGTGATGTTTTTTTTATGCATACTAAGGCAGGCTGTATAATCGGCAAATGTAGATGTGTGAATGTTACTGCTCAATGGCATATCACAAGTATAAATCAAATACAAAACTGGCCCCAGTATACTCCCCTGTGGCACATCGGATGAGATTATTTCAGGCGTACTCATAAAGTCTCCTTCCACAACAGTGAACTTCCGGGCAATAATGTAACTTTCCAGCAGATTTAGAATGTTTATTGGTAGGTAAGTCTTTAATTTTAAAATTAGGCCTTCATGCAACACTTTATCAAATGCCTGAGAAACGTCAATGAACAGCGCAGAGCAATATTTTTTTTCTTCAAAAGTTTTTCTTATAAATTGAACCAATCTATGAGTTTGTTCAATGGTGCTATGCTGACTTCTAAAACCAAATTGGTGGTAAGGTATGCACCCACTACTAACTAGAATTGGGGACAATTTTGTCATGAGCAGTTTTTCGAAAAGCTTTGACATTGCTGACAGTAAACTTATTGTCCTATATGACTCAGCTTTGGTAAGATCTTTCTTGGCCCTTGGAATCATTATAACCTTGGCAAGCTTCCAGCTGTTTGGATAATACTCCAATTCTGCGATATATGGATGAAATTTTTTATAGCTATGCTATTTATTGCGCAATACAGGAGCTAGGACGTGGTTTTTGTAACAAAAATAACCAACACTATTACAATTATAAATTTGTTATACCCTTCACCAAAAAAATTAAAAAGGGTATATATATAGGTTTCTCATTTTTGTTTTGATTCCTTTATACTTAAAAGCAGAGTATGAAAATAAACGAAAAAATTGTTTGTCCCGTAATTATTCTTAGATATTAACCTAAGCTTAATTTTTTGAAATGTGAGTGCCTGTTTGGTCAAGTGGGTAGTGTGAAAGCCTGTCATGCCGGATGTTGCCAGTTTGCGTACAAAAAAATATCTGTTTAAAAATAAATTATAATTGCATTTGTAACAATTGAAAAAATTACAAGTTGTCATTATAACAGTTAAGTGTCAAAATGACATTTTGAAATAATTTATATTATTCCACATAGATTAGTTAGGTCAACATGACATAGTTCACTGACAATTAACAAGGTGCATACAAAGTATCAATTAACCTCATCCTAGGCCATTCCCATATAATAGTGACTGGTCCACTTCATATTATGTGTTAGATCGATTTCCTGCAGGGTAATAATTTAAATTATATTTAAAGTTAAATTCTCAAGAAGTTTCATTAACTTGTATGAAAACAAATTCAATTTAAAGGGTTTAAGGCCCCCGGGTACTTTGCTTATCTCCAAAAAAAAAACAAGCTCCAGTAAAATGTTCTTTTATTATTATTATTCTATTTAAAAAACATACTTATTAAAACTGATTAATTCATTTACTCTTAAAGTTCATTTGAACCAACTTTAATAAACAAAAAATCTCATTTTATTTATACTCCGTTTTGTCACCAACTGTATTTCTTGTGATATTAAAAACGATGGCACCAAATATTTTATACGTCAAATGCTTGAATTAGCAAAAGGTAGGTAGGTGGGTTGCTACTAGAGTTTTTCTTTTCCCGGACTTTTTCATTTCCCGGGAAAGCGGGAAAGATTTTTCGCTTTCCCGGGAAATCCCGGGAGTTCCCGCCCAGTACAAAACAATACAAAATATTTTTAAATTTAACTTATTTCAACAAAAACAAATTGTAATCCATGAGATCGATCAAATAATAGCGTTTTATACACACATTATTCAAAAAATAATACCGTTTCCGTTCCTTATATAATAGTAATACATATATACCAATATTATAAAAAAGAAATTATACGAGTATTATTAAAAAAAAAATATTAAAAATTATCCCCCATATGAAAAAATCATTGTTAAACTTAAAATTGGTTTAACAAACGAATTTTGTATGGCAAAACCAGTTTAAACGCATGCTTTAACTTTAACAATCGTTTTTGCATAAGGGCATATTTCCTTGGAAATAGGACTTTAGTACAGAATAAGCTGTTAATGCTGTTAACCGTACTATTTACCAAAGAGAATCTGTAATTATTTGTAATTTTCTTTTATTTCCTTGCTCATTTCTGTTTTTTACTTTTATAAATTGTTGTAGAATTAAATTTTGAACGTCGCATTCTGCTTTTTCCAAATAAAGGCATCTAAGTCTCAGAACGCATGTGTGCCAGATGTAAAGTCGGCCTTAGTTGTTGTAAGGTTTTAGCTATTGTGATATTGCCATCACCTTATTATTGCATCATCGCATTCATAAAGTGAATAACGACACTCATAAAGGAATGTGTACATACAAATTAAGTTGCCATAACAAAATCAAAAAATCCCGGGAATTCCCGCACAATTTTCCCGGGATTTCTTTGCCGGAAAATGTGCGGGATCCAGGGAAATTTTTCCCGGGAAATCCCGTATGAAAAACACTAGTTGCTACGTACTCTTTTTTTTTTTTTTTGTTTATTAAAATTTATGTTTGACAATATTTACCAAATACCAAACAAAACAAAAAACACTTGCCACGTAGGGTACGAAAAGCAACACATACATACACACACTGAGAAATTGTGAAAAAAAAAATAATTGAAATAAAAAAGTTTTTAGCAACACAGTCAAACAATAACTAACTTTTTTGTTTCTTAGTATTTAGAAGTTATTGGTGTCAAAAAGTCTTAACATTGTATATTTGTTATAGCAAGTATTTTATTTACAAAATTTGTGATTTTCTAGAGAAGCGAAGCACAAAAAAGTTGGCAAAACTCTTCAAAAGGAAATTTTAATGCCTTACAAAGTATATAAAATATTGAACTAGACTGCTTAAAAAAAAGGTTTTACAAAAAGCCACAAGTCAGAGTTATCAAAATGATAACTGAACAAATCTTTAATGACCACAAAATTTTCTTTGGAACGCATTTGCGTCATTTATCCCTTGATTATCAATAGTTTTTTGCCACTCCTGTGCATGTAAAATTTTTTGGGCTGTGAATGCTTGTGATTCTGTGTGCGATATGCTGTTTAGCTTTCTTAAATATAAGAACCTTAGCTTAGTAAGACCAAACAAACAAATAAATATAAATTCGTATTGAAATTGAAAACTAAGTAAGTTTTTTTATATTCTTCAAAAGAAATATTTTTAACCGAATATTAAAGTATATATAAAATACATTTTCCCTGCCATAGAACACCTCAAAGTGGAACAAAAATCCTTCTTTTTTTTTTGTTCACTGTTAAAAATAAATAATAAGTTTGCATGACATTTAATTTTATTTAAACTAATTTGTTTGCATGTACACACATGAATTTAAGTGTTTATTATTTATATGACGATAAAGCAAACTAAGATAATTAAATTTTTTTGTTACAACACACAATCATGAAAGAGTAGAAGAAATTAATTACATTGTGGTATAAAATATTTATATACATAATACTGCTTTTTTTTTTTTTGTTTGTTAATTTAGTGAGTGGTTTGAAAGTAGAATAACGAGGATGAACTTGGAGGTTTCTAAAATATATTTCGAATTAAATATAATGTTGCAGATTTGTAGAAAATAAACAAACTAATCTCAATACATATGACAAATAATATAAAAAAAATGTGCACTAAAGTCTAAAAGGCATTTCAGGCCATAATACCATAATAGGCAAATCCCGGTATAACGAGCGACATAATGTCAGGACCATTTTTTATACCGAAAAATTATTACTGTAGACATAATACAATACAATAAAAGAAATGAGGGCATTTTTTTTTCAAAATAAGCTATCAAATATCTTTCTTTTTTTTTTGCAAAAATGCTGCTGTAGGTAGATTTTGTTTAATATTTTTCTTGCCATTCGTTATACAGAGGGCACCTTTAACAAAATATTCGCTATATAAAGTAGAACTAAGTGTTAGAAATATGATTTTTTTTTTATTATTCGTTATATACAGTATAAAATTAGGTTATTATTCGCTATATAAGGTTGTTAATGTAAAACATTTGTACTTTCTTTATATGGGATTTAGGGTGGCGTTGCTTGAAAAGTTAGCACGCTGACTACAAAAACCTGTAGCCTGGGCTAGAGCCCGGTCTCCGACAGTCCTTAAAAATAATAACACCACGCATTTTTCTGATGTGCATTAGTGTCCTTTGTATCAGTTGTTGTGGGAAAAGTTCTAGTTATGCAGGCATAAGGCACAGGTCACTAAAAACTATACCGACTTCATCAGATACTAATCCTAATGTAACATCAGAACGCCCCCCTTCGTTGTGTAGCAGAATCATCGCGCTAAGTAAAATAACCAATAGAATGGCTACTAAACACAGCTTCAAAATGTAATACGCCTCATTTGACACCAGATGGCGCTGCAACACTGCATTATCAAAAAATGTGCAAAGAGCAGATTTGTAAAAGAATGAAGCCTTCCTCTATCCTCTATCTCTTCCTTCGCCACCTGTCTTCTCTATCACCCTCTCTCACTATCTTCTCTTCAATTAACAGGTAACACAAAAGGATCATTGTAGTGGACCCAAGTGAGCTGAACTCTAAATTTCACCCTTCCTTAGCAGCAGCCTGCTAACCTAACCTAACCTTATATGGGATTTTCGTTAAAGCCAGATTCGTTATACCGAGATTTGCTTGTATTAATACTTTTGTGGAAAATTAAACTCTGCTTTTTCAATTTTTGAAATAGTAATTACTATTAAAGGATTAATAGTACAAGCAGTTTTAAGATCTAAATAAGCCGTAAGCAAGACTTAAGCTAAGAAGGGCTTTAATTGAAATTGATTATCTTTAGGCCACTGGAAAATGATACTTATCCTTTATTGCAACAAAGACACAACTAAAAAAACAACTTTTGTAAAAACCCAACTTTAAGTTTTCAATTTCCATACACTTCAGTGAACATATTTAAGTATTTGCTTTTTTACAGAGGTGCCAGTAAAAAGGCTTTTATATAAAATTTTTACAAAAGACTTTTTTTAGCATTTTTAACTCCAAAACCTAATTTTTTGAGATATGTCCATGTTGCAATAAAAGAACGATATGTTTACAAGGAAAAAATGTATTTACCTGAAATAGAAGGCAGGCATATGAATGCTGGTAAAAAGTGAATTATTTAAGGTTAGATTAGGTAAGGCTGCAAAGAGCCCAATCAATATTGACCCAACAATCCCATTCGGATTGCACTTATGGTTTTATAGCATTGCTGAGATACCCAATAACAACCATTAAAATCTATCATACTTAGTTGGGTAGGAACCTAGTCTCCTTAATATAGTTTCTTGGTTTTTTCAGTTTGAACTCTTAAAATATTTCATATCTGTTATGTTTTCTAGTTGGAAGACAACTGGACAGTAGTGGACACAAAAGTAGTGTTGGAGAATTTCATCATGGTCCTCTTGGCAAGTTCTAGATGTTGTATGGTTCACAACACTTATGCGATCCAGGTGACTTTTTAACTCTGCCAACCAAATTCTGAAGTGTTGGGGTTTTTAAACTTAGAATCTCTCTGCTGCATAGGCTTAGAAAGCTATTCTGGGGAGTTCATCACCCCCTACTCTCAAGAATTGATGTTGCCCTCCTAGGATTATTAAAAATTGTATGTAATTATTTATGTGAATATTATTCATGAAAATCGCCAGTCATAATTCCCCCCGCCCCAAGAAAAAACTGTTAGCTACGGCAATGCTGTATTGTCTTTTCACAATTTGGGCTTGCCTACAGAATTTTGGTCTCACTCTTCCGACAGCAGAGTTCTGATTATCTCTGGCGTGTTGTTCTATAGTCCATTGTTTTAATTCTTACACAGTAATGATCTCATCTTTGCAATCCTTGCCAAAGACAAATCTGATGTACTGGAATCCATATTATCCCAAATTCTCTACAATATTTGTATGACTTATCTTATTTTTGTATTAAGGGCTACTTCAGGATTTATCTTTATGATTTCTTAAGGCTTCGATAACTTTTCTACTCTCCGTAAAGCTACGAATTGGTAGTCTTTTGTCAAAGTCCTTTAAAATTAATTCCTTCCATTGCCTAGCTATAATCTTAGTCTGGAAAAATATATTATGATTTGTATATTATGAATCATGTCGTAAAATCCACTACCCGATTAGTTTCCAGCTTTGACCCGCCTGTGTAAAGAATTACTTCATGGTTATTTCTGTTATTTTGTTATTATTGCTGCTGCTCTCTACCATTCCATACTTTTAGACGTGATGGTGATGCAGTTACTTTGTACATGTCTAATTGGGATTTTATCACACATCATTGTGGTGGTATTTTCCCTGGTTAGGAATTGAATTAATCTTTGCTACTTGGTTGTATGTTATGTTCCTAATCATTCACCCATTACCATCAGTGTTGTGATAGTTAGGAATAAAGAAAAGTGATGCGAATACAAAATTTGACTTGGCGAATTGTGTACACATCATATTCTTTTCAATTGTCAACCTCACCTATTGTCCGTAAAGGACATGGTATCTCCTGTTTTCACAAACAAGGCTCTGCTGACCAATCTTAGGCAGTTTAATCTGCAGAACTGTGCATAGGAAATTCTCTTGCAAACCCCAAGTCCGTAAAGGAGGAGGGATGGAGTGTCGGTGAACCTTGAATGACCTAAGGTCATCTCAGAAACTGTTAGGAATGCAAACACTGAATTTTTTAAAACTCTGGTTCCAAAATTACAGCACATTTGGGTGCTCAGATAGCAGCCCCATCACCGAACTTGGCAATGAAAGTTAGCTACCTATGTTATCTGCAATAAAATGGCTACCAAATTGCTAACAATTACTGATAATAATAAACCGAATTACTCGCTGAAGACCTTTGGCTATCGTATACGGGCTATGATTGGATTCTGGAATGTAAAATCGCTTGAAAATCATGATAATATCATTCCAAATATGTACTCCAAGTTGTTGTAAGCTGAACATGAAATACTGCAATTTTGCATATCTATACTGAGCCTCAGTAAAGTCATCAACAAATAAATCTTGTGTTCTATACTCTGGTAGTGATATTGGTAGTAGCCACAAACCTGGTGTATCTGACAGTATCTGAATGCTTGTTCTGGCTCCTATGCTCTAGTAGGAGTTAAATATATATATTGTGGTGGCCAAGCCTGTCTTATATTTAACCTGTATATAAATTGGCGTGATTGAAAGAATGTGTTTTTAAAGAAGTTTTACATTAACCTTCTTTTCTAAAGATGTCCACCACAGTAGGTTAGGTTAGGTTAACAGGCTGCTGGTAAAGAAGTGTGAAATTTAGAGTCCAGCTCTCTTGGGTCCAATACAATGATCCCTTTGTGCTACCTGTTAGTTGAAGGGAAGATATTGAGAGAGGCTGATAGGGAAGGGATAGTAATAGAAAAAACAAGTGGTGAAAGAAGAGATAGAGGAAATCTTCATTCTTTTACAACTATGCTCTTTGCACACTTTTATGATAATGCAGTGTTGCAGCGCCTTCTGGTGTTAAATGAGTCGCATTAAATTTTGAAGCTGTGTTTAGTTGTTTTATTGATTATTTTACTTCGCCATTACATTAATTATTAAGTCGGTATAACTTTTTAGTGACCAGTGCTATATGCCTGCATTGCTAGATCTTTTCCCACAACAACTGATACAAAGGACACTAATGCACATCAGAAAATTGCTGGATGTTGTTATTTTTGAATGACTGTTAGAGACCGGGCTCGAACTCAGAATCTTCGGTTTTGTAATCAACGTGCTAACCACTTTAGCCAACGCCACCCTCTCACTACCACACCAACAATGCGTACGTTCTGATTGGCCATATTACCTTTGTGTAAGGGTAGTATGACATCATGGGACTTAATCCCCATTTGGATGCAATAGCTCTCCAGCAAAAGGTTCAAACTCGTTGAGCCTTAAATGCTCTATTTTTTTATATGGTCTTTCCAGGCTTTTCTCTAAGCATTTCTATTAGATATTTGTTCTTTTTACCCAATTGCACAACGCAAAGAAGGGTATTGTGTTTATCAGTCTACGTATATATGTATGTATGTATGTGTGTTACTTTGCGGCACTATATAAAATGAACGCGTGGGCCGATTTTGATAATTCATATGTCAATCGATTTGTCTTAATCCCAGGAGTGTCACTAAGGATATGTTAGTTAAGAAAATTCAATGTGGCGGCCAAAAGACGCCATTTTGTAAATACGAAAAAAAATAAAAAGTCGCAAAAATTTATATATTTTTTTTTTGGGTATTTTAAAATCATCTAATGATTCATCATCATCCTCATCATCTTTTTCTTATGATTTTTCATTTCTTATGACCATTTAGGATATTTAACTGTTCAAAGTTGGTCGCAGTCGGGCTCACTTGTTTTGTAATTTGTATTGTTTTGTTTCCAAATACGGGAGATTCAATTATTAAAATTTTTCGCTTGCACTTGAACTAAAAAAGTTAAATTTTTTCCTGGTTAACACCAAGAGTCCGCTCTGTGGAGCAGTTGTTAAAAAAGTTAAGATTTTCTGTAGCCCTTTTAGTTAGTATTCTAGGCTGCTGTCTCCTTATTAACATCGCCACGGCTTATTATTTTAATATCTCTTAGAATTGATCATACATAAATCTGAAAGCATTTCTCTATCTCTGCTTTAATTGTATGAAGTCCACTGGATAGCACAATATTTAATTAGATATCAAATATTAATTTTTAAGTTTTCTTAAGGTTTTTGATCTATTTGAACTAAAAAAATCTCTTGTTAAACAGAGCTTTTTATTTAAAAAAAAATGTGATAAATCTTAAACGAGACATGCGATACGAAATTTAGCCTGTTCAAATCATAAATATAGACCATAGCTTTTAAGTAATGATTACTAATCGTAATGATTACTTATTTGATTACTTTTTTTTTAGGTGGAGTAATGATTCAATTACGATTATGTTCAGTTTCACACGATTGCTAATTGATTACAATTACTAATAATCAAAAAGTAATCTGAATTACTTAGCATTACTAAAAATAATCAAAAAGAATCAAAAGTAATCAAAAAATAATCCGATTACATCTAACGCCTACTTTTGATTCTTTTTGATTATTTATTATGAATCAAAAGTTATTTTTGAAATTAGTCGGATTACTTTTTGATTACTTTTGATTCTTTTTGATTATTTTTAGTAATGCTAAGTAATTCAGATTACTTTTCGATTATTAGTAATCGTAATCAATTATTTATCAGCAATTCTTTTGAAGGCAATTATATAATCATTACAATTCTTTTTAAAATGTAATCAAATTGATTACTAATCGTAATCGAAATTTAACAGCTCTGATATAGACATGTGCTCATTCAGAAAGAATAATAAAATGTTCATCTGTCCTGATGTATGCCGATGACTTAAAAAGTTTTTTAAGCTTTAATAAAAAAATGAATCATAAACTTCTTCAAATGGACCTGGATTCACTTTATAAGTGGTGCAACGTAAATTTAATAGAGCTTAATTTGAATAAATGTAAATTAATGAGATTTGTGAAATCTAATCAAATTACTGCAAACTAATTTTTTGGTAGTCATCAATTGGATTTGGTAGAAAGTTTTCTAAACTTAGGTATTTTACTAGATGCTAAACTGAATTTAATCTTGCATATAACATTTGCAATAAACAAAGCTAGAGGTACACTTGGCTATATTAAACGCTGGATAAAAGAGTTTAATGATCCGTACATTAGGAATGCATTGTACATGTCGCTGGTACGTCAGATTCTGAAATATGGATCATTAATATGCGACTCTATTTATCAAATTCACACTGATGCTATTGCTATCGGTGCAAAAGCACTTCATGTTATTTTCTCTTCGAGGATTACGATTTAATCCAGTAAACTTGCCTTCTTACTTGTTTTGACTTGACTTTATTAAAAGTCGTAGAACTATGCTAAAAGCTTTATTTGTCTTCAATATTATTAAGGCTGATATCTCTTTCGGATTTTTTATCAATAAAATTTCGTTTAATATTCCTCAACGTACATTCCGCAAATTTTATCCCTCTTTATCGGTATAAGTTTATAGAGCCAGTTGTGCTGATGCCGATCCTCTTAGAAGAATGTGTTACGAATTTAATCAATTGTATAGATTTATAGACTTTTCATTAAATGCCAATGTTGTAAAGAATGCGATCGTAAATTTTTTAAACTCATAATTTTGTATTTTTCTTATATTTTTTGTAATTTATTTAATGTTGTAAAATGTTAATTTTATATCAGTTAATAATACCAAATACTGCCTGAGGAAATAGTTCCATAGACATATAATAAATAAATAAACAAACGACAATAAAATCACAGAATTTTCGTGATATCACGTTTTTCACAAACAACTGATTCGTTTAAATGAATAGAACGTATAAGACAAGGCACCGCTCCTATTTGTTCGTATTTTTTTTCTAAATCTCCTTTTCAGACTCACCTCGTAAAGCAACTTGTGCTTATGTACATTACATTTGTTTTTTAATTGTATTAGGTATTTATACCTTAATGTATTTAATTACATCGTTATATATCACGTAAATTTCTAGTTGTAGGAAAACATTTTTAGGAATTTTAATGATAGTTGTTTTGAAATATTGTACTTTAATTCTCGCATATGTTTTAGGTGTTGTTGTTTTATAATTAAGCGGGTTAGCAGGGAAAAAAAACTAAAAGTGAAAGCAATTTAGTGCAATTAAAAGCTGAAATAAATCATTAAAATTGTTAAAGAAAAAAAAGGACTTATGTTATAAAACACAACGTTAAGTGATACGAATTTTATATGTATTTTAGTTTTTGTAATAACTTATTTGCATTAAAAAAATTTTAAATACAAGAAAATGTTTTTATTTGGCAGTAGGAGGCCTTAAAAGGCAAATAAAAAATAATAATTAATTTAAAAAAATTAAATCGGAATTCATTCAGGTTAATAAATTTTATGAGGAAATTTCCATTTGCTAGCGTGGACTTCTAAAAGAAAAGTACACAGAATTTTTGAAATTTGTTGCCTATCTTAGGGATGTTATAAATATAAGTGGAGACTTTTTTCAGTCAACTGAAACAAAAATTAATGTTCAAACAATTGAAGCACAGCCGCGAATAACGTTGTAAAAGACAATTTAAAAAAAACCAGTTTTTTCACAGATTACCATTAAAAAATATTCAAATATAAAACCATTCAAAATTATGCATCTTATCGCCATCAAAATACAATTACAAATCGGTCAGTCAGTGCAAAACTTTGTAAGTAACTAAAAAAATCATGCAAACAAAATTGTCGAAAATAATTGATAAATGTAGCAGAGATATAAAAAGAAAAGTTAATGCTAGTTATTATTATTTTCAATAAGCTAAAAAAATTTTAACGAAAAAAGCAATCTTGCTTCGAAACACGTTTGTTGGCTCTCCTGAAAAGTTATTATTTTGTCACTTAAAACGTTATTCGCGGCTAACCTTCAATTGTTTGATTACGGAATTTTTGACATTTCTAATTTTCATCAAATTGTAATTCATTTTTGTGTTTTTGTGTGTTTTAAATTCAAAAATAAATGAAATTGTGCATATGCAAATATAATTCTACACAACAGGCTACACGATTATTTTTCCGTGTAGAAATAAATGTAAATTTTCAAACGTGAAATTCTGTAAAAACTCCGTACTGGGCCTTAAACAGAAGTCAGTCAAGGAGTCAATTAACTCAATTAAATTTTAAGCTGAACTTTTATCAACTATATTTTTAAACCAAAGTTAATTAATTAAACTGATTTTATTAAATTTTAAATTAATCATTTGTATTTTTTTAGTTAATCTTATTAAAGATAGAAACATTTTTTGTGTTCATGTTGAGATAATAATAAATAATTGATTTAAAATTAATTTATGTAAAAGTCTTCAGCCAAAGCTCAGAAAAAGAAATATTTAAGTATTTCATTAACTGAAAAATATTTTTAATAATAAGCGCAAGTCTTTTTTTCTGGTCTCTAAAAAATATAAAAGAAATTACTTATGAAATTACATAAATAATTATGGATTTGATAACAAGTTACATATATCAAACAAAAAGGTCGAAACGACATAAACTTGACAATATACGCATTACTATCGGCCTGCTTCATGTAATTACTAACCGTCTATACAATCAAAAATATAATCATACCAGCCCATCAACACTTCAAAAACTACACATAAATTTATAATAATGATGACAAGGCACAATTTGTACAAATTGTTGTGAGAGTGATGGGTGGCATTACTCACTTAGTCGGCAAAAAAAAAATACTACATGTCTTAAGTTTACGTATCGCAAACACCAATTACATTCCGATAGCTGCTTTCAGCAATTACGGAAATTTACCAAAGACCTACTGCCTCTTATCAAATGGAATGATATCCAATAATATCTTTTGAATAATGCACACGTACGGCAAACACCGTTCAATTAAATTTGTCCTTGAGAGAAAAGGAAAATAGGTAATTTCAATGATAAAAATAGTTTGTATAACTAGAGCGTGATAGGAAAAATACCATAAAAGTTGTATACAATAGAAAAGGAAACTTAATTGCTAAGTATAAATGAATAAATAAATGATGTTTTTATCAAAGAAAAAAACAACATGTCACATAACGAAATGAAAACAAAAAACTTTCCTATATTTTAGGATATATTTTGTTATTTCACAATACGAAATTCTTTCATATAGTCTTCCTGCAAACTCACGTATTTTGGATTCGAATGCAAGTGGTCTGTTTACGGATATATTTAGAGAAAAAAAAAGGAAGTAGTGGGTCTAAATTTAATCCTCTAAACGAGATCTATGAAATAAAGTCCATATAAGTGCTTAAGATATTGATTTTTTTCATGCATGTCTTGTAAGATTTTTGATAATTGTGCCCTTAATTATGAAAGTGGTCTAAGTCTTGTTTCGAAATATTAAATACATTTGAAAAAAAATTTTAACTAACATTAAATTAATGTCGCATAATATAAAAAATATTTTTTGACTTGCGCAAATGTAATCCACTTAATATATCAGCCAAAGATATATGTGACTTAGACCACTTTCATATTTAAAAGCGCAAAATTCTGCTTGCCACAAATTTTTTCTCTTGTTGTTGTTGTTCTTTTTCATTGTTGTGCTTGACGATTGTCAATGCAGTATAATGCAGGCTGAATCGATTGATTGCTGGAAGTTTCATTCAAGCAATGGAAATCATAAATAGAGTGGAAATTCTTCAGAATTGCGCCAACTATAGGATCAAATGGAGTCACTTGATCTGCCTCAAAATATACCAACGTGTGCCCTAAATTTTAGCGAAATCTGTAGCTAACCCGAATGTCAGGGATGTCGCTTTTTTTTTTGCAAGATAGTAGCACTTTCAGGGCTCAGGATGTGTGTCAAGTTTCCTTATACTTTAGTTAAGTAGAATTATACACAAGTGTGCTAAACAAGGTAAATTTGTACGTAAAGGAACATGAAAACGTTCCTAACTTCTCTAGAAAAAGCAAAACGCAAAAATTTTAAGTTTTAAATCCGTTTAAAAATAGTAAAGTGATATTGATAATTTGAGCGATGTTGCATGAATGAAACGTTCAAAAAAGTTTCACTCGCGCTTAAAACAAAAACACACCAGCGAGCAAAAAGATGTACAAATGAAGGAAAAAAGATATTTTTGTATCTTTTCTATTCTTTATAATAGCTTCGACTATAAAAGCTAAAAACTTGTAAAATCTTTTAAGAATACAATTAATGCCCTAATTCAGTAAGAAGACTTAGAAAGTTTTTGTTTGAAAATACTTTTCAGTTCTTGTTTTTGAATTTTCTAATAGTGCATTTACACTGCTCGAAATCTAGTACTTTCGGGACTTCGAGCTAAATCAAGCTGTTTTATTTCAGATTTCCCATACAAAACCAAGTCTAATTTTTCAGTAGATTTGTAGGAAATCTAATAAAAATCTAATGTTTTTATTTCTTTCTTTACTATTCTGTACAACAAAAGGTGAGTGAATTAGCTACGGTCTGCTTAAAAAATTTTGTAAATTGGATACATTTCAATTTTTTGGTTGTAGTTTTGGAATCAAATCACTTGATGGGTTTTGTTTTGAATAAAAAAAGTCATGATAAATGTCAAAAAAAAGCTGATGTAAGCGGTATAGATGTTCATAAAGATTTTAGTAAAAATATGCTAGACTTTGTGCTGATGTAAATGTCCTATAAGTTATATTTTTCAAAACTGATTGTTGTCTTTGATAATGAAATATAAAAATATTATTGCCATGATTTTAAAACATAATAATTAAATTATTATAAGGCATTTACATCAGCACAAAATTTAGCATATTTTGATTAAAATCCTTATGAAAATCTATACCGTTTATACCAGCTTTTTTTTGACATTTATCAAGATTTTTTTTATCCAAAACAAAACCTATCAAGGGATTTGTTTCCAAAACTACATCCCAACAACTGCATTGTAGCCAATTTATACCTACTGAAAAATTAAATTTCGTTTTGTATGGAAAATCTGGAAAAAAGCAGATTGATTTAGCTCGAAATATAAAGTATTATTATAACAGTAGTTTGAAAAATATATGAAAAAAAATATGTGTTGGATACAATGTTTGGAACAAAATTGTTTTAAATAATCACAGCTGCGGCTTTTTGTCGGCCATAGACAAGACAATACAATCGTTGAACAGAATTAGGGTATAAGTTTCAAACATGTTTTTTAATATATTTTCAAAATATTGTTCTATATTTTTCTGATTTGTATTCTTTTGTTTATAAAGCATCTGTACCATAGAACTACCATATCTAAAAACAAAAAACAAATAGTTTGATTTTTTTCGGATTTATGAAATCGTATTAAAGCTGAAGAAGGAAAAAAAACAGGAAGAATTTAAAAGTACGAAAATTTTCACTTTTGTATAATTACTGTGACACACCCAAATATTTAGTTTTAATAGGCATGGACTCGCCCACTTTTCTAAGCATCAGATTGAGCTTTTACAAATGCCTGCAAAGCTTGACAAGTTTCGCAAGAATAGGATGAGTTAAAGTGAATAAATATCTGAGTACATAAATATAATAAGATACAATACTTTATTTAAATTGGCCTTGACACAGTTCAGTTTCTTCAAGGCAAAATTATGCCACTCTGACAGCATGATGTGGTTAAGTAGAAGAACTTGAAATACTCCTATATTCGCGGCAATAAGGAAAATTTCTTAAGTCATATTTTTGCAGGAGAACAGTTTTAAGCTTTCAAGTCGATTTTCAGACATTTTCTTCTCTTGCACTTAAATTTGGAAATTCGGTATTCACTCGAATCTTTTCTTTCAGAAAAACATCGTTCTATGCAATGTAACTAATAAAACTGAACTAATTAAGCTACATACATACAAAAAACGAAACTTTTAAAATTAAAAAAAAATTATTGAACCGATCCGTAATAGTCGTGATTCAACACCATAAAATAACAACGATTATAAACCTCAAGAGCAACGCTACAAGACTAGTTAATTAAAAGATTATGATATATGATCTATGGGTCCTGCTAGCTTTAAAAATACTTTCCTTTTTCGAGTTCGGCTAAGCTGACTGGCATTGTCATTCTTGAAATATTGTCTCCTTAACCAAAAGTAAAAATTGTTTCTTCTACAAAAAAAAATTGTTCAAAGCAAAAATCAAATACAATAAAAAAATTAACTCCTTAAAATATGCTTACTAAATTATTATTTAACATCGTTAATAAACAACTAACGGTATAGAGTAATTCGCCCCGTCTTCTTCTTCTTCACGCATTTTCGAACACCATAAAGTATGCAACAAATATGTGCTTGTCATTTTGTAAAAATTTAGTACTGTTGGCGTATACGTAATATTTATTTAGTTATAAAGTATGCTAAAACTATAGAGAATCTTAATTAATTAAATAATAAATAAACTAAAAATTCACAATTGGAAAAATTGAAGAAATCAAGCAAAAATTAAAGTTAATCTACAAAAGGTTTACAACACAAATCTTGTACTGAAAATTTTGTGTCACACCAAAAAAATATATTTAATAAATAGTTATTTTTCTCGCCGTGTGCTTGATACAGAAAGACTTTGTTCTCAGAAAAAAATAAAAAAATTTCTTGGAAACTATTTCCCAGGAAATATTTTAAATTGGTCGTATTATATATAACCTTTTCTAGTATACAGAATACTCGTGTCTTAGTTATTTTACTAAAAAAAATTGCATTAAAATTTTATCTTTCACATATTTAGCCAAATTCAAAACTTTTATTTTCTGTTTTTAATTTAAAACAAGGCTTCTTCAATTTTGAAGAGCTTACTTTAATTACTTAAAACTCTCCATAAGGCCAATTAAACCTTTAACAAATCTTATATAATTTCACAACAAAAGTCTTTTACTTAAAGCCGTACATGAACATATTGATTTAGATTAAAGAAATTTTGTTTAATACTGAAAACTAAAAACAATTTAATCTAAGAAGAGAAAACTAAAAAAACTAGGTTAACTTAGACAATATGCATGTATTTATTTAAGAAAAATATATATACACACACAAAAATAAAAATAAAGAGAACACTTGACATTTGCACAACTTTCACAAACAATAATCCTAACACACGAAAGTTTTATTTAAGGCCATGCCAATAAAGTGGGTCACAGTTGTATGTTTGGTTTCTCACAACAATTAGGTTTAACTAATTGAAAGTTAATTGTTAGCAATTTCTTACTAAGACTGTTGACAATAACAACAACAACAACCAAGAAGACACAATTTATGTAGAGGTTTTATAGTCTTTATTTAGTGCCCCTCAAGTTTTAAACACTTAATGACTCAAGCAGTTAAAGTGCCTTCTAAGCTGTGACGATTGAGTACAACATTTTAATAAAATAATCATGAGTTTTTATACTAAAAGACATGAGCCAACATTTTAACTGCATTTAATTGAATTTTTCCTTGTTCTAGTTTTTTTTTTCACTATTAACATACATATAATTTTCTTTTTGCTTAAGTTTTTCTTTTTCATTTAATGTTGTGCTTGTTAATGTCTTTAAGTTGCTGTTTAATTTATTGTTTTTAGAAAAATATTGCAAATTAATGCCTCTAAATTCTACAAAGTTTTCATTCCAGGAAAAAAATTTGTGTTTTTTACGATTTAAGTAGTCAGAACATAAAAAAATTTTGTAAGCCACTTTAGAGAGCTTATCAAAAAGAAAAGTAAAATAAATTGACAAAAATGTGCAAGAGTGTGACATGGTACTAATTCAACTGCCAGTGGCATCAGCAATTGTTGCCTACTTTTGGGGGGTATTTAAGAAAACCTTGAATATTGTAAACAAAATGCTAGACCCTATCCAAGATATCAGGCATTTGGAACCCTTCATTCTGTAAAGGTTTTTTATTTAAACCAAAGTTAGTACTGCATTAATCGAACTTTGATCTTATTTAGATTTCTAAAAGTTTTCTTAAAGGAAAATTTGCATATGGGCAATTCCACTGAATGTCACTTTCGATGTCGCTCATGTTGACCAATCAATTAAAGTTGTATTTCAGATCAGTGCGTTTAGATTTTTCTTTATATTTCATCTAAGTTTTCTCTGAAATGCAAGCATAATTGATTGGTCAACGTATGTGACATCTTACGTGGCATTCTGTGGAATAGCCCATATACAACATTTTAAAAAGTTACTATTTCGAAAATATTCTAAAGGCCAATTTATGAAAGATGTTTGGAATGAATATTTTTCTTTTTAATATAATTAATTTTTAATAATTCTAAATGGATCTTAAAAGTTCTTTCTACAATTTTATTCAAGGACTTCTTAAGGCGTAAAAAACATTTATTTGGGCGTTCCTGTTTTGTGTAGTATTTAGAAATATACTCCCTTAACAAGTACTTTTTTAAAAGGCACTGGTTTAAAACGTACTTTTTTATGAGGTACTCTTTTAAAGGAACTTTCTAAAAAGGTACCTTCTAAATACGTACATTTTTAAAGAATACTTTTTTCAAAGTAACTCTTTTAAAAGTAATTTTTTTAAAAGCTCCTTTCCTTAAAAAGTACTTTTTTAATAAGGTACTTTTTTAAAGGTACTTTTTTAAAAGGTACTTCTTTTAAAATGTTTTTTTTAACGTAGGTATGCATTATTTTCAAATGTATTTTTTTAAAAGGCACTTTTTCAAAAGGTACTTACTTGAAAGGTACTTTTTTAAAAAGTAGTTTTTAAAAGATAATTTTCTAAAAGGTAATTTTTTAAAAGGTTCTTAAAAGGTACTTTTTTTAAGTTTAATTTTAAAAGGTACGTTTTCTTAAAAGTTTTTTTTTACATAGAAACTATTTTAAAGGTACTTTTATAAAAGGCAATCTTTTAAGAGGTACTTTTTTTAAAGGTAATTTTTTAAAATGTTCTTTTTTTAAAAGGTACTTGTTTTGAAAGGAACATTTTTAAAAGGTACTTTCTTAATAGGTTCTTTATTTAAAAGGTGATTTTTTTCAAAGAAACTTTTTTCAAAAGTACTTTTTAATAGGTACCTTTTTGAAAGGGTTTTTAATTACATTCTTAAAAAGTACTTTTTTAAAGACTATATTAGGAATCTATTTTTCGAATAGGTATTTTTTAAAAGCTATTATTTTTAAGATTAACAAGTATTTATGCAAAAAAAAAAAAAAAAAAAACCCGACTGCGACCAACTTGGAACCGGTTAATATCCTAAATGCTCATTCGGAATGAAAAATCATAAAAAAAACCTAAATGATCAAACAGAATAGGTCCGCAACTTCAGGAATAATTGCTGGCAAATTAACAAAGCCCATAATAAAATCTACGGCAGCAACTTCAAATTCTCTCTAATATTTTTTTTATTTTCTTTTTTGCATATTTTTCTTTGTACTTTTGCTTACAAAATGTATGAAATTTATTGAAGGTATGGTAGCATTATTGAGAGCATATTTATTTATATGTGAGAGCATAAGAACTAACGCTCTCAAAATAAAATAGACTTTATCTCTGGACTGCTTTCTAGGTCTACTTTTTTGTGTTAATTTGTATGGAAAATGTGTTTATTCCGCAATTCTGTTTGATCATTATGGATGATCATAAAATACCTTTCGAATGATACCCATTTTGATATATTTCGACAACTTTTTATTTTTATTTCGTATTTACAAAATGGTGTCTGTTGGCCGCCATATTGAATTTCGACAACTGACATATCTTTAATGACACTCCCGGGATTAAGACATATCGGTTGAAGCGGTCCACGCGTTCGACTTATATAGTGCTGCAAATGATACATAAACACAATACCACTCTTTGCTTTGGGCAGTCGGTTAAAAAATTAATTACTGAAGTAATTATATAAAATTTTAATTTCTCTAAAAGTTTGGCTCATATTCATAGTCGAAACAAAGTATACTTTAAACATTTAAAACCAGTATTACCCTACAAAATACTGGTTCTAAATCGTAAAGTATACTTTATTTTGAATGTGAATGAATATGAGCCTATATTTTTTCTAAAATACACTTCATGTTATTTGTTCAACAAATCCTCTATGAAAATCAACTTAAAAGTATTTTTAGCCTGCAACTACTTAAGCTATAGCGTAATATTAATCACTCCTGAAAAAAATACTCGTAAAAATAAAATTAACTTAACTATTCACAGTTCACTTAAATGTCAGTTGTTTGCAAGGCAATAAAAATCAGTCTAAACTCCAATTTTTTTTCTATTACTATACTTCCATTGTTTAAGTGTTTTTCTTTTATCATTTCAGTTAAATATGCAAATTATAGCAATTTGAAATGAGACCAGACCACTTCAACCACATAAAGGCTAATGTTGCTAACCAAGGCTTGCTCTCATTTGCAATATTTTTCTATTTGCTGCCATTTTTCATGTTCTTTTTTTTCATTTGTATTTTTGTTATAAATGTCTTTAAAGTTTTGTGGAAAAGACCATTTAATATGCTGGCCAACATAAAAAAAGTATTGTAATTTTTTATAGACAAACTGACTACAAGAATGTTGTCTTGTTTTGCTACTGGACTAGGACTGCCCAGTAAAACAAAAGTAACAAAAGTGTATTTTTAGCTTTTCTTAAATTTTTGTAAAATAAATAGCTTAGCCCTTGTGTATTCATTCATACTGCAAGTTGTTGTTAAGACACAAATAGGTTGGATGCAATTTTTATAATTTTTTTTTGTGTCTCCTTTTCGTTACTTGCATAAAAGTAACAACAATAAAACATCAGCAAATTCAAATATGCTTACAGTGCAAAGTGAGAAATGAATGACTTGGTTTTTGGGACCAAATGGTTGTTATTGTTTTCGTTGACAACAAGACCAGCAGCAAAAGCACAAACAATGGTCATTCTTTCTTTGTATTCTTTGGGGTCATTATTAGTTACTGCTTTTGTGCTTTCCATGCACGAAGTTGTTGTAAATCTTTTTGTATTTTATTTTGTCCTGTAATAAATGTCTTGCAAAAGTTGATATTTATTGTTATGTTTATTTATATGCTTCTTGTATGTAAAATATTGTATCTTTTCTAAGGCATTTACTTTAAAAAAATCTTTGTTCAAAAAGGAAAAGAATTCATAAGTGAGCGTAAGAAATAAATTATAAAGTGAAACTTTAGAAAAAAGAAAGAATTCTTTTTAATTAAGTGACAAATTTAATGTGGATGTAAAAAATTCACTTTTATTTATTAGTTTGGAGTTCTTGTAACTTCATTTAATTATTATTGTAATATTTTTTATTGAAGCAATTCATGTTATCTTATTATATTTTAAGTTAACATCGCGGTTTTCTAGTAGTGAATAATTTAACACTGAATGTTTAAAAGTTCGTAATAACAGTAGAAGTACAGAGAAACTTAACAGCTGCATAAAAATACACTCAACTGAATTTTAAAGCATACCTTCAGGAGCAATGTTAATTTTAATAGAAATTGCTTGTGAAGTGTAATAGTGTTGCCAGTGGGGATAATTTTGTTAAAAAGTTGAAAAATATAAAATAAATAAAATAGATATAAACTTTTAAATAAAAGAGTGTTCTAAATGTCAAATATTTGTTTAAAATATATATAGCAGTCTTTATAAAGAATTTATAGTATTATATTATATCATATGTTCATTACGTACTGTTGCCTTGCACTGAAGCTGGTGCACGACAATTGGGTAACAATCTCCATCTCATGTCAACTATTATGGGTGGTGATTTTAATACAAAGTTTGCAAACCCACAGTCGCAAGCTTTATTAAAATTTTTATTTGACATTTTCCACTTGCATATGAGCAATTCTCCACAAGCCCCACAACAAATAATTCCACTACTATAGATGCAGTTTTTAGATTTTTTCATAGATTTTTAAATACAGTAGAGTCAAAAATTTATATATCTTATTTTAAATACCATAAGCCAATATTAAAAAAAAATTTCATAACTAGATGTTTGCACATCCCCCCTGTGATTGGACTCACATTGCTTTTTGTTATTACTTAATTGAAAAAACCCGTAACGTACAAAAATTACAAAAACTATTATAAAGTGAAATATAATATTTGGCAAAACAATTAATTAAACATTTAAAATTCATTACTGCTAAATTCCATAACTAACTAAATATCTGAACACTAATTTATTTTTAAGCAGAAATAATTTCTTAATCAGGCTTAAGTTCAGTAATTTCAATTCTTACCGAAGAAGTTTTCTTAGAAACTCACATTAATTAATAAAAATATTTCATGCGGTAAGAATTCAAATTACTGAACTTAAGCCTAATTAAGAAATGATTTCCGTTTAAAATTCACTACAGATCAATTAAATCTAAAAAATGTCTCAATTAATTTATTTTTGTTTATGTAAAAAACTTTCCATTTGCTGTTTTATCATTCCTCTGAATAGACAATAAATGTCAGTAGAAGAAAATTAAAACTTGATCCAGCAACAATCAATCTGAATTTTTATAAAGTTTTTATTATATTTTTCTTATAAAAAGATGAATTTTGTATCAGAATCAGTCAAGATAACAATATCAGAATCTTCGAAGCAATCATGTTTTATAGAGAAAAAAATTTTCCAACACGATATCCAGCTCTGTTCTTTTTTTCCCTCCCCAGCTCTATTCCTGCACTAGACAACCTACAGGGTGAGATATGTGCTATATAATCTTTATTGAATAACAATTAAATTTGTTTCAATTTCAGCAATTTATTACATTAGCCTTCAAAAGCATCAACCTGTTCCGTATTGCTGGTGTTTGTAAGACTAATTAAAATTTACTTTGCTGCAATGTATTCTAAAAAAAATTAGGACATGTTATGTGGCTTACGAACTTCTTGCCTAATTAAATCAAACATAATAAATACAAAAAACATTTTTTATTCAAACTCTACATAGATGAGACTTCCATTTATTTTATGAATGGACTAAGATGGTCTGGTTTTGATAAAAGAAAAAACTAAATAACCAATTTCATCATTGTGTTTAAAAGCTTACAGAAGTATAGAATGTTTTTTATTGACATATACAATTACCATTATATTTCCTCTGTTTAAAAATGTATTATTACAAACATTAATTATTATTAATAACCCAGCAAACCAAGCGCTCCGTAGGGTTCGAGCCCGCTATCCAACAGTCATTAAAAATAACAATACCCAGCATTTTTCTGACGTGCATATGTGTCCTTTGTATCAGTTGTTGAGGGAAAAGTTCAAGTGATGAAGACTGGTAACTGAACTATACTGACGTTAGCAGATGGTTATCCCAATGCAATGTGAGAGCGCCCTCCTTCGTTGTGTAGCAGAATCATCGGCAAAGTAAAATAATCAACAAAATGGCTACTAAATACATTTTTACAAATTTAATATGCCTCATTGACACCAGAGGCGCTGCAATTCTGCATTATTAAGAACGTGCAAAAAGCAGAGTTGTAAAATAATGAAGCTTTCCTCTATCTCTCCCTTACCACCTGACTTTCCTTTCCTAAAGCAGGTAATGACTAGTAATAGTAGTAGGCATTCATTGCCTGAAAAAAATTTAACAAAAAGGAGTTCGTTCAGACAAACCACCGAAATATATTAAGGAATTCGATACGACAAGTCAGATTAAAAAAGTACAAATTCGTTATGACAGGTCTGCTTTCAGACAAACTAACGAAATATTTTAACAAATTCGTTATGATAGACTTCAAAGATAGTCGAAACCTTTGGTTTTGTGGGAATACATGAAATTCTAGTCACATTAACAAAACTGTTGACGAATTCGTGACTATTGTTTTTCATTAAATTTACCTTAATGTTAATGATAATATGATAATAATAATAAAATAATATAATATACTTGTACTTTTCAGTTAAATTATTAATATTGAAGGTACATTAGAAGGTAATACAAAAGAAAAAAATTTACTCCAGCAAACAAATTTATTTATGAGATTTTAACTCCAACCAAATCTTTTATGTATATTGTATAAATTATTTACACAAGTTTTTTTGGTATTATTTATTTAATATTTTTATTTGTTAAAGGTAAATAAATTTAGTAATAAACTCTAATAAACACTGTAAGACAAATTATAGAAACTGACACCAACTTAACTTTTATTTGCTATAGTAATAAATCAAATAAATAAATCAAACAAAAAACTAAAATAATAATTAACCAACAAAACAAATTCTTAATGTCAATACATTATGGACTTAAAGCCAGGTCAATATACTTCATTGTTTTCGAATACATTTTTATTCTAATTATTAAATTCTTTGGGCCTAATTCATAAAAAATGTTTTGGTTTATTAATAAAATTTCCATAGAAAATTTATTTCATAAACCTCTTATAAAACATAAATATTTTTTACTAGATTTGCTATTGTCCAATGTGTAATAGGGCATTTGCACGAAATTTATTTGATTTTAATTAAAATTTTTATAAAAATCTATACCATTACACCAAATTTTTTGACACTTATCCAAAATTTTGTGTTTCCAAAACAAAAACCCAATTACTGAAAGTTTTCCAAAACTACATCCACACTTGCAAGATATTCAATTCACACACCTTTTTATAGAGACAAAGTGACTTTATATGGCATTTACATCAGCACAAAATCTAGCATATTTTGATTCAAATCTTTATGAAAATCTATACTGCTTACACCAAATTTGTTTGACATTTATCAAGATTTGTTATCCAAAACAAAACCCATTAACTGAATTTTTTCCAAAACTACAACCAAACACTGAAATGTAGCCAATTCACACAATTTTTTAAGCAGAGCGTAGCTAATTCACTCACCTTTTGTTGCACAGGGTAGTAAAGAATAAATAAAAACATAAGATTTTTATTAGATTTCCTACAAATCTGGTTAAAAACTTTATTTCGTTTTGTATGGTAAATCTGGAAAAGAGCAGTTTAATTTAGCTCGAAATCCCGAAAGTACTAGATTTCGAGACTATTACTGATTAGAGCATAAAGCTTGATAATACTGCATTTACACTGTCTCGAAATCTAGTACTTTCGGGATTTCGAGCTGCTTTCTTCCAGATTTCCCATACAAAACGAAATCTAATTTGCAGTAGATTTGTAGGAAATCTTATAAAAATCTAATGTTTTTATTTATTCTTTACTGCCCTGTGCAACAAAAGGTGAGTGAATTAGCTACGCTCTGCTTAAAAAAGTGTGTGAATTGGCTACATTTCAGTTATTTGGTTGAAGTTTTGGAAACAAATGAGTGGATGGGTTTTGTTTTGGATAAACAAATCTTGATAAATGTCAAAAAAAAGCTGGTGTAAACGGTATAGATTTTCATAAAGATCGTAATCAAAATATACTAGATTTTGTGCTAATGTAAATGACCTATAAAGAGTTTTTAAAGCAAAGTTTTAGAAAAAAAAAACTTTTCTTATTAAGCCTTTATATAGCTTTAATAATTTTTATACATTGAATGTTTGCCTATCTTCAAAACTAGTGCTGGTACCAAAACATTAATAAAGATTTAAACCTGCAAAAAATATCTGAGGATAAAGAATTTTTTGTTTCAGCAAATTTCGAAGAAAGAACAAATCTGTGCCCCTGTGTTAGATCTTCTCAAAAAGAGAACAAAATATTTAATATAATTTTAATGAAAGTTCACAGCGAGAGGGGAATCATTGTTAACTAACATTTCTTCAGTCTAACAAAAACAATGTGCTGAATGCGGAATGCCGAATTCAAAAGTTACTTACACAAACAAAGAAATCTCCTTTATAACGTTTCCCTTAAATATTTGATTATTTGGATGGTATTTTGTTAATTAAACGTAAAAATAATGAAGTTTACGACAATTGCTAATGAATTGCGGCAGTGACGAGCAGTAAAAATAATTTCATATTTTATGCTACAAAAACTCTCACACTAATTAAAAAGTTTCTTTCTTGATAAAATTAATTGCAAAAAAGCTTTTTATATTGTATATAAAAATATGTTTTTAATACTATTTCCTGGTAATAAAAAAGTACAAAATATTATTAAAGTCATACAACGTAAATAAATGTGGTGTAGCGAAAAGATGTTGTGTGTGTGCGTATGTGTGTGTGTGTGTGTGTAAAAAAACCATGACACTTAAAACGTAATTAAATGTTATTCTGTTGGTGTTGAAAAACGAAGGCTGCAGTGTTAAAATTACAAAAGAATGCAGTGCCACAGATATAGAGGATAGACATATTCACATAAACTGTCAAACAAAGTCATATCTTTTATTTAAATCTTAATTTGGAAGAGCGCAAGAAAGGAAATAAACAACTAAAAGAATATATTCGTATAAGGGAGAGAGTAGGCATCAGCCACGATTGAGAGTGTGTGTGTGTAGGAGTACATATTCTTCGTTAAAAATGTATTGTTCATTTGTGTTTTTGTCGTTTTTATTTTTGTTTTTGTTTTTGTTGTTGTTGTTATTATTATTACTTGTATTATTGTTTTTGTTCATGTATGAACATTATTAAAACACATTCCTTTTAATACACAACGACAGACATGTTCATTTAAAATCATTTCCATTGCATGCGAATATTCAGCATATTTCAAAGACTGTCAGGAGCGTGTGTATGTAAGTACTTATATGTACAGTGGAATCTCCCTTAACGAACACTTCACATAGGCGGACACCCCCTTTAGACGGACACTTTTGACAGGTACCGGCAGCGCTCCATTTAAATGTTTAGTTTTCTCTTGACCGGACAGTCCCCTAGTACGGACACATTTCAATGGTCCCTTCAGTGTCCGCTCACCAGAGATTTTGCTGTATGTATGTATGTATGTATTCATGAAAAATTAGTACTTATATGTATGTGTGTGTGTGTGAGCAACAAGCATGTGTGTTTGGCATTCTTTTAGCTGTTGTGTTATCGTACTCTTATTTGTAAAGACTTTTGTTGTGTATGACTTTCACTTTCATTACTTGCGCCAAACAAAAAGAAATGTCTTTAGCTTTTTTTCCATTTCATTTTCGCATTTTTTTCCTGCTTCTTCTTAAAATCTTTAAAAGAAATATCGCTTTGTGTATTCAATAGCAAAAAAAAAAAAGAAAAAAAACAAACCAATACTATTAAACTTTTTTGTAGCTGCGTATGTCTTAAATAATATTTTTGTGTGTATTTAATACCAAATGCTCTTTTCTATTTCATTTTTATTTTTTGTTGACTTAGCGTTTTTTTTTTTTGTTCTTTGTTAATATTTGTTTTATTATAAAATATTTCTGCTATTTTGGCAGTATGAAATATAAAACAAATACAAATGTTTTGAAATCGTGCTTCTTGTCTTAAGAAAAATTGTTAAGTCTTGTTCTTATGTGATCTGTTTGAAAAAAAAAGAAAATTGTGTTTAAAACTTAAAGACAGGAGGATTTTACTACAAAAGCCAGCACAAAATAGGTGGCATAATATTAATGCCCCTAAAAGTATGCTGTAGTTTATTTAAAGAATTTAAGTTTAAAGCAGCTTAATTCACAACATGTTGTGGGAGTGGTAGTTCTTAAAAACGCTGTTGGTAATTTCTATGTAAACATTTATTTATAAACAATGTTTTTTGAAATTACCAACAACTCTTGTACGAACTAGGACTCCCATATAAAATTGTGAGCTTCGCAGAATAGAGATTTTCTACGTAGCAGATCTACGGACAAACTTATTTGTATATTTATTCCCGTTGTGGCAAAGTGGAACATAGGGATATAACTAATAAGTTCCATTCGATTCTGTTCGTTCCACATCTTCGACATTTTCGCCATTTCGATATCAAGTTACCTTCTCCAGGTATGGGCTGACCTTCCTCTTCTTCGGCTTTTTTGTGGGTTACAATCAAGCGCGGATTGCGTTAAATCTTTCTGTAGTTTTTGCAGTGTGTGACCAAGCCAGTTCCACTTGCGCCTAATGATTTCTAATGCTATGGGAGATTGGCCTGTTGTAAGCCACATATTTTTGTTTGAGATATTTGATGGCCAAAATATCTTAATAATTCTCCGTAAGCCATCTGTTGGTAAAGCCTTGAAGCACGGTCAGCTCACGGGAACATGTGTTTCGTATTTCAAATCCATATAAGATTCTTGTTTTAAAGTTGCTGTTTGTTATTTTTAATTTGGTTTTCCTTGTTATATATGTGGTCTTTCAGACGCACTATCAGTACTAGACTTTCCTTTGCTTTCGATAATACTTCCTCAGTAGCAGAAGCTATTCACGCCTTCGATTGGTGATCCGTTAATAATGAATGCTTGATTGTAACTTGCATTCACACGCATTGATTTGATTTTCCCAATGTTAATTTTAAGACCAGGTCTCAACGCTGTTGCCTCAAGTTCAACGATTTTTGCTGACATGTCGGTCTCCTTGTGGGTTAGAAAACACATATCATCGACAAATTCTAAGTCACCCAGTTGGCCTAGTAAGCTCCACATTATCCCATTGGTCGCATTTGCTGCAGTTTTTATTACGACATCTAGCACTATATTAAATAAGTGTAATGACAGTAATTATCCTTATTGCACGCTGATAGGCACATTAATTTGGCCGCTTAGTTGGTTTTCATGCATTACTTTACATGTGGCTTCTCTGTATAGATTTTGGATGGGAAAAATAATTTTTGGTGGTGTGCATTTACATGCCAAGATGTTCGAGACAGATTTGTGGTCGAAAGCCTTCAAAAAATCTATGAATAGTAGTTAGAAGGAAGATCTCTATTCTACAGACTGTTCCACTTTGATTCTGAGGCTGTTCACGTCATCGCACACACGATTTACGTGGGCGAAAACCAGCTTGTTGCGGTTTAAGCTCAAGATGCAATGCGTTTGAGAGACGATAAGCTATTATATGCGCTATTATTGTATTTGCCATGCCAGGGAGACTGATTTTCCTTCAGTTTCCACACTCGTACAAGTTACCTTTCTTGAGAATTTTAACGATAATGCCTTCTTTGAGTTCTTGATCCAGGCATTCAGTTTGCCAAAACTTCTCTATAAGAAACAAAAGTAATTGCAAACTTATTTGAGCATCAGCCTTTAGTGTTGTCTGTAGCTGGAGATTTTTAATTTAATATTCTACTACTTCAGCTGGTGTACGCTAGGATTTCCGTTTTTACGATGTCTTATTGGCAGTTGTATATATTACCATTGGTTTTTGGGTGATGTTGAGAGCATTTTTAAATAGAACTCGCTCATTTTCGTCATTTGGTCTTTTTCTAACGTCATCATTTTGCTATTGTTGTTTCTGATGGGTTTTCAGGATGTGATAGTTTTTTGGACAGACTTCAGAGTTTTCTATTCTATATATATGTCGGATAGTTGACTCACTGAGTGAAAACTGTTTACCTAGCTGGCCTTTTTCCTCTATGTATGTTGAATAATGCCTTAGCTGAGCTCCTATACTGTGGGAGCTATTAAAATATAAGTCTTCAAACATATATGTAACTTCAGAAATACACTGAGAAAATTAAAAGCTTTGAAATCAAAGAAAAAATGTCTTTGTAAAATTGTAACGAAAGTATCTTTGTTAGAAGGAAAAAATCCTTGCATCAATGATTTATTCTTTAAACAAGCAAATGGTGCATCTTCAACACAACCGACTAAAATTCTTTGAAGCTCAATCAAAGAAATTATCTTTTCCGTAAAGATAAAATATTTGCTACAACGATTAATTTCTTTGTTAATAAGGGATTGAAAAACGTATATAAAATTAAAGACTTTTCTTTATTTTTTTAAAGCTAAGCATCTTTGCTACAAAGACAAAGTCTGTAACTTTAAAGAATTTTGTTTTCAATGCATAAGTGAACATTTTTGCTTGTTCACACATGTTGGCTTGCAACGGTAAACAAGAGCGGTTAAAAAAAATAAAGATAAAGTCTGTATCTTTAAAGAATTTAGTCTTCAAAGTTAAATTTGTTTACGTTTATGTAAAAAATAAAAAGAATTGTTTTCGTGGTTGTCATTAATTGTAAGTCAGTCGATAGGAACGCTCAATTGTGCATGTGCGCCTTGTCTTTTTTTCTTCTTTTTCGTCAAGTGATGTAATATGTAATTTTAATATAAATTGAAGTGTTGTGTTTTTTTTTAAATATATTATAATAACAATATAAAATATATAATAATAACAATATAAAAAAAATAAAATAAAAAACGCTCTATCGTCGTGGCAGCGGTTGACCTTTGTCAATATACTTATAACTATTAGTAGGTGAAAAGTGAACTATGTATATGAACTATTTTTTATTTTTATTCTATTAAACTTAAATAAAAAAATGTATTATAACTCTTTTAACATTAAAAAGTCTAGAGTCAGTATTAAAGTCAAAGTCTAAAAATGTTGTTAGATTTTAATAAGTTAAGTAAAGTTATGCTGTATATGAACTATTTTTTTATTTTTATTACATTAAACTGAAATAAAAAAATTTTATAAAAATTCTGTGTTTGGTTTCATTAAATATTTTATTTTGCAAAAAAATTTTAATTTTTTAAAACATTTCTATAGCAGATTTCAAAGAAAATTGCCTTTGTTCCTACATATCAGTCTTTAGTATTTCAAAGAATTATTTCGTTGAATTTAATTACATTTCTTTGTAATAATGTTAAAATTACGTCTTTGTTACAATGAAAACTGTACTTAAAATCAAAAATTCAAGTCTTAAGACTAACGAATGAAAGTTTTTGTGCCAAAATACTTTTTCCTTAGTTTAAGGACTTTTTTAAGTGTTTCCAAAGACGTAAATCATTGCCACAAGATTTTAAGTCTTCGATTTTAAGTATACATTTCATGGGAATCTAAAGAACTTTGCGCCTTTCCGGTAAAGTTGTTTTGTCTTTGGGCACAATCTGACCAATAAAAGTCTTTGCAACAAAGTGTATTTTTTTTTTGATTTTACGATTTAATTTTCTCAGTGTAGTAGAGTGCGTTAAGCAATTTCAGAAACATTTTTTTGTTTAAATTATTTTTTAATTACTTTTGATTCTTTTTGATTATTTTTAGTAATTTTAAGTAATTCAGACTACTTTTCCATTATTAGTAATCGTAATCACAATTACTACGTACGAAACTGAATATAATCGTAATTTAATCATTACTTCACCTTTAAAAAAAAGTAATCCAATTAGTAATCATTACTTAACAGCTATGGATGAAACTAATCAAAAAACACCAAAATTTTTTTCAAAGCATGAAAAAATCAAAATATATATTAAAAATTTACATTTCTAATGAAATATGCAAAAATGTGTATATATTTTAAAATATGCACTAACAAATCCATGCCATTTTGTTGCAAATTTGTTGATTTGCAACGACAGAAAACATCTATTTGCATGAACATCCTATCCCTACTGACCTCAACCACAATTAATAAGGATCACTATTATCAGTTAATTGCTCTCAATATGTAATTGAACTTATAATGTGATGAAAAATTATAGACAAAAATTTACTTTATTTTTCTTTTTGTCGTAAGACAGATAAATTTTCCCATTATTGACAAATTTTTTATGAATTTTATCTCACTAGCAGGATATAAATATTTTCTTTATAACTACTTTTCATATTGGAATGCATAACTGATACCTGAGATATATAGTTATTTCTTTAATTATAATTTACATTATTTAAGATAAGATAATAATTTAAAACGTTTAAGATAAATCTCTTTTGGCCAGCCTTAAAACATGAATTACAAAACAGTTACAAGAAAATTATCCTCCTATGAAAAAATTATCTCTTAAGATCTTTATCTAAAGATAAATGCAAAAAACTATATGTACTCACTAATAAACGAAAATCTCTGTTTAAATTCTTAAAACTCACTCGAAACAATTCCCTTACAACTCTCCATATAAGGAAGCTATTAAAAAAAAAAGAGATTTTCCTGTTAAATATTTAACACAAAAGAATTTTATTACAAAACAAAAGAAAAGAAATATTTATTTAAAAACTTAGAAAGCAACATATAACAAAAAAGAAAGTTGCATTAAAAACAGCACAATAATACTACGTTTATGCCTTAAGGGGCCGTAATGTGCAAGTCGTGAGAAAAAAATATGTAAAACAAGAATAAATGTGCTAAAATTGTTTAAATTCATTAGTTGAGTTGGGTAGACAGATTAAAAGAAGAAGTAAACAAAAAATTTAAAATGCGTGTGTACTAGAAATGGAGTCCATGCTCTGTAAATGTAACACTAATACAACAACAACAAGAACAACAACAAGTAGCAACACCACTTAAAGTTGTTAGACTCACTTAAACAACTAAAATCCATGTTACGTACACACTGCATGCAAAATGCAACAAACCTCTATCGAGTTAAACATAAACAATGCACACACATACACACACACACCCACACACACGTACATACTTCTATAAGCACACTTCCATAAACAATTACATACATACACATCATGGCTGCGAGTGCCCGCATATACACCCCTACATATCATATACATTCGTATAAGGGAATTTAAATTGATAAGATGTGAATTTTCTTATTTTATGAAGAATGAAAGGAGCTCAGTTCCTGGTTTATTTATTTTTCTTCTTTATATTTTCTTTTTTTTTTTGTAACGTCAAAGCACGCAGTTAACAGCAGCTGTAGTTGAAGCAGCAGATGTTTTGCACTTTGTTTTGTTTGCTGTAGGAACAAAAAAAAAAATACACACACACACACACACACACATACAGAAAAACAAAAGCTACACAAGAGAATGCATGTTAAGTGAAGAACAAGCAACAAATAGTACGAAGTACCAAGTAAAAATGGGCCCTGGGGGCAAATGTGACAGGTTCTTACTACATAAGTTCTAAAAATATTAATGTTTAAAGAATATTCACAATCCTCCTTTCTACCAAAGAAGAGTATCGTAAAATACGATTTATATGAATAAGGCCTTAATAGTTAGAGCCATTGAAGGTTCATAATTACAGGTTTTATGTAAATATTTTTTAAAGGCTGCAATTCATGATTTTAATGCAATTTAATGCAACTTAGGGTGCCCCTCTGGCTGAGTGGTAGCGATGCTATCGTCTTAGTCCAGAGGTCATGGGTGCGATTCCCGCCATATACCCTGGATGTTTTCCACAGACAAGCTATTTGCCTCCAGGGTTGTGTTGTATTTGCCAAAAAAAAATTTAACGGCCTCATAAAGGCTTAGTAAGCAAAATTTTTTATGGAATTCTGTTTTATTAACCTTCTATTAAGCCTAAATAATTTTTATAAATAATGTTGTTAAATATCATAAATAGAAAACCATTTGAAAATTAGAACACACACTTCAAAAAACTAAAAACAAACAAACAAAATGAATTCTTTAGTGCCCTGCAGACAATCAAATAAAGACGTCAATCCATGCAAATATGTTATTGTTATTGTGTTCTTCTGGTGCAAATTTGTTACCAATCGTTATTTGTATTATGACTTTACGTTCTATAAAGTTGATTTGCATTGGTAATGCTCAAGGTATTTTTAAAGATTTTTTTTTGTCTGGCAAATTTTTACATCACACTACATTAATTGCAAGCCAAACGACTTTTTCTTTCTGAATAAATAAATTAAAATATATTACATGTTATTTGGCTTCCAGAGCTATACGAACTTTACAGCCTAATGGAAACGTAAATATACAAATAATCTCTTGTCAAATTAAAATATTGAAAACTATTGCTTTTCATCCAAAATTGTAGACAAGACGTTCTCATGGCCGAAAAATCACAACTATAGCTAAATTCAATAAAACAAAATTATTAAAATTTTCCTAAAATGTCGTCAACTATTTTTTTGTGGACTTTTTCGTGTCAACGTAAATTTACCAGGTAGTAGCAAAGACGCAGCTGTGCTATAATTTTTTTTAATTAAAAATTATCGAAAACTTTACAAAAATGTGAGGAATAACAAAAATTAAACATTTTAAACCCCCCGATACATTTAGAAAAGATGTGATGCCTTCTAACAAACTGGACGCTTTTCTTCAAACACAACTGAGAACACTTTCGATCAAGTCACCTTTGAAACAAAACAAACTAAATCAAAATCGGTCCAGCCGTTTGGTCTGCATGTAGACTCGTGCATCCTTACAGATGAACAGCTACACAGACACAAACTAAAGACTTATAACACCCCTTTTTTAAACGGAAATTAAAAGCCAATTTTAAAAAATTTTAACATGAAAAATATTTTACTAAAAAATATATTTTTTTTAAAACAAATTTAAAAATATGAAAAAACTATTGAATAATTATGAAAAGTGCGAAAACGAAAGTTTTTTAACTTAATGTGAATAATTTTTATTATTATATTGTTAAACAAATTAATTTTGGCTCAACTAAAAAGCCATGTTGTTGTTTTTATTGTTGTGTTTTTATAATCTTGATATTACCTGGAAATGATTGTGCCTTATTCAAAATGTTTTAAATTGCATAGGTCAACATTGCATATGTAACGCGCAAAAGAAAAAAGGGACCTAAGGGTAAAAACCGGTTTTGTTCAGGAGAGCCATTTTAAAGATTTAAATACGTGTAATACGTGAATCTGTGGTGTACCATCACTGAGCGTGTTGGCATTGGCCTCATTTCAAAGCGACATATCTCATGACGTCAGAGACGTGTTGGTCAACCTTAAAAACGCACGTAGGTCGTCCCTACCTCTTGTTTTGTGTAGTTGGTTTTTACTGTTTTCTAGCTAGCGCGCTGAGTTTGATATCAATTTTGTTCGCGTTTTTTTGAATCCACCCAGCAAAAAACTTTGCCTACTAGAATGCAAAAAAGTGTATGTACTCCTCAGTCGTAAGTACTTACAATTTGACTGAATAACCCATTATTTTTGTTTGAGAAGTTCAAAAAGTATGCGGTACCCTATACTTTTTGCCTACAAACATACAAAAGTTAATAGATTACTGATTGCCTAAAAGTACTCAAAATTTAATGGGTTATTTTTTTGCGTACAAATATGCAAAATAATATAGATTAATTTTTGCTTAAACTTATTCAAAATTAATTTGCTATATTTTCTAATTTTTTTATTTTAAATGAATAAAATTTTGTAACAAATTTCTCTAGATATACATATTTCCTTATTAACTGGAAAGTACTACAATAACTACTTTCACGTAGTGATATAAATAAGTTCTTATTTTATTAATTACATGACAGTCATTATTATGGAAATAAAGTAATTAGATAAATAAGTACCACTCGTTACTTTGTAAGCCATTAAAAGAGTACTACCCATTACAAAATTTCGAAAATTTTTTGCTGGGCAGATTTATTTTCTGAAATTATTAATTGTGAATTATAATAAATACTCATTTATAATTCTTTTAAATCGTGAATATCACTCTGTTAGTACGAAAATTTTTTCACATGACCTTAGAATCGTCGACTTTAATTTCATAAAACGCGCATATCTCTGGGAGGGAACACTTTTGGGCCATGGGATCGGTCTCATTCGATGATCAGATGTTGTCCACATCAAAAAAAAAAAAAATGTGAAAATTGATTTTTTTTTACCCTTATGCGCTGTCACATAAGTATACAATGATGGTGGGCAAAATGTTGCCCGAAAGCCAAAAAGCGGCCCAACTACTTGCAATAAAATTTTATTGTACAATCAAGAACATTAAAAGTTGGCACCAAAGATTATACTCGTATATGCACTTTAAATAAAATTTTTATAGCTATTGCTATTTATGGCGAGATACAGGGGTTAGAAAATAATTTTCGTAACAAAATTAACCGACACTATTACAGTTATAAATTTATTTTTGTTTTGATTTCTTTGTACTTAAAAGCAGCGTACGAAAATAAACGAAGCAAATTGTTTGAATTTGTTTTGTTTGGTTCTTTGAAATGAGTTGAACAAAAACAAAAACAATGAAAAACATCGCTTAGTTTGTTTTTGTATTATTTTTTGCAAATAAGCACAAGCCAGAGAACATTGCCGATCGACTGTAAGACGATTAACCGCCGCCGCCGACCACAAACAATATATTCATTTAATCGTGCTCCGCTAGAAAAGATAATAATGGGTTATAAATGGAAACGTTTTGAAATATTTGCGGCGAATTTAAACACATTAAGTTTGTTTTATACTATGTTCACACTTATGTTTTTAAACATGTTTAATACATTGTCAGCTGGTTTCTGGTTTGCGGCACAGTATATTCAAAATACATTATGTCTGTAGCAAACCAGAAACCAAACGACGACATTTTCACAATTGTGTTTAAGACGAGTTTTCTAAGAACTAAACACAACCGTTCACATTATATTTGAGATGTTTAAGGTTGTCGCTTTGTCAGTATTATTGTCAATTATTGTATTTGTAAAAAATTACGAATAATTATGCTTTTCAAACAACAAATGTTTTTGTAAATAATTCACTATTTTTTAAGTAATTACTTTCTTACCAAATAATGTATCAGCTGCCGCCATTTAATAACAAAACAAAGGTGCCAGAGTTATCAAGAAACGGACTGAACATACTCTATTTACGTGTTTAAATCTTAAACACTTCATTTGAGAGGTTTAACAAAACACTTCATTTGAAATTTTTAACAAAACAACAATCTCAAAATCATCGCGCTTAAGCTCTTAAACACGAATAAGGTGTTAAACACGTTTAAAAACATAAGTGTGAACATAGTATTATATAGCTAAGTAGCAATTGCTATAACCGGGTGTCCTAAGACACCTCTCTCCTTTTTTTTCTCTCGAGGTAGAAGTCTCAAAATTTGGTACATATACATTCCACAAAAAGAGGACTCATGACAAGTTGTATCGATATCTGCAATGCCCATAGCCCATTACAAATAGATATGATTTTTTTATATTATTTTATGATTCGACAAAAAACTTTTCTTATTCTCTATCTTTCAGTTCTTTGACAACACCGTCACATTTAAAATTTTGCTCGAATGGCTCATGTCTTTACAAAATGGTATCATAAAGCCCATCAGGGACGAAAAAGATAACTGACAGAATTTATTATGAAGTTACAAAATTTTCAGTCGATACTCAAATTTTCTTCAGGAAAGCAACTGGCAAAGCAAGTATGTACCTTGTCTCCTGAAAAAAATTTTAAGTTGTAAGATACTAAATAAAAATGTTATATCCTTAACATGTATTCAAACTTCTCCAACCTTCTCTCTGTAACACATTTTTGGATATAAGGCGCAAAAATATTCTTTCTACCCAAATGTCTAAACAATCATCATCTTAAGCTATTTAACGAAAACAAGAAAAAGTTAATATGTCAACGTGTACAAAACTAAAATAGCAAAGACATACTTTATCAGATGAATATTCCATCAAAATTCATTTTAATGTGGGCAAGCCAAACCAATAAGATAAGCTGCCAATGATGCATGCATTCATTACTTTGCATGCGTCTAATTAAATATTAAGTATACGTCAACTGTTATTGCTGTAGACATATTGGCAAAAATTGTTGCATACTTTCGAGCGTGGGCAATAGCGTATGAGCAATGTTGATTTACGGCCTGGCCCACGATGTCACTAGACATCGATCGATCGACAACTTGTATTGCAAACAACAATAACTTTAGAAAATTTGTTGTTGTTTGCAATACAAGTTGTCGATCGAACGATTTCTCATGACATCGTGGGCCAGGCCGTTAATTTACGTTTTAAATGTTTAGTTCTTTAAGCGGCCCCACCCACTTGCAATATAATTGTGCATTTTGTCGTATCGCCAATGTGTACGTCATATACGAAGATGGCACAATACATATATTGGCAAATATCAAAAAAGATTTGATTTTTATTGTACAATCAAAACAATTGCGTGGTGTTGGTGGCAACATTCTTCAATGTTGTTTACTTTTTCACTGTCAGGAAAATTGGGCAATATTTTCTTTGAAAATATTGCGCTATTTATTGCAGAGTATAGGTCAAAACGATGATAATATGAACAACAACATATGCAATAATATTGTATAATAGATGGTTCTGCTTAAGTGAGCACTTGCAAAGTATATCTCAATAACATTAGACAGAAAGAAATGAAGTCCTTAATATGACTATTTTATTGCTTACACCTTCTGATAGAAAACAAAAAGTTATTTATAAGGTACAACTTTTAAAATGATAACACTAATAGAAAGAGACTTCTCAAAGGGCCCCATATTGTACCACTTTCCCTTAGTTCATAGTCGCCAGCATATAATCACGTATATCTTTATATGTTTTAATAAAGTATAAGTATATATAAGTTTCGCAAATAAAACAACCAAGGAAGAGTTTTCCAACACAGAGTTGGGAAATTTTCGTACAACTTGTTGAAACTATTATTTACAAGAAGTACCTAATTTACATTAAAGATTTTTAAATGAAATTTCATGAAGTTTATTGGATGAAACTTAGCGCTACAAAAGACAATGTTATATAAAAAAGGACATAGAATGAATCTCTGATGCATTTGTGGCAACTTTTTTGATATAACTTGCTCCTCCAGGCTTCCCATTGGCAAAGAAAAAATCTTCATGCTACTAATTTCATGAAAAAAGATGCTAAATGCAAATTAGGTATAAGTGTAAAATATAAAAACCCTTAAGGATTTATAGTTTAAACACTAAACAATGTATCTAAAGGTAAGAAAAAAATTTCTATGTAATTTGGATAACTTGCCTTATTCATAAAAAAATATTTCTGTTTAATAAGAGGTTTATGAAACAAATTTTGTATGGAAATTTGATTAATAAACCTTTTATAAAATCTAAATATTTTTTAAGAATTAGGCCCTAAACCTCTAAAAAAATAGATAATTTTTATTTGTTGTGTTCTTTTTTTAGAATTTATTTTAAATTAAGTTTTATAGCCAGATTTTGTAAAAAATTTCGTTTCTACACGTTTCAAATTTGTATGAAAAAAAAACGAAAATTCGTTTCAAAAATTATTTTTTCCATACAAATTTCAAAACGAAAAATTCGTTTGAATTTACAAAATCTACCCTTCAATATTTGATTAGAACTTTGTCAACTAGACCTTTTGTGAGCCAAAAAGTTTTTTATATGAATATGTCAAACATTTCGATTTTTTTTAACATAATTTTCTTTTTTATAATTCGTAACGTAAGGCAATCTTCTTATCCTTATTCTTATCAAATAAACTGTTCCTGATATAAACAAGACTAATCTAGGACCTTTAATGAACTGCCCTTAAATTCGCGTGCTTTATGTGTGACTTCTCAGTCACCTCTTGTCAGTGTAACGGTGAATACGTGTGTGTTTCAGCGCATGTAGGTATTGTTGCTTTTATGTTTCAATATATATTTTTTTCATCATGTTTCATCTGCATTTTTTCTTGCGAAAGAATTTTCTTTCCATACCCTTCCCCATTTTTTCCCTCACTCTGCTTTAATGAAAAATAAACAAAGTATAAAAATTTAAACAAAAGATGACATAAAAAAGTTTGTCTTATATAGTTGTTTTTTTCTTATTCCTCCACTGAATTTTTCAAAGTTTTAGTTTTCATTTGGTATGTGTGTTTTTTTTCGGCTGCTATTCTATAAAGCAATGGCACACTCACGGCTTTTGTGCTTTTGTACGTCCTTCAAGAATAGCGACAAATTTTTTTTTTGTCTTTAAAATATTTCAGTTTTCTCATTTTCAAGAAGCATAAACTTGTAGGAAACAAAATATAGAGGAAAAATCTTAAAAAATGCGAGTATATAAATTGTTAAGAAAAAGACAGCCAGCTAGAAGAAAGCAAGTATTTTAAAGTGTTTAACACACAAAAGAGTTTTAAAGCAATTTTCTTAATCAAGAATGTATTCACATACCGAGACACATATACACATGAAGTTTTAGATGTATGTTGTCTTAAAGAGAATCATCATGTGCTACTTGACCAACTTCTTTGATTCACAACAAAAGCATGAAATTGATGTTAAAATTTAATGGCTTCTTTGTCTACGCTTTCATAAATTTAAAATGTAACATATTTTTTAAAGTTTTTTGCTCATATAAAATGTAAGTTAGTTTATGTATCTCAAGCAAAAATCAATTATTATAAAATTTTTTCTGAGTAATACCAAATTAGAGATTTGTTTTAAAGTTGGCTTTAAACTTTTAAACTTGCAAAGAAAATCGAAACATATTTTGAAACAAAAAGCTGCAAACAAAATTTTCAAAAATTAATAATAACCGGATAATATACTACTGTTCGATACAGAACTGTTTAAGTTAACTTAGGAGGCTTACTTTTCTTCCACTTAATACTATTTAAAACTTAAAAATAAATTAGACTAAATAGCTAGGTTAAAAATAGCTGTACAGGTAAAATCCCCTATAAATCATATTCTATCGATATCTTCCAATTTCAAAAGTATTATTATTAATTCATTCGCATGCAGTGTCATTTGGTTCCTTATTTATTTATTTTCTAATTTATTAATTTTTTTATTAAAACATATTACTATATTATGCACTGATCTACCATATTTTTTAGCTTTTCCAATGGGAGATCCGAGCGATAATTTCTTTTGCTAAAGAGCTGCAGCACGGCTTTCTTAAAGAAACTACATTTTCTATGGGTAGAAATACTACTACTGCGCACAGTGGGTATTTGTTAAAAACCCCATTCTTCCACCACTCAACTTAAAAATCTTATGATGCAGTTTTAAAGAGAATTATTTAAATATTAATTAGCGTACACTCTTCACAATTATTTTGGTTTACAAACGGCTTACAAAACGAATTTTGTATGCAAATTTGTTTATTAACCCCCCTACTCATAAAAAAATAAAATGAATTTGAAATCCATTTAAAGCCTGGTACAGAGTTCATATGGAATTTCAGGTTCTCATACAAACTGTATAAAATTCAGGTTTGTAAATTTCATAAAGAAATTTCCATTTGCTAGTACGGACTTTCAAAAGAAAAGTACACTGCATTTTTAAAATTTGTTGCCTATCTTAGGGATGTTATAAATATCAGTGGAGACTTTTTTCAGTCAACTGCAACAAAAATTAATCTTCAAACAAAAGTTTGGTCACGGACTTTTTGACATTTTTAATTTCCATCAAATTGTTATTAATTTTTAGTGTTTTTGTATATTGTAAATTAAAATATAAATGAATTTGTACATATGCATATATAATTCTACACAAAAGGCTACACGATTATTTTTCCGTGTAGAAATAAATATAAATTTACAAACGCGAAATTCCGTAAGAACTCCGTACTGGGCTTTAGGAAAGTTTTGTGCGAAAATTTTAAAACAAAATACATTTCAAATTAATTTTAAATTTTATGAAATGTTTTGTAAACCTGAACTATTTTTTGTGAATACGCCAGCAAACCATTAATTGTTTATGTTTGCAAAAGAAAACGCTAAGCGTTGACAAGTTTGCATTTGGTTTCTTAATTTATATTTTTCACATAAAATTTGTCAACGGGTAGCGTTTTCTTTTTACAAAATTAAGCCATAAATATGGTTGTTTCTTAATTAAATTAAAAAAAAAGAAAAAGAAGGCTCACGGCTGCGAGACATTCGTTACAAACATTAATGTTCTGATCGTAAGAATGATCACAACACGACGAATATATCTTTTCCTTAAAAATCATTTATTGTAATCCAGCTGTTTTCTTTCTTATCTCTAGACTCTTACGCCCCTATGTATAAGAAAAAATTGGCATGAAGTTAGCATAAGTGGCAAAATTGAACATGATCTTAAAGAGTTTTGCGATGCAACTTTACATTAAAAATCATTCTAAGACTTAGAGATGGGTTAAAATTAAGTAATGCGATCATTTTTAATGTCAAATTGTATGGAGGAACTCGTTAACACCTAATTCAAATTCGTCACTTATGCTAACTTAATGCCAATTTTTGCTTATACATAGGGCCATAAGTTCCTAATTCTCTTAAAATAGCGGCTCCTGACACAAATTGAAAGCAAACATTCGCCTCATACCATACTGAAGGATCACATCACAATAACTAAACTCTCTTCTAGTGGGAATCACTAACTAACCCCTGTAAGCCTCACGAGATTAATTATCTTGTTGCTCACACTTTTCGTAGTCTTGAACTTGTATCGAGAGTGGTACTGTGCAGATTTCTAAAATTTGTTAAATCTGTGTGGGAGTCATTTGATACAGGCACCACGAGCTAGGCTGCCATACTTACAGATTTTCTTCTCATCTGCTGGTATCGCTAAGGATCAATCCCGTTCTATGCAAGATCCTTGGACCACCCAGATTAACCTAAACTAACCTAACCCCCACTTGACTATGCTTGCTCCCTAAATGTTTCCTGTACGTTGCTACAACACTATAGGGTCCCTCAGGAAAAATTTAGTTAAAGTCCATTCAAAGCTGCCAGCAATAATTGATACTTTTACGGAATTCAGTGATCACTGTATGTATGTAGAATTTTAATACACAGTCAACTCTTGATAAATTGGAACTCATTTATTTGATTATCTCAATGTTTTAAATTATTTCCCAGGTTCCTTCGAAAATATGCAATAAGCCAGTGGAAAAAGAACTTCTAAAGAAATCAATAAGATTCTGAACTTATGATGTGGAAGTAGTGCAAATTTTCATAAATTCTAATGATTTTTAAATAGGATTATCATTGCAAAATGCTCTCGGTTTTGCTCCATATTCAGTGAATCGAAAGTCGTGTTCATAATGTTGTGTAAATCTAATTTTTTGTATATTGGTTTCCTAAATTTCTTTTTTTATAAGAAAAAAGAAAAAGAACTATGTATGTGTAAATATATTTATTTGACAGATGTGTTTCAGATTAATGTGAGCACCTGCCTTTACGGCTTTATCTCACGGTGATATAAACACCGGGTGTAGGTAAAATGACAACTATCGCCCCCATGCACCCTTTAGAATGAACCATTTGCCCACTCCACAAGGCACATAGGCTGTAATCTTTGAATATAGTTATCCCTGTATTATCGATCATGTCCACGGAATTAAGTCCACCTCAAGATATCAGCGTACCAGCGCCCCCAACAGTCTCGACACACTTGATAAATTTCCTTATTTTAGTCTTCTTTTTTAAACACCATCTTTTACAAAAATTCCGTTTTTGAATTCCGTTTCCTTGGAACAATACTTTATATTCACTGGTGTACGGAGAACTTTTTTTTGCCTGTTGGGCGAGACGCTCTAATGTTCAATTATCTTACTGAGGTACTTTGAGCTATCTAAACTCTTTGCCGTAATGACTTTGTTAAAACAATAATATCTGTTGTATGGCAACTGCACCTAGAATAGTGTCTGGCTGACCGCATCACGGCAATCATTACCATTGATTAAAGACTGAGCAACCACAGCCACCACACGTGTAATTGCTTACACCCACAGCGAGGTCTCCAAGAGAATTCCTCACCATTGCCGGCACATCTTAACCACTTATCAGAGATGGAGGCATGCCTGTATCATCAAATATCCAGTGCCTACTCCACACAGCTCAAAATCATCCTTTTAACCCCGTGTGGTAGGATGAAGTCGACCTTTTACCAAAGGATCCTGACGACCCCTACATACACCCAAACTCCTAGAGCAGCTACGCTGTCGGGCAACCGGCACCCATAGAACCAGAAGTAGCCTCTGGTGAGACTTCAAAGTTCCACCATAAAGGCTTCACCAGGGGCAGTTCCAGGTGGCGCTGCTCTTGGTTGACAACAACAGACCTGTTTCCCTTTTATAAATATATGCACATCCCTTGCTCTGTTGCCATACGTTGGGTAGTAACACATAAGCTCTGTGGGTAATGAAACAAAGGTACGTCAACGGAAAAAGTCACATCACTCCAGCTGGGGTCCTGGAATTGCCACACCCGTAATAAAAAATAAATCCCCCTTTGGGGATATTTATTTGACATAAGATCTTTATTTTATTTGTAATTTTTGTTTATTTTTTAGGTTTAACATTGTCTATATGCATTTCGTTCCACTTATGGAAGTTGCAAGTAGACTTCAGCCCAAAAGATTTTGAATTTAAATAGCAAACTTTGTTTGTTTATACTTAAGCCTTTAATACTTTTTTTTTTTGAGAAAAACAATTTACAAATATAATAAGTTTATTATCGATTTTGCATCTATTTTATTTCCCACTACCTTTTTACAATTAGCTGCCACATAGGGAAACAATTAAGGTTAAAGTGCTCGTGTTTTTGAAATAAATAAAATAGTGCTTTCATCGAATTTCAAAAAAAAAAAGATTATTGAAAAATCATCTGAGGAAGATTCAATGAATTTGCCTTGAAAAATGTTGAATTGTTCCCTTAGCCTGCGTCAGATATGTGAAAATTTCTTTTCGGCATAAAACATAAAATTTCTTGGTTTTAATTTTTGCTTTTCCTTATTTGCAAAATTTAGTGTTAAAAGAAAATGTAAAAAAAAATATTGTAGCTTTCCTATGAAATCTAACGGCCAGTCTTTGGTGGCTGGTGGACGTGACTGATTTTTACGAAACTCGGTATATATATAGTTTTTTATTCCAGAAAGATTATGTATCAAATTTGCATACTTGAACTTGTATATAAAAATTATTTTGGATTGCATGGGTGCTTCCCTTCCCTTCCATTCCATTTTTTTCCTATTTTAGTCATTATAATGTGCTGTGCCATTAATTTTTTAATTTTTGCACAAAAACATATGAAACCATCCCACTGTGCTTTAACTCGCCTTGGTCTTAGTCATAAATAAAAACTGCTCTAAAGGCAGCAGCTACAAAGTTCAGCAAAAAAAAAGCAACAAACTAGAATATCGAAAGGCAACAAACTTTTTAAAAAAAAAAATAAGTGCAGGCAAAGAAAAAAAGCTTTAGCTCTTTAAATTAAATTTTTCATTATAGCTGGTGTATTTTTAAGATACAAAACTTTTATTTAAGTTATTATCTCTGAAGCAGCTCATTTTAGTTTGCCATTTTTAAGATGTTAGACTGAAAGAAATAATAGAAGAGTAAATAAAAAAAATTGAAATTTATACTCATTTATATATAGTTTAGTGATAGTTTTTATGCTGCTAAATTTTATTTTTTCCTTTTTTTCTCACTTCTTACTTTCTGCAACACACTTTTCTATTGAAAAAGAGTAATTGCCTGTAATGTATGAATGGGATGATGATAATAAATTGTTGAATATTGTGCACATTTATGTTAAGAAAACAGAAACTAAAAATTTCTTGCAAATTAAAAAGTTCTTTTAACAATGCTTTGATGTTGTATTTTCTATTATATAGGGGTCAGTTTTGAGAGAATGAGTTGAAATTTTTTCCCTTTACATTTCTGCAAAAGCAAAAACATTTCAGATATTTAATTAGAAACAAAAAGAAACTGAATAGAACAGTTTTAAACAAACGAAATTGCGTTAACAAAAAATGCAATTAAAAAGTTGTTTGCCAAACAGAACGTTAAGTTGGAAGCACACAAAGCAACAAAATTAAAACTTGAAACATTAGAAAATGAAAATGACAGCCTTAAATTTTTAGATTGCAAACAACTTATATACTCGTAGAATTTCAAGGCTGTTGTGAGATAAAAAGTTTACAGAGTATCCAAGATATCTCCATAAGTACGTTTCTTTGTATACAGCCTCTGCTGTTTATTAAATAAATTTTTTATTCAGGAATAATTACTTAATCGGAAAAATGCTGCTGCATTTTTCTATGCAGCCATGCACTTCATCAGTACCCATGGCTATATACTATCAATTTCTGTCTATAAATATTTTATATGACAATTAAGGATCACTTTAGTATTGACTACCTTATCTGCATGATTTCCAACAATTATTTATTGGTAGCATACTACTCCTGTCGTAGGATGTTTGGATATAAATGGGGCCTAAGCCCCAAAATACTAAAATATATGTATACAGCAATTGTGCGTCCAATACTGACTTACGGCTCTGTAGTATGGTGGCCTGCCACAAATAAGAAATACGTGGTTGACCAACTTTATAGAGTACAGAGATTTGCTTGTGTAGGGATAACAGGATGTGTACGTACTAGTCCATCTGAGGCTCTAAATGCTATACTAAACCTTATTCCGATTGACCTTCATGTATTGGCGGTATCCTCAAGTAGTGCGGCAGGATTAGCGGCATCTGGGAGGTGGAGATCAAGGTCTTATGGTCATGCCAGAATCCTCGAATTACTACTCCCTACGCTGAGGAGATCTGCTGATTACATGGTGTCATATCTGGACTTTGATAAAGTATTTAAAGTGCTGATTCCATCCAGGCGGCAATGGAAGGGAGGCACAAAAGTAACAGAATACGACGTCAGGGCATTCACTGATGGATCAAAAATGGCCTGAGATGTCAGCTCTGGGGTCTTTTCGGACGATCTTGGTATAGAATGCTCCTTTTGTCTCCCTAACAAAGCCACATTATTTTAGGCTGAAATTTTTGTGGTAGGGGAAATGGCTAGATTGCTGATTGATAGGAAGGTACAAGGTAAAGTTGCTATCTTTGTCGACAGCCAAGCAGCGCTTCTATGCCCAAGATCACATATCACTTCGTCTATTCTAGTCGGGCAGTGTAAAAGTTTGCTATCCAGACTGGGTGGTTAGGCTGACTTCACCATCATCTGGGTTCCAGTATATAGCCATTTTTTAGGTAACGAAAGGGCGAACGAGCTGGCTCTGCTATAAATGCCTACAATACCGTATCGGTAGCCATGCCGTTTGGTGCTTTAGAAGCGGTATATTCAAGCACTATATCTATAAGGATAATGGTAAATGGCACAATAATAGTCACGTGCTATGCTACAATTATAGGCGCTCAATACAATTAATAAACAGGAATCGTAGAGACATCTCGAGGCCCGTTGCAGTGATGACGGGGCACTGGATGGTCGGCATACATGCTAGTAGGCAAGGTCTGTCCTATAATGAGTTCTGCCGAAGTTGTCGAGAAGACAGCAAAGAAGAAAGAATATTCCACTTTATTTGCGAATGTCCAGCCTTGCAGCTCTCGAGACACAAATTTTTAAAAAGTCATGTACTAGACAATCTTTCAGATTTATCTGAGATTAGGTTGAGTGACCTTATCAGATATCTAAACGCAACGGATTCTACATAGGTTCTACATAGGTTGACACCGGTGAGTGTAGTGGTCCTTTCAGAAAGGAATCCTCTAGATTCTACTTGAATGCCTGCATGTAGTAGGCAGCCACGTAAACCAACCAACCAATAATTATTTAAAAGTTCTTACTAGATTATGACAATCATAAAAGTAGCTCAGAAAAAATGCCAGCAAACAATAAAATAAACCCTTGAGGATCTTGCTTAAACTATAAAAAATATACAAATACTAAAAAATACATTTATATAAAAGTTATTTACTAACTTAGCTTGCTTTTACGCATAACGTAAAAATACAAATACCGAAAGCCAACAAGTTACCAAAAGAAATTTATAAACATATTATATATTTACATACATACGAGTACATACATCATAACTAACGTCAAACTAAACTTCAGCACATGATAATAACAAGAAAAAACCGTGTTAGAATTCCAAACTCAACAGACCAGTTAAAAGAGTAGTTGGACTAACAAACCACTAAAAGAAAGAAAAAATACTTGTTTTTTACAAAAGAATAACCAAAAAATAAAAACAATTACAAAAAATCTAGATAAAAAATTTTAAGTAATTTATACAAACAAAAATTTTAGTGCAGTAAAAACCCGGAAAAAATGTAGACTACTGCACGTGCATACTAAAAGGCTGCACAAAACCTTTATTTGTTAGGCAGGGCACGAGCAAACCAACATTATCTGCCATACTTGACAAAATAGCTCAGCCGCTGAATTCAGGATATGCAAATAAAGATCACATTTTTAAAAACTGATATCGAATTTTTTAAATAATTGAACAAAAACAATACAAATACACCCAGAGAAAAAACAGCCTAAAATCAATAAAAACCACCTTGAATTAATAAGAAACATTAACGTTGAAATTTCTTATTTCAATATGGAAAACTATTAATTTTCAGTACTAATTTTATTTATTTTTGAGTATCTCTGCATACATTTTCTATTATATTGAAAATTATTGAATTAATGTTAGGGGTTCTTATTTTTAAGTTTCAGCTTTTCCCATGTGTACTTTTCCAATGACAGAGGGCAAAAAATAATTAATTTCCTTTTATATTTATGATTTGATTAGGCTAAACTTCGTATCGCTCTGTAAGCCAAATTACATGTCATAATTATCAATGAACAACTAACACCAAAGTTAATTCTAAATATTCTGACAAATACGTGGTAGAACGGAACAACTAGCTGTTTAAGAAGGCCTTTATACCATCAGCATCAGCACTCATTTAGTGTCAAATGATGTATATTTCTGCTTTATATACTCAGCCATTATTGCAAATGGAATATGTGAATTGTTTTCATTCATCGTATTTCAATTTACTGAAAGCTTTTTTGTAATGAAGGCTCAATTTTACTATATCTTAATTCACAAAAGTCTTGCTATTGTCGTTTGTTCTTTACTAATTAAGCACATGTTAGTTAATTTTTTTATAGAATAGGGGAAAAATCTGGTTTAAAACCCAGCACTGCAACATCTGATGGATATTTTGTACCATAGATCTGTAAATTAAATTAAATCAATCTCCTTATGAAAGTCAGTACAGATATTAGAGAAGCCCGCCTAATATCATCTGAACACAGAATGAAAAACACGCCTTCTACTGTCACATAATACGTTACACTCGCAAAGAATGTAAGCCGTCGTCTCGGCATCTTTCAAGCATAAACGACACAAAAGTGAACGAACTTGGTTACTTTTCCACAGAGTATATTTCAGTCCAAAGTGACCAGAAAGAAAAGCAGTAACAAGCCGTAAATTATTCCTGTTGAGGTTCAGGATGCCATTATATGTAAATGGCTACATCAAAGCTTTGGCCTGCCTTAAACCACAAAAAGACAACCACATTTCTTTAGCGGTTGAAGTGCCATCTTCTTTGCTCAGAGATGTTACAGTCGACCAACTTACGGCACAAAATGGGTCTGAGCCCATAAAAAGAGCAGCAAAAGACCTCATTCGCTTCCTCATTCCCAGGATGCCCGTTGTGGCTAGGTATCCAATAAATGGAAAACTTGTTCTGTATGGATAGCTTTTGATGAGTCAGAAAACTCTTAAACTAGCGTGGAATGGAATTCCCATGAAAGGAGAGACTTAAGAGCTGCCTGGCTATCGGAAAAGATAGCTTTATGCGCACCTCTAATGCCCTAATTTAAATAAATGTCAACACATTTGGTATATCTGCATATCTTGTATATCTGCCTGAAATATCGTAGGCCATTTTACCTTGGGCCCAAAAACTCCAGCACCAACTCCATCTTCCATTTTGGATCCATCCGTATACCAACATAAACTTCTGGAATCTACATCGGGACCGTTTTCGTCCCACAATGCTCTGGATGGAATTATGACATTAAATCTCCTGTCGAACCTCAGTTCACAGTTTATCCTGTCACTAGTTATTCCCAGCAGTCCTAAGGTGGGCAGTGCACTGAGGACCGACTAGTGCCCATTGACAAAACAACGAGCAGATGTTCCGAGACCCAACCTATAAGCAGCTATTGCCCTAGGTGATCTAATAAAGATTTGTATGGGTGGTAGTCCAATCAAGGCCTCAATGGCTAAGGTTGGGCATGACCTCATTGTGTCTGTGGCAAGAAGACAGGCCAATTTCTAAAGTTTACAGAGTTTAGTTGTCGCCACAACCTGGCGAGTCGTTTTCCACCAAACAATCGCTGCGTACGCTATGATTGGCCTAAAAATCATTAAATGAGTGGTATGATTGCATTGAAAGGGCTTTCAAGTACATTGATGCAGACCTCTGTTACATACACACATACATGCAAACATACGAGTATATACATATACACGTAGCAGTAGCAAATTCTGCTGTTGGTTGGTGGAATTTTCAACTCCAATTTTTCAGCAGAATTTGCATACACTGTTACAAGTTTCGCGTTGTGCAACAAAAGTGAATAGTTACAACTTTTGTTTTTTTCTATTTTTTTTCTTATTTAAACACTTACTTTTGTAAAAATAATACGAGTATTTCGAAAAAAAAACAAGCCGCAACTAGAAACTAACAGTTGAAGAGTGTTAAAAATCTTGAAAACTTTTATAAAACCAAATAAAAAAAGTAAATCAAAATTTCTAAGTAATGAAGAGGATAACAAACAAAAAAATTTTGTTGAATAATAAACAAAACAAAAAGGGAAAATAATTAAGAGATGATGAAAAATGTTAAAATAAATAACAGTGTAAGTTGGAAACTAAAAAATTCATTCTAAAATAAGACAAAATGTGTAAGAAAATTTTTACTTTAAATTGTTCTGCAATATCAATAGTAAATATATATGTTTTTTCTCTTACAATTAGTGATCAAATTTTCTTGTCTTTCTGTTTTACTAAAGTTTACTCTAAATAATTAGTTTAACTAACAGTGATTTTAAAGCTTACAGTAACATGTTGTAAATATAATTATCGTATGCTGAACATACACAGAGAAAACAGTGCTTACTAAATACCTCATAAAATAAAACAAAATTAATAAGAAATCTCTATGGTTTTTTTCAATAAGGAAATCTTATTAATTTCATAGCGAAAACCTTTTTGAAAAAATCAAGAAGAAATCTTCTAGTTTTTATTAGGTTATCTTATTGATTTTTTCAATAAGGTTTTCTTCTTGTTTTTATTAGGCGACTTCATAAAAAATATAAAAAAAGTTGCGTCTTTATTCTCTGTACTTATGTATTTTCATTTAAATTCTATACCATTTACATATGTATGTATGTATGTATGTAGTATATTATAGATGTTATTTATTTATACATACATACATACACATTATGTTATATTCTTAACTAACTTACTCACCAAGTATTGAACCAGCAAACTTCTGACTGATAGACAAGCACTCTACCTAATATGCTAACAAGCAGCCTGAACAACCATTGAAGTTATTGTGCAAACATTCTTATACAAAAATGAAAAAGATCATGAAAAAAATTGTCTCTATGTCTATTTATAGAAACGAAATAACAGGAAACCTAATTTGATTTTATTATTAAAAAAATCAATAAGACGCTTTACACATAATCATAAAGGAACCTAATAAAATCAAGAAGAAAACCTTATTGAAAAAAACAATAAGATAGCCTAATAAAATCAAAAAGAAACCCTTTTTAAAAAAAGCAATAAGGCAACCTAATAAAATCAATAAGAAATCACTATAGTTTACAATTTATAAGAAACCCTAATAGAATCAAGAAATTTTTCTCTATGGATTGTTTTTTTTTTTTTGCCGAAAATAACAGAAATTGAGTAAAAAAAGTTGTGAATAATAAGATTTCTTCTTGATTTTATATGGTTTTCTTCTTGACAAAATTATTAAGATTTACCTCATAAAAACAATAAGGAATCTCTATGAAAAAATCTTTGCTTCTTTCTGCTGGGATACCCCTTAGTCTAAAAACGTTTCATAGAGAAAATCTTCTGGATTCTATGAGGCAGTTTTTTCTCTGTGTATGCAAAAAAAGTTATTTCGACCAGAATAGTCGCAGAATAGTAACGCTGAGTACACACTATGGTATTTTGTGACCTGGCAATAGCATGTACTAGTGGCAAAGTTTATCAATTACGATATTTGTTGTTGTATCAAAAGTATAATGTGAACGGTGTTGCTCAAATTTTTAAAATAACATCACAAGAAACGCTAGCTGAGTAGTCAGCACTTCTTATCTACAAATTAATATAGAACAAAGTGTGGGTGAGATGTCATCAATTTTTTTATATTTATGACAGACTTGTCATTTTTATTATACACACAAAAATAGACGAAATATCGTTTTAATGAAACCATGTTGTTAGCTCAAAATGTTATTTCAATAACACTTTTCTTTAAATTGGTTTAAAAAAATATGCATTCAATAAACATAAAAGCGAATTTTCACAGATTGCGCAAAACTTTGGCCGCTACAATAGCAAATATATAACAGTTAGAAATTAAATTAAATTTTCTAGCGAGAGCAACGAAAAATTTTAAAATTCTAATGTATTATACAGATAATTATATAAAGATACTTAAAATTATCAAAGTTAGTGTATTTTTATGCAGTCTATAACAATAAAAAACACTAAAACTTAAAAATCACAAAATAAAATATCGCCAGAATGAAAAAATCGTAAAAAATAAAATATCGCCAAAAAGTAAAAAAGACCTTAAATAAAATACATCAATCAATATAAAATAAATCGCTTTAATGCAATAAAAAGCTGCGAAACCCGAAAACATTGCCAAGACCCAATGAGAAGCCAAAAACCGAAAGAAGTCCCAGAAACGAAAAAATCGCCAAAAATTTAAAAATAATGTCAAAACTAAAATAATGCCCAAAAACCGAAAAAAAATTGGCCAAACAAAAATAAGCGCGAAAACCAAAAAAGCGCTAAAACAAAAAAAATTCAAAATATAAAAATCACTAAAACGAAGAAATCGTAAAAAACCGAAAAAACCGAAAAAAATCGCCAAAACGAAAAAACGCCAAAACTAAAAAAACGCTAAAGCAAAAAAATCACCATATAAAAAAATTACCGAAAACGAAAAAAATCGCCAAAACGAAAAAACGCCAAATCTAAAAAATCGCTAAAGCAAAAAGATCACCATATAAAAAAATTACCGAAAACGAAAAAAAAACGCCAACACTAAAAAATATCACAAACGGGAAAAATCAAAAAAAAAAAAAAACTAAAAAAAACCCCTAAACTTAGAAAAAGCGCTAAACTAAGAAAAAGTGACAAAAAACGAGAAAAAAAAGTTTACTTGCAATTTTCTTTTTAAATAACTACAGTCAGTTAAATTATTCGGTTATATAGGCTCAAATTATTACATATCGGTCATTTACTCAAAGAACGTTATAACTCAAAAAAAACAAGTTTGCCAGAAAACGCGTTTGCAGTTTTCACAAGTTAATGAAAAAAAAAATTTCTCGCTTTCGAGAGTTAACTATACACAATATTTATATGAAATATTTACATAATATGGAGAACGATATGAGGATTAATTCTGCATTATTAACTAAAAAATCCATTTTTTGAGTTATGACGTTCTTTGCGTAAATGAGCGATATGAAGTATCCATACCCTTTGTGTACGAGTATAATGCCCTAACTCATTAAGAAGATTTAGGACGTTTTTGTTTGAAAATGCTTCTGTGTTCTGGTCTTTGAAGTTTTTAAATTATTTTCTTCAAAAATGTTTGTTGTCTTTGATAAAGAAGAATATAAATAGTATTACCATGTTTTTAAAACATAAAAATTCAATTGAATTATTATACAATAGTTTGAAAAATATATGAAAAAATATGTGTTGAATATAATGTTTGCAACAAAATAATAAAGCAAATACACGAACCTTCTAGCAGAGACAATAAATAATAATTGTTTCAAAGAATCACAACTGCGGCTTTTTTTCTTCCATAGACAACACGATACAATCGTCTAACAGAATTAGGGCATTAGTCACTTTTTACTGAATTTATTTTAGTTTGATAAAACAAACTCGTTATCAGTTCAATAACTTCAACTATTGAGTGAAAAATTATCAAATTTTCTGTAGTTTATGTTATCGGTTAAAAAATATTATGCACAGGATTTTTGTTATTGGCAACAAAGTTTATTTGTGTGTGTATAAAACATAGTATCATGAAAGTTTCTGACGCAGCTTTGCTGGGTGGCGCTCACCTCAAATGTCCTGTTCTCATCACTTCTACTCAGAGTCCGCAAAATATGCTCAACCAAATTTCTTTGTGCGGTCTTCTCACTCAAAAGACCTAAAGAACTGAGATTGAATCACTCAGTGTCTGAACAGCAACCCTCTTTTTCCTTTCAATCGTATTCTCGCTCCCGGGTTATGAGTTGAGCGTAATGATACGAACAGAATAGTTCGTTGCTCAGTTACTGAGGGTCAGTAAGTGAGCAAAACAAGCAAAGTGTTTGCAAAAAAGGTCTTTATTTTTATTGTTGCATTTGCTTTATGTTGTTGTCTTAAATATTTCGTCACAGGCAAAGCATTAAAGAGAAAGGGAGAAGATAGTAATAGACAACAATAAAAATATCTGTAAATCAAACTGTTTGTTAACGAAGTGTAATTCTAATATGTATATAAGGCAGATATGTGCACAACAAAAACAAAATTAATCTTCATGTATGTAAATGTTTACCTATCAACACTCGCAACACACATACATGCTCAAAAGACCGTTTGCGATATTTTACGAAATAAAGGGTCTCGAGTGAACACATGAGCCAACCGATCGAACAAAAACGGTCGTTGGTTGAGCGAAGAGCAAGCCAAAGAAGAACGAATTTTGAGGGTTTTTTCGCGACAGCGTGGCATCGTGTTAGTGGACGAGTGTTTTTTTTCTGACAACAAGCGGGACCAATTATTACGAGCTCTGCTTCTACTTTAAAAAACCAGTACCCCATTTCTGTAACTTGTGAGAAGATCGCGCATCGAGAAAAAGTAAATAATTATATTTGTTGTCCTATTTTACACAGAGTTACTCACATAAAAATTTATATAAACTTACAAAAAATATCAACAAATACAGTTTTTTTTCTTATTCAGCCTGTTTTTCACAGGATGATAACAATTTTCTCGATTCGAAAAGTTCTCACATTCCTTAAATTGTTCATGCAGAATGGCCACAGTGTGGAACTTTTTTTCCGCTGAATATTAAGAATTGGGCTGATATTTAACCTAAAACTGCTGAGCCCATCGTATGCACAAAATTCAAGATTAAACTGGATAATTAGAAGCTGTAAAAGGAAAAGAGGGGAGGGAAGAACTTCAACCTTTTCTCTGGTAATAGGTGCGGTAGCAAATTTTCAAAATTCTGTTATACTCCTCCGCCAAACTCATTCGTTAAAATATTTTAATTTCTTTAATGTTTTTTTTTTGGTGTTGCACAGTGTATTATGTTAGATTCAGCTTGTGCAAATACTATTTGCTTTTTTAGTTCTTTAATAAACACCTTTTGAAATTTTTTAGCTTTTTTAATACCACAATTGCATGTTACAACTAATAATATTATAATTTTTTTGCCGATTTTTTTCCAATTACATCATAAAGCAGTTGTAATTTTTTATATTTTTTTTTTTGTCCAAAAATATGCTTTCTTAAACAATCACGTTTAGAGCACTTTTTTTTTTGTTGCCATTCATGCTGTTTTACTATTCATCCGACTTGCGCTTAAACTTTTAAAATCATTTCAAAACGAAAGACGTGTAGTTGCAAGAGCAGCAAAAAAAACAGAAAAAAACTAAAACTAGAAAACATACCGTGTGCATCTTTATAGGATAATGAACCACCCATGCCGGAACTGATGCCGCTGCTGCTGCTGCTAACAATACTGCCGGCACCGTTAGAGCCCAAGCCATGCAGCGATATGGAGGAGGCATGGAGACGGGCTAATGTATTTTGTGTTGGCAACAGCAGCAATAAGAGTAGCATTAAAATTCGTATCAGGTTGCTGTTGGCTGTTGCAGGTGTTAATGTTAATGTGCTGGTTTTTGTATATCTTGATAAAGTTGCTATTCTTGTTGCTATTGTTGTTAATGTTGCTGCTATTGTTGCTGTTTTTAAGCAGCTACAACAAGAATAATGCCAAGTTGTTGGCATTAAGATATGACATTTATAGCACTTCATTTTATTGTTTTTTAACAATATGCTTTTCCCAGCTGCTTCTTTGCTGTCTACTCAAGTTTTATTGTTGTAAGAAACAATTTTAGTTGCTTGCCTCTACTGTCGTTATTATTTTTCCCCCTCTCTTTCTGTGTTTAATAATTGTAAGACACACTTTTCATCAACTTAATGTTCGGATTTTTTCCTCTCACTCCTTAATATTTTTTTCTTACTTTTCTTGGTTAAATTTCATCATTTTGTTTACTGGAAGCCTTCTGGTCTTATTATTTATTTTTGCCTTTTTTTATGGAAAACCAGATTTTTTCAATTATTACTGGGAAATGGAAATAATATGGTTATGGCTGGCAACTGCAAAGAAAATGAAAAAAAATATTAAAAATTATTATTTGCCGAAAAGACACTATCGCAGTGATGATAATCACTGTGTGTATATTGAAATGATTTCAGTTAACTGATTCGTTAATGCTGTTTCATTACTTTTATTGTAGGCTTTGCAATAAATGCAAAACTTGAAGGAAGGAGAATGTGAGCAGCTTTTATATACATATATAAAATTCTAGGACTTTAATGATGAAGAAAATAAAAAATAATATAACTGTTACATTTGTGCATGAAATTCAAACTTGTTGAAGTTGATATTAAAACTTATTTAAAAGAAATTGTAGCTTTAAATTGGTTTACCACACTAAGAGAAACAATACCAATCTAAAATCATTATGCAAAAATCTTTATTGAAAAATATATAAAATTTATTAGAAATAAATATAAGTCACACAATGACTTTGAGTTCAAAACTTGCCCTGAGAAGACACCTTTACAAAATACAACATACATAAGTTAAAAAATTATTAAAAAACTAAAATTAAAATTAAATTCATGTTGTTTTAACTTGAAGCAACTTTAATTCAACGTGGTTCTTGATGTTAATTCATAATCAAATTTGCATTGCTTCAGCTTGAAACAACTTTGATTTAACATGATTCCTCATTTTGCTTTAACAGTACTGAAATGTTAAATAAATGTGAAATAAGTTTTTTGAAAAGGAAAAATTTTCTTTGAAAATTACTGCAAATCGTGTTGAATTAACATGAAACACATATAAGCAAATTCATTGCCGTTAAGTTAAATTAACCTTGATGTGCTAAACTTAAATAACAACTTGGTCAGTTAAGAATATGCAATATTCTTATCCTTAAATCCTTTTTCAAAAATAATAAAGTCTTGATTAATTTTCTTCTCTTCTTTAGAAACTCACATTAGCTAATAAAAATGTTTCATTCAATAAGAATTGAAATTACTGAAATAAGAAATTATTTCTGATTAAAATAATAAAAATAATAATAATAAAATATTAGTTTAGAGACCTCCTACGATTTTCGAAAAAAAATTAAAAAATCCCTGTTTACCTTGAAAATGATTTTTAAAAAATTCTACACAAATAATTCTGCAAAAAACCGAGAAAACATTTTGAAAAAAATTTATTTGACCAAACTGGGAATTAACTCTTTCAAGCAAAAAAAATTTTAAAATATGTTGGTAAGAAGAAGTACGTGAAATATGAAATTAAATATAAATAGGCCGGCTCCCGCCATTTTTTTATATGCAAGATTGTGTATTTTTCAGAGCTCAAGGTAAGTATCCACTTTTGTAAAAATCGGTAAAGTAGAAACACTTAAAATAAAATATTAAATTTTAAGGGGCGTAACTACGCCCGTTTTTTTAAACGGAAAGTTCGGCCATGTTATAGAGTTCAATCCAACCCATTTTTTGAAGGAGATGATGTCAAAAAAAAATAAACTAAAATTCGGAAATTTGTCAGGTGTATACAGACTGTTGGGGGACGCCGGTATGCTGGAGTATGCTCCGGCTAGGGCTTCACATGTTGAGGTGGATTCAATTCAATATTGGAAATATTAAATGTTATATCTGAATAAAAGAGTCATGGAGCAGAAACTGGGCTTCAACTTTCTGGCTCATTTTGTTAAGAAGAAACTTTGTATAAAGTTCATTTTGAGAGAAAAAACTAAATTTTATTACATAACATAGGTCTATTTTCTTGTTAACAGAGCTCTGGTAAACACGACGGTTTGTGTCCAGGGTTAAAAACTTTAAAATTTAACTTCACATTGTGAAGAAAAAAACGAGTTCTTCATTTTATTAAATTATGCCCTAATTCAGTAAGAAGATTTAGGACGTTTTTGTTTGAAAATGCTTCTGAGTTCTTGTCTTTGAAGTCTCTAAATTATTTTCTTCAAAAATGGTTGTTGTCTTTGACAATGAAAAATATAAATATTATTGCCATGTTTTTAAAACATAAAAATTCAATTAAATCATTATACAATAGTTTGAAAAATGCATTAAAAATATGTGTTGGATATAATGTTTAGAACAAAATCACAAAGCGAATACACGAACCTTCTAGCATAGACAATAAATAATAATCGTACTAAAGAATCAAAACTGCTTCTTTTTTTCGTCCATAGACAAGACGATACATTCGTCGAACAGAATTAGGGCATTAAAATAAATCCTATTTAAATATTTTTTTTAATTCACTGATTGAATTGGTATCAAGTCAATTTTGTGAGAAAAAACTTATGCCCTAATTCTGTTCGACGATTGTATCGTCTTGTCTATGGAAGAAAAAAAGAAGCAGCTATGATTCCTTAAAACAATTATTTTTTATTGTCTATGCTAGACGGTTTGTGTATTTGCTTTATGATTTTGTTCCAAGCATTATATCCAACACATATTTTTTCATATATTTTTCAAACTATTGTTTTAATTGAATTTTTATGTTTTAAAAAGATGGCAATAATATTTATATTTTTCATTATCAAAGACAACAACTATTTTTGATTAAAATAATTTAGAGAATTCAAGGACAAGAACTCAGAAGCATTTTCAAACAAAAACGTTCTAAATCTTCTTACTGAATTAGGGCATTAATTTTCTTGTATAACAGAGGCCTGTTTTCTCTACTTAACACGAAGGTTTGTGTCTAGGGTAATTGATTTTAATATTTAACTTCAGACTCATAAGAAAATATGCGTTGTTTTATAAAATTTTTACGAATTATACCCCCATATTCATAGAATTTAAAATGAATTTGAAATGTATTTTATTTCAAATTTTTCATACAAAATTTTCCTAAAATGAATTTCAAATTCATTTTATTTTTTTATGAATATGGAGGATAGTATTTAGTTTTAAAAATTCATTGGTAGGTTCTATTTCAGTAAAAATATTACTTGAGTTTTGAATTTATTGATTTGTATTTTTTTATTTGTACATTTTGTATGCAAATGAAATTTGTTCTGTGACTGCTTAACTTCTTCACAGGCCATTAAAAAAGCAGAAATACCTCAACAGACCAAATATTGAACATAACAGCGTGTGCAAATTCTCTAATTATGTTGATGAAAGTCCAGAGCACTCTCTGAAAGATTGTGAGGCTGTATGCCACAGTTGCTTCAATTTAATTAAGCAATTGATGGAAGATAAGGAACTGCTAAAACTATAACTAATGGGCATTTTAAGCAGTTCTAGGATGAAGTTTAACATCAGCTGGCAAGATAAATAATAGACTTTATGGCCTCAGTGTCCTGTACTTCCCACAACATTCATTTATTCATTAAACAAATTATATATAAAATTTAACTTATTCCTTTATTTAATGAAGAATAATAATTTTTTTCTCTCAATCACAAAACAAACATAAAGAAAATAAACTTTTATATATTAAGTCCAGAAAGCCATAAATCATACACTTATTTATACTCGTAAACAAATTAATGTTTATTGAAAAGTTTAGCATAGTTTTTCACAATGAATTATTGTTTAGTTACGTTTTTTCCATTTGCAACTGATTTATAAGAAAACAATTGACATCAGCAGCCGTAATTTATAAGTTGCAAGCATTTTAGGTCACATATTGTCTTGAGCCCGCAATAATTGAGAATTTATTTCCCTCATACTTGTTTAAAAAACCATTTAACCTATTTTTTTCTTCTCCCTATTATTACATTGTGTTATTTGTTACCATTATACTTGAACTTCTCACCCTTTATATATATATATATATATATATATATAGTAAATTGTATTTGTATTTATATTTCCAACTCTATTAATGATGACATACACTATTTTATTTATATTTTAATGCGCTTAAGTGGATTTAAATAGAAAAGAAAAATTAATACAAATACAACTAGTTATTTGTTCAACACTTATAAACAAAACACATGCCCACATACAATCGTTACAAATGGTTTTGCTCACTATTTGTGTGTATGTATGGATGTATGTTTATGTGTTGGCTAAAAGTGTGTAAGTATTTGCTTAAGCTCTTTTATGGTGGTGGTGAAAGAGTGTGTGGTTAGAGTAAGAGTGTATGTATGTGTGAATATGTGTAAATATATATTTAAAAGTATACAAACTTCATGGTCTACACATCCGGTATTTATGGTTCTTTAAATGCGAGGCACAGCACAAACAGTTCAAATAAAAATAAAATGAAAAAAAACGGAAACGTGGCCTGTTTCCGTTTAGTTTTTACATGCTTATAGGATATATATTATATGTTTATTTCAAGAATCAGATTATACAATAACTATGCGCAACAGTAGCAAAGCATGATATCAAAAAGATACAACAAATGTGACATTGCATGTTTTTATTATGAAACAAAAAGAATGAATGAGTTGTATTTTTTGAACGCAATTTTTTCTTGTTTAGCAAAAATGTTCATGCGAAACTGGGATATCTACTTAACAAATACACACGTAATGTAATTGTAAATATACGTATATTTTTTATTTTTTTTCATCATTTACTATAAAATGGAATATAAATCTGGTAGCATTAACCACTTTAATCAACAGCTTGCTAGGTTAGGAAGGAAAAACTTGCAAGCTGTACATCCAATATCTAATCGTTCAGAATTAGACACTGTTTCCGACAACTCGATGTATATTTGGTAGATGATATTAGCCCACTAAATACTTTTAGAACAATTCTTTAAGCAAAATGTTTAAAATTTCGACACACTTCTGGCAGAATCAATTGGGCGTAGAAAAAGAATTTAATTAAATGTTTTTTTTTCTCAGCAATGAGATATTTAAAACGTATCGTGTCTTATGGCGAGCTTGCATCTGGCACACAAGTACCCAAGAAAGCGTAACCACTAATTACTAATGAAAAACTGAGTGTTTTCAAAAAAGCCTACAATTTATTTAGTCAAAACATTCTCAAATCACACGCTTGTCATATGCAAAATGTCCTAAGATCTCTTGTTATGTATTGCCAGACTTAAGGCATTTGATCCCAGCAAAAAATTTCAAAAAAGGTAATCGGGTTTGGAATTAAGCATTTTTGGTGGAAGTTGTTCCATACTGGATCACCAACTTAATGATTTTAACAAGGCGTAAGACTAAAATAATCGATTCTTGAGACGCACTTACTTTTTTTATTTGTCAACCTGTTCACACAATCTATTTAATCTAAAAAAATTATTCCCCACATTTAGCAACTTGTATATAGTTTTTTTAGATTTTAGCTTATGTGATTTGTAAGCGAGTAATGAAATTTGGTAATCAGAAAAGTAAGTCATTATATGGCAAGTAGTTCTGATGGTTAATGTGTAATTTTTTGCTGGGATAGAAATTGTCAATTATGCTTGTGTTAAATTTTTTTTTTTAAGAAAAGTAACACTCAAAGAATGAATGCCTGCAACTATTACTAAGTGTTATCTTCTTTAGAAAAGGGATAGTGATAGAAGACAGCTGCTTAAGGAAGAGCTAGAGGAAAGCTTAATTTTTTGTAACTCTGCTTTTTGCACGTTTTTTTAATAATGCAAAACTGCAGCGCCTCTGGTGTCAATGAGGCGTATTAAATTGTTTTCAGGGATGTGTTAAGTAGCCATTTTATTATTTATTTTACTTTGCAAATGGTTCTGCCACACAATACTAACGAAGAAGGGCGCTCTGATGTTACATAAGGATTAGCATATGCTGAAGTCGGTATAGTTCAGTGGCCAGTGACTATGCCTTCATCACTTGAACTTTCCTGCAATAACTAATACACTAATGCACAAGAGAAAAATGCATGCTGGTATTATTTATTAACTGTCGAAGCTCGAACTTTGCCCAGGACCTTCGATTTATTAGTCAACGTGTTAACTACTTCAGCCAACGCGTAGGTGCCTGATCCGCTCATGTATTAATATATAATCCACATGACTCGTTTTTGACAGACCTTTTCACTCGTCAGTGTCATCCTCTGCAGGGCCATCGTCAAGTATTTGGATAGAGTTATTAGTACTAGATCTAATCTGATATACAGAAAAAAATTATTTTCATATTTGAATACGAAAAAATTTTGGAATTTCCTGTGATGACGATTTTTGCATTATTGATAAATAAACTTGTATGCATGTTTATTGAAAATATTTTTTTTCCAGTCAATAAAGACATTTAATGAATCAAAGGAAAAAGTTGTAGACTGAAATTTTATTTTAAGTTATAATTTTTATTGTGTGTGCCACATTTTTCATCCCCTGTTTGTTTGTAAAGGGTGGTTAAATTTTTATGGGTCAATGTTGAATGTGAACCACACCTTAACGTCAAGTTTTTTTCTGCATTTCATGTGACATTTTCAAATTTCAGACTAGCTCAATTTGAACCTTGGAAATATACACAATCGCGCAACGCGTTAAAGTTATTCAGTATCAAATTTCGAAGAAAATCATCTCTAGTGATGAGGCACATTTTCACCTTAGTGCATTCGTCAATAAGCAGAATTGTCGCATTTGGGGGAATGATAATCCAAGAATGATTGTCGAAAAACAAATGCACCCACAAAGAGTGACTGTTTGATGCCGTTTATGGGCTGGCGGCATCATCGGGCCGTATTTTTTCCAAAATGAGGCCGGTCAGGCAGTTACTGTGAATGGTGTTTGTTATCGCGGGATGATAAGGAACTTTTTATGGCCCGAATTAGAAGATATGGATGTGGACAATATGTGGTTTCAACAAGATGGTGTCACTTGTCACACAGCTAACGAAACAATGGGTCTTTTGCGCGACAAATTCATTGGCTGTATTATCTCACGTGGTGGCGATGCCAATTGGCCGCCAAGATCATGTGATTTGACACGGTTGGACTTCTTTCTTTTAAGTTATTTGAAAGTAAAAGTGTTCATCGATAAGCCAGCATTAATTCCAGAGCTAAAGGATGAGATAATTCGGCACACTAACGGCATAGAACCTCAATTGAACTATGCCATATAATCATAATAAAAATAAATAGCAATAATTTTCTAAATAATTTGTGTTTTATTCAAAATCAACATCGGCCCTTAAAATTTAACCACACAGAGAAAAAACTGCCTCATAGAATCAAGAAACTCTATGAAACGTTTTTAGGCTAAGGGGTATCCCAGCAGAAAGAAGCGAAGATTTTTTCATAGAGACTCCTTATTGATTTTACGTGGTAAATCTTATTAATTTTATGAAGAAGAAAACTATATAAAATCAAGAAGAAATCTTATTATTCAGAACTTTTTTTACTCAATTTCCGTCATTTTTGGCATCAAAAAAAACAATCCATAGTGAAAAACTTCTTGATTCTATTAGGTTTTCTTATAAATTGTACACTATAAGGATTTCTAATTGATTTTATTAGGTTACCTTATTGATTTTTTTAGAATGGGTTTCTTCTTGATTTTATTAGGCTATCTTATTGATTTTGTCAATAAGATTTTCTTCTTGATTTAAGTAGGTCCCTATATGATTATGTGTAAGGCATTTTATAAATTTTTTTAATAAGGAAATCTTCTTGATTTTATGAGGTGTCTTGTTATTTCATATCTATAAATAGACATAGAGAAAATTTTTTTCATGAAATTTTTCGTTTTTGTATAAGAATGTTTGTACAATTATTTCAATGGTTGTTCAGGCTGCTTGTTAGAATATTGGCTAGAGTGCTTGTCTATCAGTCAGAAGTTTGTTAGTTCAATACGTGGTGAGTAAGTTAGTTAAGAATATAAACTAATGCGTATGTATGTATACATAAATATATAACATCTACAATATAATACGTACATACGTACATATGTATATGGTAAAGAATTTAAATGAAAATACATAAGTACAGAGAATAAAGACGCAATTTACTTTTTTATGAGGTTGCCTAATAAATAAAGGAGAAACCCTTATTGAAAAAATTAATAAGATAACCTAATAAGAACTAGAAGATTTCTTCTTGATTTTTTCAAAAAGGTTTTCCCTATGAAATTAATAAGATTTCCTTATTGAAAAAAAACATAGAGATTTCTTATTAATTTTGTTCTATTTTATGGCACTGTTTTCTGTGTGTAAATAAACATTGTACCAATTTTCCACAATAATTGTTAAAAATGTACAAAAATACCTGCGTTTGCAAATCATACAACCATTAAACAAGGAAATCTTGTAACGTAAATTGAGTTCAAAAGAAATGAACACAAGAAACTAAATCATGTGTGGACTGTGCCGCATAAGTATATTCTTCATTAAATATACGTTACAAAAACAGCTATTTTATTAATGTGAATATAAGCATATTTGTTACAAATTAAGAAGCTTAAAAGATTTTCTGATTACAGCTTTTACTAAAACATGTGCGCAATATTAAGTGAATTTGTGAATTGGACAAATTAATATTTAATTGTGTGTTTTGTTTAGCTACAATCTTGATAAATGTTCTTTTATAAAAAAATACAAAATTTAAAATTGTTACACTTTCCCTTGGAAACTTAAAGCTTCTTTCAATTCTCATTGTTATTATTTCTTGCCCTACTTTTGACCAATGATTACAAATGACTTGGCTATTTGTTATCCATTTTCAATTCAATTTTTTGTTTTTTCTTTTCTTTTCTTTTGTTTCCGCTCATTTACACAGCGTTTTAGTTTTTTTTTCCTTTTCTTCCTGCTGGCTATTATTATTGCTATTTAGGTTTATTACTCCCTCTACTATAATTTTTAGCACTTATCTATTCAACTATTTTGTTTTCATGCTTCAGTAATAGAGCAGCCTGCTGCCTCAACACAATTTATTTTAAGCAAAAAATAAAAATAAAAAACTAAAGCAACAACAAATAATAAACAGGAGAAGCTGCAATGACTTAAATAAGTCCTTATTATTTGTACTTATACAAATACATACACACATACATAAATACATATGTACTGGTATGTAAGTATTATTGTGTGTCTGAAAGTGTATTAGTGTGTTTGTGCGCGTGTGTTCTAAAAACATAATTTGTCTCAACATCCCTACTCGTCGAAAAGGTACTTACAACACAATCACACACATTTATCTAATCCTGCCAAAGACAAACTTATGTTATTTTTGATGGAAATTTTTCCAATTTCTTCTTCGATGTCTGTTGTATTTATCGTCCTTTTTTTTTTGTTTCTCTATACCTGTTTCATGCAGAGACTTTGGGTTTTCAGCTGTGTGATGATGCTGCTGCTGATGATGATGATGTTGATGTTGATAATGATGATGGTCATTGAAGCGGTCTTTGTAAAGTTTTGAAAACAATGCGGAACTCTTAGAAGTATTCGTTCTTACAAAAATTCCTGTTTGCCTGTGCATGTTCGTAATAAGTTCGATATTATTGCTTCGTTGTATATTGATTGAATAAAAATTTTCTTAGTCCTTTGCTCTTGAGTTCAATAAAAGAACACATTCTCTAAAAACGAAATTAAGCTTTAAACTAAAATTTAAGGAAGGATATGCAAAAGTAACACAGAAACTTTTCAAATACAAAATTATGGCAATTGATAAATAACTAGGACCATTATTTGGGTTCCGTACACCAAAGGCGGTTTTGTCGAGCTACGGACCTCAAATTTTCACATAATATGCAAAACTTTGCCCACTAAAACAACAACAAATATCTGACACTTAAAAATTAAAGGGTGTTCCAAAGTGACAAACGAAAAATTTTCAAATCCTAATGTAATATACAGACAATTATATAAAGATACTTGAAATTTTAACAGCCTTATTTATTTACAAAACTTATTAATACTTTAAAAGGCTTTTTAAAACAAATTTTCATACGAAATGTTTCTTAAAAAATTATATTTATAAACAAGGCTGTAAAAATTTAAATTAAATTTGACAGCATTCTATCAGTTAATGTAATTTTGACTGTGCAAATTTTCCAAAACGCCAAAACTAAAACATCAAAAAATTAAAAAATGCCGAAACAAAAAATCGCCAATATGAAAAAAAATCGCTTAAATGCAAAAAAAATCACCAAAAGTAAAATGTCGACAATAAACTAAAAAAAATCGGCAAAATCAATCAAAATTAAAAAATCGCTGGAATAAAAAAATTGGTTAAAACAAAAAAAAAAAAACAACGAAAAAACTAAAAGCTAAAAATCGCAAAAATTACCAGAACGAAAAAAATTGCTAAAATTAAAAAAACCGGTAAAACTAGAAAAATCTTCAAAATTAAAAAAAACGCCAAAAACCAAAAAAAAAACGCCAAAGCTAAAAAATTGCCAAGAACCGAAAAAACGCCATAAACGAAAAAAATGCGCTGAAACCAGAAAAAATCCCCAAATCAAAAAATTTTTTTAAAACAAAAAAAAGCACCAAATCGCTATAATTAAAAAAATTGGTGAAAAAATTTCAGAAACCAAATAAAATCGTCAAAACGAAAAAAATTGCCATAGCTAACAATATCGCTAAAACCAATGAAAATCGCCAAAAACAAAAAAAAATCAGCAAAATGAAAATAAACCGCTAAAACTAAAAAATTGCCAAAACAAAACATTATTTTTAATGTCTCCAATTGGGTAAGATATTCGATTATATAGGCTAAAGTTCGTATAGTAGTATTACGTATGTATGTAAAGTCCAAACTAAAGAGGAGCGATCCAGTGATTTTTTTATAATATTGCTCCGAGTGAATGTGATTTCTAAATCGCTGTTCTTTGAAACTGTGACTGTGATCACAGTTTAGCAGCATTTTGTTTGTAGCAGTTGTGTTATTTTGAGAAATACTAATAAAAACAGGATATCGATTCTCATTCTGTGAAACTATGAAATGAAAAGTTTTTTCACGATTTCAAAACACTTCTGATTCTCGTTTAGTGCAGAAGAGACGATAAATTGTATACATAATCAATCCACACCAAATTCATTATGATGCTAAGTTTGTATTTCTTTAATATTAATTATAAGCTAGAATCTTCAATAAATATATGCAACACGAAAGTGTAGAATTTTAAATCAGAATTATTTTTGTTAATATAGCTGGCTCGAATATAGACTACTAAGCTTCTTTGTGAACACATTAGTTTACCTTTTGAAAACATTTGTTTTTCCAAGTTCGAAATTGCAAATAAATTAAAAGTGATTCGTTTAATCGTTCACAGTTTTAAGGCATGTGCCTGTATTCACTAATATTTATTGCTACAACAAACATAAATTTATCGATTTTGCTATTCAGTAACATATTTTAAAGATATTCGTTGTCGGTTGCAGTAAAAAAATAAAATAACAAGCTCAAACTTTTTAGCTTTTCTTTAGTTAATCTTTGTGCTTTTTGCTTTGTTTTACATTTGGTCAGCGTTGATGCCACATGATATACAATTAAATGGTGAGTAAGACACATACATATTTCAGAATCACATTATCGTTACCACAAACGAATATATATATCGGCAAATATTACGATTTTTGCTAAGCTAATATTACAAGAATTTGTTTAATAACCAAACATTTGTAGTCAAGTGATACTTCACTTTAATAGTTAGTTAATTTAATTGCATATTTCCCTTTTAAGTTCCTTATAAGACTCTTGCAAGTATATTAACCTCAAGATACTGCTTTAAGCAAGAATACCTTCCCACATTATTTTTTTTTTATTCACTTAAATAACATCCAGTAACTACTCGTGCAAATGTAAGTAGTTACTTGGAATAAAAATATTATTGTAAAAATATAAGAAAATAATTCTATTGAAAATTGCTTGTTACTTAGATAAAATTTAGGTTTAAACGTAGTGCTGTTAAAAAGAAAATTCCAAAATTAAACTAACAAGGAGCTTTAAATATTGAACTGGGTTTCTAAGAACATAAGCTGTAAAGAAGATTAAGTTTTACAAAGAAATTTGTAGTTTTATGGGTTTTAAAATAATAAAAAATTTCTATCACTTGTATTGTTATAAGGAAGACACATAATAATTTTATAATTTCTTTTGAAAATTTAAAAAGGCATAAAATGGAAGATTTTTATATGACTTATGTATACATAAGAAAGATAAAATGAAATATTTTTTGTGAAAACCTTGTGGATGTGAAGAGATAAAATCTAATTTTTCTTTAAACTCAAGTAACAAAAATGCTTTAGTCCTTCATCTATAAATTTACTAGGATATTTTTTTAAGTAGTCACTACAGTTAGTAATACCAAAATTTCAAATGTACATTTGAAATAAAACTCAATACGTTCAATACTTCAATTAAAACAAAGCCTTGGCAAATATAGACTTTATTAAAGCAAATATAAAATATAAAAATACTGAAATATAATCAGGAATAATTCAATTAAATTTAAAATGTCTCACTTAATGCCGAAATATGTATATTTGTTTGAAAAATAAAATTAATTTATAGTTCAAGTGTGCTTTACCCATGCAGATAACTTTGCTACAAGCTGTGTGTACATATTAACAACCAATACATCCAAGGACATAATAAAAACACTTACAACTTGCTTGATCGTTTACACATGCAAGTGCAACTATATTTTTAAAATGTCTTGGAAACCAACGGTTATAAAGATAATTCTTTCGTATGTTGTTTCTACTTTTTGTGTGTCTATATGAGTTTTTAATGTATGGGTTGCCAAATCTTTAGCATAGGAATATTGCAGGGGAAGAAATTAAGTGAACAACTTTTTAACAAAACAAATAATAAATTTATACTACAAATCAATAATAAATCATAGTTGATTACATGGTTTTACTTTTTACGAGGGTAACTTTTCGAACTTCCCTCGTAGTTATATGAAATGCAACACTGTTCCCATCAAGTACCACCTGTTAATAGACTACTGTCAAGTTTTGAGCAAGTGTCGTCATTTACTTTGTGTTTAACAGCTGTTCAAAACATACAACCTCGTCTATTTTTCTAAAAATGAAAAAAGTGAATTTCAACTGCTCATTAAATATTATCTTTTGCGAAAAAAAACCGTCAAGCAAACCAAGAAACAGTTCGATAAATACTATGGGGACTCTGCAACATCGGTTTAAATGGAAAAAAAAAATGATCTCACAAGTACAAATGGCGCTGAACGTTCTAGATATGGTGCTGGCCGATCGAAGAGTAAAAGTGCGTGAGATTGTTGATGCATCTCACTTGGCTCAGTGGTTTCTATTTTGAATGATTACTTGGGTGTGATAAAGCTTTCCGCAAGATGGATGCCTTGTTTGCTCACAATCGAACACAAACGCAAGTGCAGTTTCCATGGCAAAAATCCATGAATTGCGCTTCAAATTGCTCCCTTATCCGCCCTGTTCAGCAGATTTAGCCCTACTTCCTATTGCCTAACCTAAAGCAATGGCTCGGTTGATGAAATTATTGACCAAAGAAATGCTTATTTTAAGGACCTCGAAAAATCATATTTTTAGGAAGGGATACAAAAACTGGAACTAAGTGGACTAAATGTATTGACTTAAAAGTAGATTATGTTGAAAACTAAATTTTTGTTTCGCAAAAAAAAACTGTGTTTCATTCAAAAAGTTACGGAATTATTTATCCACCCTCGTATATTATTTTTTCTATATATAAGTTGATATAATAATATTTTAAAAATGATTCAAATAAAATCCTTAAAGGGTAATACTGTTTTTAATTTTGACAATTTACCAACATGCAAGTAAACAAATCACTTGCAATGAAAATGAGCCCACAACTTGTGGCAGTATGATTGTATTGGTGAAACTATGTCAATGTATTCAGTTACTTGCACTTATGCTTGCATGTGTAAACGGTAAGTTAGTCAAAATTTTTACCAGCTGCTGACTAATAGTTAGTGTATTAGTCGTGTATTCGGATGGTTGCAGGTTTGAATCCTGCAGACAATCCAAACTAGCTCCATACTTTGTGTTTTTTTAACAGTACAACTTTAATTTCAAGAAATGTTATTTTAAATCATTAAATAATTTCGAATCAAAATGTAATTCATGGTGGTATTTAATTAGATGTTGTAACGTCGTTTTCTGCCGGGTATACTCAGCCTGAAATGCCAATGGTCGTTACAAGAATATCACGTTGTTTTCCTTAATTTATTACTATTCTTTATTTAAAATTTATAAATTTAGTATTTTCTGAAATATAATTAACTTGACTTTAATTCCGTAGTATTATATCATTTGCTTTGGCCTCTCAGTTCTCTGGATTTGTTATGGCTTTTCTTCCTGCGAGTTGTCTTCTATGCTTCCGTAGTCAATCTTTGTAGTACTCCTGTGGTCCTATGTAGTGCCTTTATCAGGAAAATTGGGCCTTATGTGTATTTTACTTATGTTTCCGCAGTTGGACGTATCGGCTATTTGCCTTCTATCGTTTCAGTGGTGGCATTGTATTGTTTTCGTGGTTAGGTAATTGCTGACAGCGTTTATAATATCTAGTCCTCGGTGTCTTAGTGTATTGTTTTAGCGGCTAGAGAATCGCTAACAATATTTATTAACTTCTCCTTATCGATGTTGTTTCGCGACTTGGGAATCGCTAACACTATTTATTATTATCTATTTATCTAGGTACTACTGTATTGTTTCGCGACTAGGTAATCGCTAACAATGTTTACTAATATTTATTTATCCAGGTTCTACTTTATTGTTTCGCGACTAGGCAATCGCTAACAATGTTTATTAATACTTATTTATTCCAGGTTCTACTGTATTGTTTCGCGACTAGGTAATCGCTGACAATGTTTATTAATATCTAATTATCTAGGTGCTATTGTATTGTTTCGCGACTAGGGAATCGCTAACAATGTTTATTTATATCTAATTATCCAGGTGCTACTGTATTGTTTCGCGACTAGGGAATCGCTGGCAATGTTTGTCAATGTCTACTTATCCGTGTTCTACTGTATTGTTTCGCGACTAGGTAATCGCTGACAATGTTTATTAATATCTAATTATCTAGGTGCTACTGTATTGTTTCGCGACTAGGAAATCGCTAGCAATGTTTATTAATATTTACTTATCCAAGTGCTACTGTATTGTTTCGCGACTAGGGAATCGCTAGCAATGTTTATTAATATCTAATTATCTAGGTGCTACTGTATTGTTTCGCGACTAGGGAATCGCTGACAATGTTTATTAATATCTAATTATCTAGGTGCTACTGTATTGTTTCGCGACTAGGGAATCGCTGACAATGTGTATTAATATCTAATTATCTAGGTGCTACTGTATTGTTTCGCGACTAGGGAATCGCTGACAATGTTTATTAATATCTAATTATCTAGGTGCTACTGTATTGTTTCGCGACTAGGGAATCGCTAGCAATGTTTATTAATATCTAATTATCTAGGTGCTACTGTATTGTTTCGCGACTAGGGAATCGCTGACAATGTTTATTAATATCTAATTATCTAGGTGCTACTATATTGTTTCGCGACTAGGGAATCGCTAACAATGTTTATTAATATTTATTTATCCAGGTTCTACTGTATTGTTTCGCGACTAGGAAATCGCTAACAATGTTTATTAATATCTACTTATCCAGGTTCTACTGTATTGTTTCGCGACTAGGAAATCGCTAACAATGTTTGTCCATGTCTACTTATCCGTGTTCTACTGTATTGTTTCGCGACTAGGCAATCGCTAACAATGTTTATTAAATATCTACTTATCCAGGTTCTACTGTATTGTTTCGCGACTAGGAAATCGCTAACAATGTTTGTCCATGTCTACTTATCCGTGTTCTACTGTATTGTTTCGCGACTAGGCAATCGCTAACAATGTTTATTAAATATCTACTTATCTAGGTGCTATTGTATTGTTTCGCGACTAGGTAATCGCTAACAATGTTTATTAATATTTATTTATCCAGGTTCTACTGTATTGTTTCGCGACTAGGAAATCGCTAACAATGTTTACTAAATATCTACTTATCCAGGTTCTACTGTATTGTTTCGCGACTAGGAAATCGCTAACAATGTTTACTAAATATCTAGTTATCCAGGTTCTACTGTATTGTTTCGCGACTAGGTAATCGCTACTAGTGTTTGCTAGTTGAATACTAACTTACCCGGATTCATCCTGATCAACTGATGTCTACGCAACGACTGATCCCTTGTTTGCAAATTCTTCGGCCTTTTATACTATTTTCCCTTTACATTATTGTTGTAATATTTACAGAGATTTCTGCATGCCTATGTTTGGTTGTTATTGGGCCTGACTTATTTTAATGTACATGTTTGTATGTATGTTTTGTTAGTGACCGTTAATCCCTTTGCATGTAAATTATTTTGTTGGATGTGTTTGTTGTTGTATGTTTTGTTCTTTAGTTTATTTCTTTTAATATATTTTGTTAGTGTCTTTTGTTTTATAAATTAGTTCGTCGATCATATTTGTTATTTTATGTTTTACTACTTTACAGGGTGTGACAACAGTTTGTGTGCAGACTGTTCGTTACACTTCCCCCCTTCTTTGAAAAAATATTTAAAAAAAAATGTGTTTTTTTTTTGTTTCTTATATACATATATACATATGTATATGTGTTTTTTTTTTTTATCCAGAATTTGCTCAGGTACCACTTGTAACGTGGTTTCCTGCTTCGTAGTATTATTTAAAAAAAAATTTTATTTAATTTTTTCCATTTGTTCCGTCTTTTTATCCAGAATTTTCTCCGGCGCCACTTGTAACGTGGCTTCTTGCTTCTTGGTATTATTATTTTTTTTTTCAAAAAAAAAAAATGTATCCTTTTTTTTTCTTTGTACCGTGTTTTTCTTGTTTTTATCCAGAATTTGCTCCGGCGCCACTTGTAACGTGGCTTCTTGCTTCGTGGTATTTTTTTTTTCCAAAAAAACTATTATCCTCTTTTTTATATTTGTTCTGTGTTCTTCTTGTTTTTATCTAGAATTTGTTCTGGCGCCACTTGTAACGTGGCTTCCTGCTTCGTGGTATTAAAAAAAATGTATCCTTTTTTTCTCCCTGAACCGTGTTTTTCTTGTTTTTATCCAGAATTTGCTCGGGCGCCACTTGTAACGTGGCTTCCTGCTTCGTGGTATTAAAAAAATTTTATCCTTTTTTTCTCCCTGAACCGTGTTTTTTTTGTTTTTATCCAGAATTTGCTCGGGCGCCACTTGTAACGTGGCTTCCTGCTTCGTAGTATTTTCTTTTAAGCAAAAAATGTTATCCTTTTTTTTTCTTTGTTCCGTGTTTTTCTTGTTTTTATCCCGAATTTACTCGGGCGCCACTTGTAACGTGGCTTCCTGCTTCGTGTTATTTTTTTTTAATTTTATTTAATTTTTTATTTGTTCCGTGTTTTTATCCAGAATTTGCCCTGGCACCACTTGTAACGTGGCTTCCTGCTTCGTGGTTTAAAAAAAATTTATCCTTTTTTCTCTTTGTTCCGTGTTTTTCTTGTTTTAATCCGGAATTTGCTCGGGCGCCACTTGTAACGTGGCTTCTTGCTTCTTGGTATTATTATTTAAAAAAAAAAAAAATGTATCCTTTTTTTTTTCTTTGTACCGTGTTTTTCTTGTTTTTATCCAGAATTTGCTCCGGCGCCACTTGTAACGTGGCTTCTTGCTTCGTGGTATTTTTTTTTTCCAAAAAAAATATCCTCTTTTTTATATTTGTTCCGTGTTCTTCTTGTTTTTATCCAGAATTTGTTCTGGCGCCACTTGTAACGTGGCTTCCTGCTTCGTGGTTTAAAAAAATGTATCCTTTTTTCTTCCTGAACCGTGTTTTCTTGTTTTTATCCAGAATTTGCTCGGGCGCCACTTGTAACGTGGCTTCTTGCTTCGTGGTATTTTTTTTTTAAATAAAAAAAAATTTATCCTCTTTTTTTTATTTGTTCCGTGTTTTTTTTTTGTTTTTATCCAGAATTTGCTCGGGCGCCACTTGTAACGTGGCTTCCTGCTTCGTGGTATTAAAAAAAATGTATCCTTTTTTTCTCCCTGAACCGTGTTTTTCTTGTTTTTATCCAGAATTTGCTCGGGCGCCACTTGTAACGTGGCTTCTTGCTTCGTGGTACTTTTTTTTTTTTAATAAAAAAAATGTATCCTCTTTTTTTTTTATTTGTTCCGTGTTTTTTTTTTTGTTTTTATCCAGAATTTGCTCGGGCGCCACTTGTAACGTGGCTTCCTGCTTCGTAGTATTTTTTTTTAAACAAAAAATTGTATCTTTTTTTTTCTTTGTTCCGTATTTTTCTTGTTTTTATCCGGAATTTGCTCGGGCGCCACTTGTAACGTGGCTTCTTGCTTCGTGGTATTTTTTTTTTAAATAAAAAAAATGTATCCTCTTTTTTTTAAATGTTCCGTGTTTTTCTTGTTTTTATCCAGAATTTGCTCGGGCGCCACTTGTAACGTCGTTTTCTGCCGGGTATACTCAGCCTGAAATGCCAATGGTCGTTACAAGAATATCACGTTGTTTTCCTTAATTTATTACTATTCTTTATTTAAAATTTATAAATTTAGTATTTTCTGAAATATAATTAACTTGACTTTAATTCCGTAGTATTATATCATTTGCTTTGGCCTCTCAGTTCTCTGGATTTGTTATGGCTTTTCTTCCTGCGAGTTGTCTTCTATGCTTCCGTAGTCAATCTTTGTAGTACTCCTGTGGTCCTATGTAGTGCCTTTATCAGGAAAATTGGGCCTTATGTGTATTTTACTTATGTTTCCGCAGTTGGACGTATCGGCTATTTGCCTTCTATCGTTTCAGTGGTGGCATTGTATTGTTTTCGTGGTTAGGTAATTGCTGACAGCGTTTATAATATCTAGTCCTCGGTGTCTTAGTGTATTGTTTTAGCGGCTAGAGAATCGCTAACAATATTTATTAACTTCTCCTTATCGATGTTGTTTCGCGACTTGGGAATCGCTAACACTATTTATTATTATCTATTTATCTAGGTACTACTGTATTGTTTCGCGACTAGGTAATCGCTAACAATGTTTACTAATATTTATTTATCCAGGTTCTACTTTATTGTTTCGCGACTAGGCAATCGCTAACAATGTTTATTAATACTTATTTATTCCAGGTTCTACTGTATTGTTTCGCGACTAGGTAATCGCTGACAATGTTTATTAATATCTAATTATCTAGGTGCTATTGTATTGTTTCGCGACTAGGGAATCGCTAACAATGTTTATTTATATCTAATTATCCAGGTGCTACTGTATTGTTTCGCGACTAGGGAATCGCTGGCAATGTTTGTCAATGTCTACTTATCCGTGTTCTACTGTATTGTTTCGCGACTAGGTAATCGCTGACAATGTTTATTAATATCTAATTATCTAGGTGCTACTGTATTGTTTCGCGACTAGGAAATCGCTAGCAATGTTTATTAATATTTACTTATCCAAGTGCTACTGTATTGTTTCGCGACTAGGGAATCGCTAGCAATGTTTATTAATATCTAATTATCTAGGTGCTACTGTATTGTTTCGCGACTAGGGAATCGCTGACAATGTTTATTAATATCTAATTATCTAGGTGCTACTGTATTGTTTCGCGACTAGGGAATCGCTGACAATGTGTATTAATATCTAATTATCTAGGTGCTACTGTATTGTTTCGCGACTAGGGAATCGCTGACAATGTTTATTAATATCTAATTATCTAGGTGCTACTGTATTGTTTCGCGACTAGGGAATCGCTAGCAATGTTTATTAATATCTAATTATCTAGGTGCTACTGTATTGTTTCGCGACTAGGGAATCGCTGACAATGTTTATTAATATCTAATTATCTAGGTGCTACTATATTGTTTCGCGACTAGGGAATCGCTAACAATGTTTATTAATATTTATTTATCCAGGTTCTACTGTATTGTTTCGCGACTAGGAAATCGCTAACAATGTTTATTAATATCTACTTATCCAGGTTCTACTGTATTGTTTCGCGACTAGGAAATCGCTAACAATGTTTGTCCATGTCTACTTATCCGTGTTCTACTGTATTGTTTCGCGACTAGGCAATCGCTAACAATGTTTATTAAATATCTACTTATCCAGGTTCTACTGTATTGTTTCGCGACTAGGAAATCGCTAACAATGTTTGTCCATGTCTACTTATCCGTGTTCTACTGTATTGTTTCGCGACTAGGCAATCGCTAACAATGTTTATTAAATATCTACTTATCTAGGTGCTATTGTATTGTTTCGCGACTAGGTAATCGCTAACAATGTTTATTAATATTTATTTATCCAGGTTCTACTGTATTGTTTCGCGACTAGGAAATCGCTAACAATGTTTACTAAATATCTACTTATCCAGGTTCTACTGTATTGTTTCGCGACTAGGAAATCGCTAACAATGTTTACTAAATATCTAGTTATCCAGGTTCTACTGTATTGTTTCGCGACTAGGTAATCGCTAACAGTGTTTGCTAGTTGAATACTAACTTACCCGGATTCATCCTGATCAACTGATGTCTACGCAACGACTGATCCCTTGTTTGCAAATTCTTCGGCCTTTTATACTATTTTCCCTTTACATTATTGTTGTAATATTTACAGAGATTTCTGCATGCCTATGTTTGGTTGTTATTGGGCCTGACTTATTTTAATGTACATGTTTGTATGTATGTTTTGTTAGTGACCGTTAATCCCTTTGCATGTAAATTATTTTGTTGGATGTGTTTGTTGTTGTATGTTTTGTTCTTTAGTTTATTTCTTTTAATATATTTTGTTAGTGTCTTTTGTTTTATAAATTAGTTCGTCGATCATATTTGTTATTTTATGTTTTACTACTTTACAGGGTGTGACAACAGTTTGTGTGCAGACTGTTCGTTACAATGTGTATCTAAAGAATATTTAAGGTTATTTAGGCTCCAGCAGCAAGCGCACTAACTATCACGCAATCTTGTCCTGAAAGCTAACTAAGTACAAGACATAAATTTCTCTGCTACCTGTGCCAATGTACAAATAAATAAATAAATAATTCTTAAATTTTAATAATTACATTGAAATTGAACTCATGTTATTTTAACTTGAAATATCTTTGAATCAACATGGTTCATTGTGTTAATTCGTTATCGAATTACTTGGTTTTAACTTGAAATAAATTTTTTTATTATGAAATAAATTTGATATATCGTGATATCATTGAAAATGAAATCAGTGACGACAGTGATGATAAAACGTGGGCATCAAAGAAAACTCGGCAAGAATTTGCTAACCAAAGAAACCCCCATATGACGCAAATGCTTTCCATTGCAGAGTTCAATCTGTCAGCAGAATTCTGAAGTTTGCCAGAGATTGAATCGTGTACGCAAAGAAATGAAGGATCTTAATCCAGTGCAAATATTTAAGCAAAATATCTTCGAGCTGATAACCTCCAATTCCATTATCTAAGCAAAACAGAACAGCAGCCACGAGTTTCAATTCGATATCTTCGATTTGAAAAAGTTTTAAAGAGCTTTAATATTATCTGGCTATAATAAGTTACCTCCAGAGTTGATGTTTGTTTCCTTGGATGAAGACATTTCAGTAGAGTTAGTGTCCAAAGCTCTCTCCAGGCAAATGTATGCAGAGCAACAGCCACAAGTTTCAATTGGATATTTCCGATTTGAAAAAGTTTCTAGAAGTTTTAATATTATCTGGCTATAATAAGTTACCTCAAGAGCTGGTGTTTTGGTCCTTGGATGAAAACATTGGAGTAGAGTTGGTGGCCAAAGCTCTCTCCAGGCATATATTTCGTAAAATAAATAAAAACATTCATGTTTAGATAATAACACTTCAGCGTCAACTAACGATTGAATGTTTAAGGTTTGATCATGGTCAAATTTACTCATGAAAAATTTTTTACAGTTGACGAGTTTTTCATGAAAATATTTCCATAGACGACTTAATGATAAAATACTATGTTCACCATCCCGCTAAGCATTTCATTAGAGGAAATCCAGTTCGATTTAGCTACAAAAACTGGATTGCTGCTAGTGCTTGTTTGATTCCAGAATTGCAGAAAATCGCAGGTGGGGTCCTCTGATCCATTAGGTTCACGTGTTGTTGTTAAAGATTTGTTGGAGAAGCTAAATTTTACTGCAGAAAATCATCGAGTTTTTTTAGCAACTTTGTTACTAGCTACCATCTTCTAAGTTGATCTTAGAAACTTGGGTTACCGTGCTACTGGAACTTTCAGGGAAAACAGAACAAAAAAATACCCTTTAACTAGCACGAAAGAAAGATCATCGTTCTTATGACTATCGATTCGAAAAGGAAAATGAGCTTTTATTTGTAAGATGGAAAGATAGCAGTATTTACACAATGGGAAGCAACTGTGATACAGCAAGCGCGAGAAGACTGACGTGGCAATACGCCACTTATTCCAAAATTACAACAAAAACATGGGTGGTGTTGATGAACTCAATCAGTCAATCAATCTCGTTATATAGGATTACTGTTCATGGTAAAAAGTGGTAATGGGTGTTATTTACATACTCGTATATCCTGAACCTGTATATTGCTAATGCTTGCATGTTCTTAGCAATGAGAACCCCATGAATCAGCTAATAGTTCGCCAACATATTGCATGCCAAGGATGCACCTACGCCAAGGTGGAAAATTGCGACAGTCTGGGTCAATGGTTGAAGGTTTGTCTCAAAATAGAGCTGGACACTATCGCGCTAAAATGCAAGACCAGCTAAGGTATGTAGTTTGCCATACGAAAGTTCATTGTCAGTGTAAGAAGTGCTTAAAAACACTTTCGGCCTGGCTCACGATATCGACAAGAAAGTTTCTTTCGCCTATTTATATTGAAAACAAAAACAAAATTTTCTTATTTAGCGAAAGAAAATTCCTTGTCGACATTGTGAGCCAGGCAGTTTGTTTTGAAAAACAATGTTTTGAAAATGTTCTCACATGAGAAGTCAGTGTACTCATTTGGGTACTCCCTTCAAAAACTCCTTGCTGTCAAAAAATTAAAATTTCGTTTCCATTTTATGTTTTTTTATGCTTATTTAAATCATTAAATAACGATGAATTAAAAATTATTATAGCCAGTTTTCATTTGACCTCTAATGGATAGAACGAATTTTACAATTTGAAACTAGATATTTTACCAAAGTTATTGAATGAAAATAAAATTAACAATTAACTGTACTTAATGGTTTTTATAAGGATTTAATGGTTTTCGTGCCATAAAGGTTTAATTTTTTCTCTCTGTGTATTATATTCTAAAATTAAACAAACATGAATTTCTTTTGTATATATCCTTAAAGTATATTTTTGTAGTATTTCAGGCGCAAAACTAAATAATAAGAATATTAAAATAAGCAAGAAAATATAGAGAAAAATCAAGCATCTACACTCACACTCACACACAAACACACAACTTCAATATAATACCCGCCATGCATCACAATAAACTAAAGCAATATTTGTGTTTAACCAAAGGATATGGCTTATCAATATGCCAAAGTTGACGCTTATTGATAACAAAATTAAACCAAGTGGAAAACCAAATATTAAAATAAATAATAGATTAAACCAAACACTTGCACAGGAACTCTTATAACTATTTAAGCATTTAGTCAAACGTTTCCTTTACCCGCTCCAATAAAAAAAATAGAGGTAAATAAGCAATAAAACAACACCTATTTGACAGGAAGGAGCATACGGAATTAAATCAAAAGCACAAACTTAATAACATTTCAGATGCCAATCTTTAAGTTTTACCAGGCAGGCAGCCATCCATCAGCAAATTTAATCTAGAGATAGTGCAAACTGTTAAAACAAAATGCCCATCTCCAGATAGTGCAATATTATAGCATTAAATTGAAAGCAATCAAAAAGAAAACATACAAAAACTAATATAAAAGAAGAGCAAAAGGAATAATAAATTTCAATTTCAATATAATATAATGTTTGCGGCAAAATAGCAAGAAGAAAAAATATAACTAAAACAGCAACAGCAACAAAAACTACATAAATACATATTTAAAGACAATAGCAGAAAAAGACCTCAAGTCATTTATATTTATAAATTCTACTGCCAGCAAAAAAAGGATATAAAAAAAATATATAAATAAGCAAAATATAAAAAGAAATTTACACACACAAATATACTCAAAAGAATATATTCCATCACAGCCAACCATCAAAAGCTTGATTTTCTGCTGAGCAAATATTGTTGGTAAAAAAAACGACATGTTTGCTAAAAATAAAATATGTTTCAGTATCGTTTATTTTGCTACTCTAACACATTTGGGGCATTTGATAAATAAAACTAATAGTTTTTGTATTTTGCTTTGATATACCAGCCCATTGCTGAAGGTTTAATTTACACAAAAGAGAAGGGGAAGTTTATTTTTAAGGTCAGGGGCTAAACAAAAATTAACCCATTTCTCGTTGTAAGTTATAGCTGAACTCCACTGTAAAAATAAGGAATATAACTTTAATATAATAAACTAAAATTATTTTATATTAAAAAAAAAAATCTACTTATGTCTTGCAAGTTCATGCTCTGCTAAAGTCAGCAAGTTAGTTAGCAAACGTTTGCGAAACGTTTTTTCATAAAAAATAAATTTTATGCTCTTTTTTTTTTGTTTACAGCAGCATATAATTTAAATAAGTTGCAGAATTTTAATTATAAACTTTTTAAACTCAAAAACTAAAACCATACTTATACCTTGCTAACGCCTTCTTTTATAGAAATTAGCAAATTAATCATCAAACGTTTGCGAAACGTTTTTTTTTTTTTTCTTAAGTATTTTATGCTCATATTTGTTTCGTTTGCAGCAGCATATGTTTAAAATAAGCTGCAGGCTGTAATCATGAACTTTTTAAACTCGAAAACTAAAACCATACTTAACTTTACCAATGCCTTCTTTAATAAAAATGAGCAAATTAAGCAGTAAACGTTTGCGAAATGTTTTTTTTTTTTTTTTTCTTAAACAAATTTAACTATATATTCATTCTTTTGTCTGTTACAGCTGCGTTTATTTCAAATCATTTAAAAGATAATTTCATCATGCTAAGACCTCGTTACTTTATTATCTATTAAGAATGAGCTAATGAAGTAGCAAACGTTTGCGAAACGTTTTTTCTCAAAACACTTGAATTTAATTCTCATTTGTTTAAGTTCTCCAGCTGCACAATACAAGCTAATTGGCAAAACTAATACAAAAGCAACCTGTCAAATTCGTTCGTTTACTTTTTTTTTCGCTTTTTACAAAATAAAACAAGCAAACGTTTTAATACTTATATAATTTGTTACTCAGGCTTAGAGTTAAATCTTAAGAAATACAAAAATCATATTAAAATCAACGAAAACAAGGTAAATTTAAAATTTGTCGGCAATGATTTTGCTTTACATATGCTTCATTTCAATTCAACATGATTTACTACAACTTTTACAGAAAATGTTTTCCTTTTGAAATAACTTTATTTCATGTTAATTCAACATTCCAGTACTGTTAAACTAAAAAGAAGAATCATGTTAATTTAAAGTTAATTCAAGTTGAAACAACATGAATTTGATATCAAAATAACACGATGAGTCATATTGAATTAAAGTTGTTGCACATTGAAAAAACATAAATGAAAACGTGGATAAATTTGAGGTTAAGAAAAAAATTGGCTATCAAATGCTGTAATGTCAAGAACTCGTCTGTCATCCTTTAACATTTATTTAGTTAAAAATTGAGTCATTTTAATCATGGAACGCTTTACTTTTTAACAAAGAATTATAAGTGTGAAACTTTTGAATTTTAATTTGAAAGACCGTGCTTACGTGAACAAATCAGAAACAACTGACGCTCTGAAAGATGAAATTTGGCGCTGCATTGATGAGATAAGTGAAGCTTTATTTAATTCCTAACCTTAAATTTGTCCATCCCTTACAAAGAGTCAATTCAATTCAATTTTATATGTAAAAAACAACAATATTCTTAGGGAAAATCATCGGCGGTTCTTTTAATTTTAAAGAGCAGGGGCTACCATTAATAATAGAAAGCAATATCAGCCAAATGGCCACTATAGCTACGCTTACAATCTCTTCATAAATTTTTATAACCAACCTTTGGGTGCCTCACGAATTCCATTTATGAGGTATTGAAGCAATTTTGAGTGATTTTCATAAGCCCTATTTTAATATAAGTTTACTTTTCATAAGTCTAGATCCTTCGTTAGTTGAAAATCATTGTCAATCAAATGAATAGGGAAACCAATAACATTTTAATCTTAAAGAAAAAAACTTGAAACAGCGGTTATCATATCATGGATTATGCTTATACCAAAAAGAAAACTCTTATTATCCTTAAAGCTAAAAAATTTTATTTAAAAAAAAATCCCTCAAATTATCTTAATTCTCAAAAACAAATCTAACTAATATGAATCTTTGATATGCAAGCCTGCCTGCCAAGAAAAATAAATTGGAAATTTATAAAATCTTCCGGGGTATTTGTGTATATGATTACAAAACTTTAACATAAATTTGTTTTCAAATTTATTTAGATATGTATATGTATATGTATGTGTAAGCATACACACATATTTTTTCATACACATATATGTATATTTTAATTTACTGGGAGTTAAATGCATTTAGGTTATACATTATGGCTAAAGAATAAAAGAGATAAAACATAAAGTATAAAAAGTAAAATATATACATAAATTCAATTATGTATGAGAAAATCTCTTAAGCCATGTGATTGTTTTTATTTATAGCTAGAAAAAGATTTTTACAACAAACCAGAAATAATTTCAATATTAATAGTCTTGCAAGGACTTTGCGAAATATTTTCTTAGAAAACAATTATTACACAAGCAAATCTTCGTTACGGAGTGAACCTATTACTTACATTTAAATTAAAGATATAGACATATTTTAACTCTACAGCCAGCTTTAATTTGGGCTAGTGGTGGCAACAGTGAAAATTGTTTTAAGCGCTTGAACTGCTCTATAAATATCGTTATGATAAATTTCTAAAATACCTTTTTTTTTAACAAGTGCAAAAGTTCTTGCCAAATCAATTTGGTAGACTCATTTAGTTTTTATAACTTAAAAAACTGCTTGAAATATTTCTGTGTGCCAAACCGTTTCCCATATTCTTTTTTATGTTGTGCAGTTTTCTTTTTTAAGGCCGTTTTCAGATTTTTTTTTAGTAAAAATGTTTTTCTTAGACTTGAGCTTGAGCTTGAAAAACTGCATTAAGTATTTTGCATGCCGAACCGCTTCCTGTATAATTTTTTATGTTGTCCAGTAACATTTCTTTAAGGCCGTTTTAAATTTTTTAAATGTAGCTTTCATGGAAAGCAAGCAGATCAGCAAAACAAGACAAACCTTATTAAAAGCAGCAGTGGCTACAGCTGGTCAAATTTGACCATATACAACACCCAGAAACTTTAAATTATACACGCAAAATTTTTATAGCTTAAAGCCCGGTACGGAGTTCTTACGGAATTTCAGGTTTGTAAATTTACATTTGTTTCTACACGGAAAAATATTCGTGTAGCCTTTTGTGTAGAATTATGTTTGCATAAGCACAAATTCGTTTATTTTTGAATTTACAATGCACAAAAACACTAAAAATTAATTACAATTTGATGAAAACTAGAAATGTCTAAAATTCCGTGACAAAACAATTGTTTGAACATTAATTTTTGTTTCAATTGACTGAAAAAAGTCTCCACTTATATTTATAAATCCCTAAGATAGGCAATAAATTTAAAAAATTTTATGTATTTTTCTTTTGAAAGTCCGTACAAGCAAATGGAAATTTCTTTATGAAATTTACCAACCTGAATTTCCGTAATTTTTTTTTACATACAGTTTGTATGAGAAACTGAAATTCCGAATGAACTCCGTACCGGGCTTAAAGTGATTTTTTTTAATTTACTAGTTTATACTTCAACTTTATTTGGATGTCTGGAAAAAAAATTAAAACAAAAATCTTTTAAAGGTTTTTTTTAATTGTCTACAAAGTATTCAATTTTTATATGGTTAAAATTCTCTTTTATGGTTTTGTTATATAAATATATATATATATATATATATATATATATGTATATTTTTTGTTATTGATTGAATTTATTTATTTCATTTAAATGTTCTCTTGCTGCAAAGGAAAAAAAAGAAGTGAACTTTTAGGCGGCAAAAAAATTAATTTTCTCTTTCTCTCTCTCTCGCTCTCACGATGTAAAAGCAGTGGCTCCCATGATATAAATATAGAAGGTACCTCCATTCTCTCATTTTTTCTTGACATTCACCTCCTGACAAGGATAGGTATTCTGAAGTTTCCAGTAAAATCGTGCTACCGTATTAATTTAATATTTCCCCTCTGTTTCCTGTTTGTTTGAAAATTTTATTGAAAAATTATTTCAGAAGTTTTTTTTATAAATTCAAACAATTAAAAAAAAAATTGTGATGATAAATGTTTTGTTATCTTGAAAAGCAATGAAATGCATTGTAGATGTATTGTTGTGTTAAAGAAATCGGAAATGAGCTGCATTTTACGAACTGTGGACGTACAAAATATCATTGTAAAAATATGAATGTATCATTCTTTGAGTTCTCTACACTATCTGGTGTTCGCCAACAGTGTCTAAGAGCCTTCAAAATCTGTGAAATATACTTGCCAAAATTATCTGATCGGGTATTTAAGCCATTTTTATAGAAAACATGTTACAATCAACAAGAAGCGAATTATATAGATTAAACAAGATGTAATATCAATCAATATTTGTTAAACTTAATGAAAATTCATTGTCAACTAATCAAAATCACCAATCACTTTGGATGGAAATATAGTTAAAATACTTATTTAAGGCAGAAAATTTAAGAAGATGCGCCAAGTTATTACATAACCACTTTTAAACATCGCAGATGTGTAGTCATGTATATCACTTTATTTATTCGCAGCTTTTGTTAAGATTATTACACATTTCTGTAAAAATTTTATGGGGGAAGACTTAAATTTTTTACGATATGGGAACATTTTTTTTATTTCTCTCAAAAAACAAACTTCAAAAATACTTATTTTTTAAAAACAAAGAGAGAATGGAAGTACCTTCTATATTTATATCATGGTGGCTCCTTTGTGCTGCTTTGAAAGCAAAAAAAATATTTGTTAAAAATTTTATGTAAAATTATTTAATGTTTTCCTCAAATAATATTATTATTAATTATATATACATGAAATTGTACACATTAAAGAACTTTATTTAAAAAAAATTTTTTATAAAATAAAGTTGTTTATACTTTTTTGCCACTACGACCATAGTTACTTTTTGCTTTGGCACTAGTCAAAAAGTTTAGGTTTCAATAATAAGTCACTACAAAAGAAAGAGCTTAAACTTCATTTACACTTATGCACATAGACACACACACACATAAAAAGTTTAACTTTATAAACAGTGAAACATACTCACTCACACTTATTTATATGAAATAGCAGTCTGGCATTAAGTTCAATTACAAAGTATTTGTGTGTGGTTATTGAACTTTTGTTAAATTGTATTTAAAAACTTGTCCAGTTTTTATTTTTTTGTGTTGTCTCTTTTTGGGTAATTTTGTTTTTATTTATATTTTATTATTTGACATGTTTTTAAACGACAGTGCAAAACTTTGCTATTTATCGGTTAAAACTTTATACTTTTAAAGACTTTTAAAGACAGAGAGAGAGAGTGAGATGAGAAAATTTGTAGCAGAAAAAAAAAATAGCTTTCACACATACTAGTCTTATGCAGTATATTTTCGTATACTTGGGTAAAAGTTTTTAAGAAAAAAATTTAAAATACTCATACATATCGTTAGCTGAAATAGAAAATCACATAACTACACTTTTTAGAATTTTTTAGAAGAGAATAAATTTAATGGGGCCTGTTTCACGATATCGAAAGAAAACTTTCAACTGAAAATTTATATTGAAAACAACAATAAATTATGAAAATTTGTTTTTTTTTGTATGTATATAATTAATGAGCTCTAGGTCACTTTTTCATAACATTATAAATAATTATTTTTTTAATGTCGATATTCCGATATCCTCCGAATATCTTCTTCATTACGATATTTTTAAATATAAATTGTAAGTCGAAGATTTTCGTTCGATATCGTGAAACAGGCACTAAATAAAATTCTTCAAGCGACTGAAGTAATTTTTTATATTTTAATTTTTAATTCTGGCTGACTTTAATGATAAGACATATGTTTGCATCTACTACCTAATAATTAATTAAAACTGCTAACTTATATATTTCGTTATTTGCGCGGTTTTTTATTTCAGCTGACGATATATGTACATATTTTTTTGTATGTTTAAAAAGTTTAGAAGCATAAATGTTGTTTTGTTGTTGTATATTGATTTTAAAGTTTTATGAATTTTTGTTTTCTTTATATTGCTATCAGCCCTAAAACTTTTTGCTTTGCACATTTATTTGAAAGTACAAATATACACGTATATGCCATTTATGAAAATATGTCGAGGTCAGCTGAACTTAGAATATTGAATTAAGGCTGCTGGAGAGGTTTATGTATGCTATATATGTATATATGCAGATTACTTGAAGTTTTTATTCAAGGTTTAGAATGGTTAAGGTTATTGAAAATAAGTTATTATTTTTATTTTTTTTTTAAGTTTGACAGAAAATGTTCTCTATTGATTTACAGTGGTCCAAGCTATAAAAATATTGTTTAAGCAAATTTTATTTATAATTATTGTTAAAAATAATTCCCTGACGAAGCTACACAAAAAATAAGTAGTGAAATATCCGAATTAATTACAATATAATTTTTATAAAAAACAAAGACCTTAAGCTTGATTATTTATATATCGTAATTTATAGAAAGGTCGTTAAATTTAAATAAAAACATTTCATAGGCTAAGCGTCACTTACTAACCGACGATATCAAAATCACATTTAACCGAATGAATTTCAGTGATTCACTTTTGAGGGGAAAAACGTCTCACTATGTTTCGATTCATCATTCCCCTTATTACACGCTTGTAACGTAAGCCATAATTTATAATTTTTGTGTGTGGCCCACAAAAAATTCTAACAAAACGCGATATAATTTTAATAAAAAAAAACCGCTCGCATAGCATTTAATACTTAAGATATTTCCCTCGTTTCCTTAGCAAACCTGAGAACATTTAATAAATCTGACATCTTTCTGTACATATTCGAATATCGAATTAATTATTAAGTTAACTTTCCTTTTTTTGGCATAAACTTAAGCCTATATTAGGCTATGCTTAAAACTTATTGTGTCCACTCAAGCACCTATAAACATATTTGACTCACTTGCGTGTGTCAGGCATTCACATCAAATGTTCTATCAAGCCGTTGCAGTAATCTGTATATTGTGGAACATCTTCTACTTACCCTGATATGATAATTTGTCCAGTGACCAACTTTTTTTATACATTTAGTGCTTGTTATAGTTGGGATATTCAAACGGTAGTATTGAGTGTCTTAAGACTTAATATTTTAGCATAGTTTAAAAAAAAGTATTAAAGTAACAACACTTTCTGAACTATTGTTTTATCATAGCTACACGCTAAAAGTTTACCAAAAGAGTGAAGAGAGAGAGAGAGAGAGAGAGAGAGAGTAAGCAATGTAGAAAGGTGCTTAAGCGGAAATACAAATAAGTACAATATTTATAGTTGTAAATTATGAGGGTTTGCTCACAGCAGTCAACTTTTTTCGTGTTGTTATTTTAAAACATATTAATTTATAACTACATACCATTTGAATACCCCAATTATATTTTAGTAAAAATAAGAGTTACTATTCCAAACGTGTGAGTTTTTCACGTTATAAACTAGACCCCTGGTGTATGTGTCAATTTTCAAATCAGATGAACAAGAGGACATCATATAATGGAATAAATTTTAGTGCGACTGCCACAGGCTGACAATGGAACAACATGGCAGCTCCAGCTTCTTATAGAAAAAAAGCTATAATTTTTTAAATAAGTTGGGAAATTAAGCACATAAAAATACTAATGAATTGAAAACTTATTTCTCTCCCAAAGTCGGTTAATAAAAATGTATTCAGAAAATATTAAACATTACAAAAACTAAGAATTAATATTTGTTCTGGACTAAATAATTCCTTGGAGCCAACACCAAATCATCAATAAACCCAAAAGCATTTTTGTCATTTACCTTGAGAAATACAAACTAATGGAAAAGCTTTTTCGCCTTTTAAATTCAGTTCATCAAAATCGGGTTCAGTAATTTCAATTCTTATTGAATGAGATATTTTTTGTTTGTTTTTAGTTTTAAGAAAACTGTAAGCATTACAAAAGTTAGGCACTAATATATGTTATGGACAAGAAATTCCTGATTGCCGACGTCAAGCATCATCGATAAACCTGAAAGCTTTTTTGAATTTTGCATACAAATATTTTTCGTTTTGTTAAACTCTCGTAAGCCTATAATCCGATAAATGAATTTGTAATGAATAATATTTCTTGCAATAGTAAAATAAATAAGTAATAAAAAAAAGAGAAGAGGTGTCTTAGGACACCCGGTTATAGCTATGCTGCTTAGTTATATAAAACAAATTTCATGTTAAAAATAACAATGCAATAAAATTATATTATATGATGATGTCAAACTCTCTGCAAATATTTCAAAACGTTTCCATTTATTTCCTATTATTTTCTTTTCTATCGACGTACGATTAAATTAATGTATTGTTTGTAGCCAGAGGCGGCTGTTAACTGGCTTACAGCTGATTGGCTGTGTTCTCTGGCTTGTGCTCATGAGCAAAAATAAAACTAAAACAAATTGAGCAATCGTTCTCAGTTGTTTTTTGTTTTGTTTTTGTTTCACTCAATTTAAAGAACGAAACAAAACAAATTAACACAATTTGTTTCGTTTATTTTCGTATTCTGCTTTTAAGTACAAAGAAATATAAAAAAAAATTAATATTATGGTGTAGATTATTTTTGTTACGAAAATCGCGTCCTAACTTTTGTATGACGCACTAAATAGCATAGATATAAAAAATAAATTTCTAATGAATTTAAATATAACAGCAAAAAATTGTTTGCGAAATTCGAATCCCTATACTAGTGGGACTAGAGAGATTAATTTAAATTCACACTTTAAAATACTTTTATGTTTTTTTACATTTAGAAACCTTAGTTGCTGTGAATAACGAATATTTTCAATTAAATAAAAAGCCATCATAGTACAATTCTTATCAGACCAGAACACTTTGTATACGCAACACTGATATTAAGAGCTTTTAAGACCCCAATGTTAAACTAATCACAACTGGAATACCACATTGTTAACTATTTTATTCTTAGCACAATACTCCTCGCTTAGCTAATGCATCAACCATTTTATTCTTAACATAAATCTTCCAAAAAAATGTAAACAACATCCAGAGAGGAACAAAATATTCAGAGAGAAAAGAACATCATTGTAAAAGCATTACAGTTATTGTTGTTTGGGTCTTGGTATCTGCATTTGCTTATATGTTTGTGTGGTTATATATTTTTTAATAAATCAGAATGTTTAACATTTTAACTGCCATTATGCTTTGAATGTTTACTTCTACATCAATTCGTTATGTTTCTGTGTGTAAGTATTATGTTTCTTCACGTATATTTGTGTAATAAAAAAAAATTGCAAACATTGCTTTTTCGCTGGGTAACTTCAAGGCATATATATCAACATACACTTGCTACAAAAAGTCTGCGCACAACGGAAATTTGCCATGAAAGTGACAGATCTAATACACCCAGAAAAAAAATTGGTGGGAAAATGGTTAGTCCAACAAAATATCATTTGCATAAACTATATTTCAGTTCACGCAATTAATTTTCTGTCAATCCAAAAAAAATCCATGTTTGTTGCCATAAGGGCATAATTGTAATAAAGATATGATTCGGACAATTCTTAAATTGATTGCATCAACCGAGCGTATGCTTTTGCCATGACTAATTCATTGATTGGTTAACACAACCGAATAAAATATTATGAATTGGATGTTACTACCAACTTTTGGTATTGGCAGCTAAAAAATTGTCGTTCTATATTAAGGTTAAAATAAACACTTTCTATCAGTTGCTACAACTAACTATAGGTTGAGCTTACTATCATAGTTTATACTCGTTGCAGCAAATTAAAAATTAACTTTTGTGACTTTCAAAGATATTATGATTTATGAATTCTCAAATGGTTTTTGAAAGTCTGTGCATAAGATAACAAGTTTGTGGCTGTTCAAAATGTGTGGTTGAAATAAATAAATTTCAATTAAAAATAACTTATGACAATATGTTAAATAATAAATTTCTTAAATTGTATATTTTTATTTGCCTTTATTGCTTATTTTATTTCAGCAAGGAAGGCCAATTTTTCTTTCACAGTTACCAATTATGATATTGTTTCAGTTGTACTAACAACATTTTCGGTAGCAAGAATAACTTTTTTTAAAATTCCATACTGTTAACCAATTTTTTCTGTTGCTGCAACTATTTGTTTAAGGGTTATAATTAAAATATAGTGGTACCACAAGAAAATTGCAGTCGTTATACCAGAATTCTATATAGTTGGTGCAACCACCAAAATCGATTGGCAACAAATTCGGTTGTCTCAACGAATCTGTTTTCTCTGTGTAGGTTTAAATATATATATATATATTTATTTGAAGATATTTTTACAATATTTTTATACAGATTGCAAAAAAAGTTTGACCTAAAAAGCGATAAGAAAAAGTCTGCGTACATATATAAATAATAAAAAATTAGTAACTCGTTAGACTCGTTTATTTGCAGGACTTCTCTTAATTTTAATGTGTTTTAATTTTAATATGTTTATGCGTGTCATTTTGCCTCATTCAGTTAATAAAACTTCTTTCAATATAGTTGTGATGTTATATTAAAATTAGCAAAAAAATGTTTGCTGGGTAGCTTGTAATATAATGTAATTATATGTATGTATACATGTATATAACGTGTGTGAAGCCTGAATATGTTAACATTTGTTTGCTGCATTATAAAGGAAGTTTTCAACAAACTCCAGCCGTGTGCTTAGACAATTGTTTTCATATCCCTAATGTACCATAACCAATAAATTTTTATGCTTTTTTCTCTGTTTTTATTATTTCTCATGTTTTTTGTTTTGTCTATGAAATGTATTTAATAAATGTCAATAAAGGAATTTGATTTTGTAACAATTGTTGCGATATGATACTGATTTTAATATGTACAAATATTTTACTGGCGGGAAAAGCTAAACTTAGCCTGGAGCTTATTTTTTTACACATTAAGTTGATTTTTGCCAGGCGAGGCAATTGCCAGGGGAACGGCCTTTAATTTTTTTTTTTTGTCTAGAGCAACAAATGAAAATATTTATAAAATGGAAATTTTTTAATATAAACTCTGACATTGTTATTTGATTGAAAATTATTTTTAATATTCAAGCAGACTTTTATTATAATAGTAGATATAAAAATTCTTCGAAGCGTTACCTTGAGACAAAAAAAAAGCCTCTAAAAAATAAATATATAGAAAATGTCCCTTGATAAAAGTGTGGAAAGCATGTTTCATCCCCAATTTAATAACGAATTATATTAATATTATAATGATATTTTTTTTCAATTTTATAAAATTAATTTTACATTATTTAAGAATTTTTTTACTTTTATGTTTCATGGTTTACCTACAGGCAGAGCATTCTCGCTTTTACAGTAGTCCTTTCTCTGTTTTATAAACTTCGTTCTTGAATTCAAAATATTTCATTCTTTTATGCTTACCTTCTTGATCTGACAATGCTTTAATCCAGATTTGGGAACAAAAACTTTCAAAATATTAGGAATGCCTCATGCTTGTGAAATATTTCGGATAAGTTTGAGCGAAAATAAATCTCTCACTTGTTATACTAATCATATACACATACATACATATGAACATTAGAGTGGCTGTTAGTTGTGTCAAGATTTTTTATTTCTCTCCCCCTAAATCGGTCCAGTTTTATGTAAAGAAATACAAAAAAATTTTAGAGCGATAAGTTGTATTTTAGGAGGTGCGATCGCCCCTCAAAGTTTGCCCTCAAGCTCATATATTTGTTTACATGAAACTGAACCGTTTTGGCGGGGAAAAAAATAAAAAATAAAAACATTACGGCCATTTAATTTTTTTCGAAATCGCGACTTGAACGTTTTATGGGAAACAACGTATAGTTGCATCCTCCTTGAAGATCTTATTATGTTGCAGTTTAAAATCAAGCACTTATGGTCACTTAAAAAATTATTTCTGCATATAAATGCTTTAGTTTATTGCAACATAGCCATATCTCAAAAATATTCGATCTTAAATTTAATAATACAAAAAAATAACTAAATCATATCTACACAGAGAGAATAGATTGGTTACAAATCTACTGGACCAAAAAAACATTTAATTAATTAATATTCCAATGTATCATATTTGCTATCAAATATCAATAAATTGTGCGTTTATGTATAAACAAAAAAATGTAATTACTCTCAAAATACTATAAGTAATTACAATTTTAAAATATTTTTGGACACAAATGAATTAAATATAAGTTAGAGAGTGACGTTACTGAATATTGGCTTTTCAAATAAAAAAACTATTATTTTAAACAATTTCTAATGCGAAAAATAATTCAGTTATTGTAAAACACTAATCACTTACCGTCATACTGAAATCCTATAGCAATAGAAGAAAAGAAAATGGAACACTTTATTGATATTTCTAACTGAATAATAAATTACCTCTAAAAATTTTTTTTCATTTAAAATACAAAAGTTATATAATGATTACAACTACGAAGATTTTGTACTAGATGAAAGAGAAAACTTTGAAATTTTATTTAGTGTAGTACTAAATCGTTGGAGTCGAGGTCGTACTACGACACTCGTATGAAGGGACCATACTTGTTCAGCTCAACAGAATTATTCCTCATTTGTGAAAGAATTTTGAAGGCAATACATTTAAAATATTGAATAAACATAAAATAGAAATATCATATAAGAAAAGCTTTCACACAATAATTAAACAAAATCCCAATTTTACAACAAAAAAGGAAAGGACATTATTATATATACTTCGCAAATATTCGAAATTTTGCGAATTTGCAGCCAATCTAATTTTGTCGGTTCCAACAACTCACTCACAATGTTGTTGCAATTAATAAATATAGCTTTTGTAAGCACCATTTTTTATAGAATGATTCAGTTACTGCAACAAAAATTTTTACTGTTAATACAGAAATAATTAATTGATACGACCAAAATCTGAAGCTAAGGTAATCATTGAACCTAAGGACACTGCTCATATAAAATACGACTAGTGCAGAATAAAAAAGCTAAGTACATTATTACATTTATTGCAAAATCTGGCTTAAGTTCAGTAATTTCAATTCTTATTGAATGAAATATTTTTATTAATTAATGTGAGTTTCTAAAGAAGAGAAGAAAAATTAAGGTCGTCTTTATTAGCTGTGGGAAATACCGATATTTTTCTGTGCACCCACGCACTTAAGCCCGATTAAGAAATTATTTCTGATTAAAATTCACTACAGTTCAATTAAATCTAAAAATGTCTCATTTATTGCAAGATAATCAACGCTTTTGTTTTTATACCAATTGTTTATTACACACTTAATTTTTTATCTCTAAAGATATTTTCCTACACAGAGAAAATAGATTGTTTAAAAACATAAAGCATAATGCCTACATGTCCTGTCATTATGCTAATCAAATTTCGTAGTGTTGGCTGTCTTGACTTTTCAATATTTTAGAACACGCGTCATCGACATGGAAAACGAAAAAAAAACATCATAATTTGTAAAAAATTTATTTTTGCACGTTGAGAGAAACACTTTAAAATTCTTACGTGTATTTGATTTACAAAATGGTTGGTAAACAAATCCAATTTGGTTTTTGTTTTAGTGAAAATTTTAGTTTTTTCTACGTTCTTTAAGTAACGTATACTTTATATTTATTAATCGATAATGCGTATACTCAACCTGTATTTTTCATGTCCCCTAAAATATGCTACATATTAAATTTATTAAATAATTTAAATGATGTGTGACGTATACTTAATATGAATTTAAATTAAGTTTATCATGTGAAAAATTTTTACACCTTTCCATTCGTACCTTTTTGTTTTGCTTCTTTAATTTTCATTTATTTTCATAAATTTAAACAGCCTTATTTATAAAAATTATTAAGGATTTATAAAGGCTTTTTTAAGAAAATTTTTTTATGAAAATTTGTTTTAAAAAGCCTTTATAAAGTCTTAATAGTTAAGTTCTATAAATAAGCCTGAAAAAATATAAAAGCGTTTGTTCCATCTTATAAAAAATGTTGTCTTGTAAATAAGAGAGAAATAAATAAAAGAATCCAGAACAGAAAAAATATAGAGATGTATAAAAACTTGTAGGTACATACATATGTATCTTGAAAATAAATTCAAAATTTTTTTTGAAAATTATGCTCTTAAAAAAATTTTAAGTATCAATATTCATGCAGCTTAGTTGCAACTATGATAAAAAAAAAAACAGAAATTATTTTTTTTTCATTTTTTTCTTGCTTTTTTGTAAACTTCAAAAAAAGTCTATAGAATTTGCTTGCAAAACAGGTTTAGTCTTTTTCAAACACAATTTTAGTAAATACATGATAATTTATCATTTGAAATATTTTGTGAGCCTCCCTTTCATGCAAGAACTCCCAAATTAAAAATTTCACTTTACTACTTTTAAGAGGGATTTCAAACGTTAAATTTTTACATTTTAATTTTTACTTTCATGTAACTTTTGTTTCTGTGACACACCCATATATATATTTATCACCTGTTCTTCTGTGCGCCTAGCCCGGCTGAACGATATAAAAAACACAGAAAAAACTACCATCGAAATGCAAATATTGAAATACATTATTATTTATATCACGTAAGGTAATCCACAATATATTTAAATATGATTCACTAACCTCTACAAACAAGTCAAGATGCTAGAAAGTAACAAATATTACAATGTATTTTTAGTGCCAAAAATAACCAAATTTTTCTCCCCTGTCTTCCCACTGAAAATATATTTAGCTTCAAATAATTTACCAAAAACAGTAAAATTACAATCGAACGAAATTATTATTACCTAGATGAAAAAATTACAAGCAAAAAAATTCGGAGAAGCATTTTAATAGAGAAATTTTAATTTTGAAGTTGAAAGCAGATCCTTTCAAAAAATATTAAATTTCATTATCCATATAATTTATGCAATGCAAACGTTTGAAGTTCTTACAAATTAATATGCAATTATTTTTAGTTATCATGCCTACAAGGCAATATTAAGTAGATCTGTTACAGGTTTCATAAGAAATTTGTAAAAATACTTAAATAAAAATTCTAACACAAAAACTTCTCATAGCTTAAGGCATTCACTTTAAATGTTTTGTGATTGCATAACAAATATTCTAAAGAATTTTGTTCAGTCACTGCTGAAAGTATACATAAATAATATTCATTTTAATTTTTAAAATAATAAAGACTGCTTTAAAAAATAATGAAAAAAAGAAGAGAGAGAAGTTTAAGACCATATTCTTGCTTTTAAGAATATATTCTATAAATTAAGAATTTGTGCTTAAATTTGAGAACGTCAATGTCACTGACCAAATTTCAAGATTGAAAAAATAGATTTCTGCAATGTTAATTTAAGAATATTGTTCTTAAATTTAGATTGCACTTTTTTTCTTAGTGTAAGCGTGGAAAAATCTTATATGTGCTTTGTAGTTTAAATGTTTTTCCATACAAAATTTATCAACGCTTAGCCTTGAGTCCTAAAAATAAGTTTTAATTATGCTTGGCATATCTTAGGGCAAACTTAGTTAATTAAATAGAATCCAGAAACTTGTTTTACAATTCATTACAAGGACATTATTAAATATTCATTTAATTGTGTCCTTGACTTCCTCAAACCTTTAGTAATTGATTTAATTAAGCAAATTGCTTAGTTTCTACATATTTAACACCATATTGTGGCCTTTTGCCAGTTACAAAAAGAAATGAAAAATTTCAAACAACATAGCTATTGTATTATCTTTTTGCGCCTTACAAGCTTTAAAAAATCATTTAATTGCTTGAATAAATTTCTATTTTTTTTTTAATTATTATTTTAAAACAACTTCAATACAGCCAGTTATTAAGGGTTCTGCAAACACCAATCAAACTTGACACATAAAAAACAAACCAGCAATGGAAGGAAAAGGAAAAAAATTAAGTGAGTGAAATATTCAAATGAAAAAAAATCAAACACAGACTTACACACCCATACACACACTCATATTTAATAAACCACAAATTAAACAAAAAGGGAGAATATTACTACATAGAAATATAAAAACCAGAAATAATAAATACAACACAAACTGCGACTGCCATAAAAACAGAAACAGATAGAAAGAGCAATCGAGCAACAAACAAACCGACCCACCAAACGACCGACAATCAGCAGCACCACAACTACACAAAAAGTGTTTACAAAAAAACACACACACTCATATACACATATACATACATATAAACATCTTCACTCTTACCACAATATTCAACAGTTTGTTTAAATGGGGTCGTGTTAACAAATTACAACAAGGACAAAGCAAAAAAAAAAAAATCAAAAGAAAAAAGGAGTAAATTACGTTACTTTACAGTGATTGAGAGTAAAACCTACAACTGAATAAAGAATATTAAAAAAAATCCTTTTTAAAAAAAGAAAATAGTAGAAAAAATATTTTCAAATGAAGCTTGTCAAACAGAGGGAGTTTCAACATTGATTGAATATTGTATGATTTAAATAAGGAATTGTTTGAATAGAGGTTTGAAAAGAAAAAACAAACCTCAACCAGACACACACACTCACAGAAGTCAATACCAAATGGAAACTTGCCAATACATTAACATTTTCTTCTATTCCTTGGCTTGCTTTCCTTCACTCATAGTGTGACACTGCTGTCACCCAAATGAATCCCTGAACTCGTTAAAGTAAAAATGTCTAAGCATGTATGTGTGTGTATGTATATGTGTTTTTCTTTTGGTATACATGTGTGTGTGAGTTTTAAAAAGGACTGGGTGAAAGATACATAGAAATAGCGAAAACAGCAGAGCCCAAGAACACAGTGAAATAGGAAAGAAAAAGTCGGTTAAGGTTGATTGCTGTTATTATTATTATTACGAGTATTGTTATTATTGTTGCTGTTGCTATTTCATTGTTGTTGTATGTGGAAACCGTTAAGAGAATGAGAAAAATTTAAAATACTCGTAATAATAATGATGTTTGACAGATTTATGAGAGAAATGTGTATTGGAAGCGCTTTGTTTTTTCCCCGCTATTTTTTTTATATTAAATTGTGACTTGAAATGAAAAAAAATTGAGTTATAAAGATTTATTTAAATTAAACGCTGTTGAGATCCATAACATAAATGAATTATTTGAAATGTTACTTTTAACTTGTCTAATACTCGTCTTAATTTAAAGGTTTACTGCCATATTCTAAAAAAAAATACGTGTGGCAATAGGGGACTGCCGCGGTAAGAGCTATTGCTTAGCATTTTTTATCAACTTATGCGAACTTATTTTTAAAATAAAAATCCTACGAATTGTCTGTTTCTTTGTGTTTATCACTTTTTGCCAACCACGATTGCTCTTAGGTACGCCACATTGTGTTTTCGTACATGTAAAAATCTGTTCTATTCTAGCAATACTGTAATAGCATACTTTTAGGCGATTCAAATAAAAATATACTTAGGTTTTATTTTCGTTACGGAATTTCATGATTCGGTCGACACCCTCAAAGCATGCGATAGAAGCTATACAATAGCTTAAAAACCTACGAATTGTCTATTTGTTTGTGTTTCCACATTTTTTTGTTAACCACGATTGCTCTTAATTAAGGACGCCACATTGTGTTTTCCTACATGTAAAAATCTGTTCTGGCAATACTGTATGTTAATAAAATCAATAGCATACTTAAGTGGTTAACATACACTGGGCGATTCAAATAAAAATAGAATTAGGTTTTTTTCAGAGCTCGCAAAATATGCTCAACCAAATTTCTTTGTGCGTTCTTCTCACTCAAAAGACGTAAAGAAATGAGATTGAATCACTCAGTGTCTGAACAGCAACCCTCTTTTTCCTTTCAATCGTGATATCGCTCCCGGGTTATGAGTTGAGCGTAACACACGAATCGGTCTCTTGCTGACCGCATGATACGAACAGAATAGTTCGTTGCTCAGTTACTGAGGGTCAGTAAGTGAGCAAAACAAGCAAAGTGTTTGCAAAAAAGGTCTTTATTTTTATTGTTGCATTTGCTTTATGTTGTTGTCTTAAATATTTCGTCACAGGCAAAGCATTAAAGAGGAAGGGAGAAGATAGTAATAAACAACAATAAAAATATCTGTAAATCAAACTATTTGTTAACGAAGTGTAATTGTTATATGTATATAAGGCAGATATGTGCACAACAAAAACAAAATTAATCTTCATGTATGTAAATGTTTACCTATCAACACTCGCAACACACATACATGCTCAAAAGACCGTTTGCGATATTTTACGAAATAAAGGGTCTCGAGTGAACACATGAGCCGACCGATCGAACAAAAACGGTCGTTGGTTGAGCGAAGAGCAAGCCAAAGAAGAATGAATTTTGAGGGTTTTTTCGCGACAGCGTGGCATCGTGTTAGTGGACGAGTGCTTTTTTTCTGACAACAAGCACAAAAGCGACCAATTATTACGAGCTCTGGTTTTTTTTCGTTACGGAATTTCTTGATTCGGTCGACACCCTTAAAGCCTGCGATAAAAGCTATGCAATAGCTTAAAAGTATAATTTATGTATATTTCAAGTGTTCTTTAGTCAAAAATTTTATAGAAATTGTATTTTAACATACTTTTCAAGACCAAATTATTTTTTTTTACGATGCACTTTAACTTTAACCGTCTTCTAAAAAAAATAAATTGGGTTTGAAGCAAAAAAAAAAAATTACCTAGAAATTAAAAAAAAATAAATTTGGATTGAAATGTATATTAACAAAATTTGCATAAAAATTTTGGCTAAAGCGTACTTGAAATACAAATTATTTTTTTAGGCGAATGCAAATAATGTAAAACTGCGTCTTTTAGAAAAAATAATTTGAGCTTGAAGTATACATATATATGTAAAAACAAAATTTTCCTTAAAGCACAACTAAAATTCAAATTAATTTTTTAGAATACGTCTCAAAGAAAATATAGGGCCTAGCCTTGTAAGCGCAATGCTTAACGTTGGGAACATTTGTATATGTTTTGTTTTTATTATTTACATATTTTCAAGATGTTGCCGTTGGCTAAAGTAGTTAGCACGTTGACTACTTACTTGGGTAAGATTCTGTTAAAATTGTGGGCTGTTAAAAATAAGAGGTCTTATCTGTGTGTTAACACAATTTTCTTCAACAAAAACTTGCCATGACCTGCATAATCAGGTTAAATATTTGCTGAGAATTGAAGTATTAAAAACAGCAGTCATACACAATTAAAACAATGTTTGAAAGCAAACAGCTTATAAAATCTAGTTTTAGTTTATCGCCAGATAAAATTGAATATAATTATATTAAAACCTACACTAATTAAAAAAAATTTCAGCTCATAAATGTTTTTGAAATCATTTAAATCCTTAACTGCTCTTCTCAAAGACATTTAAATCTTACGATTTTCCGAAGATATATTTTTGTTGTTAACAATTTGTCACAATTCCATAGCACTTTTCTATGAATGTAAAACCTTTTTTCTTTAACACTTCAACAACTGTTTAAATTATGGACAGACCTTGTAGATTTAAAAAAAATACCATGATTTATGTAAATATATATTTTTTTTATAATTAATTTTTGTGTTATATTTTTTTTCTTTTTTCCAGCAAATGCTGCCAAACGATAAAAGTTGTCATTCCTTGTAGATTGTGTTTAACTTTAAGAACAATTAATACTTAATTAATAACAATTATTAATAATTGAATGTTGTAAGAAATGGAACGAGCAGGATAATATTTAACGCCCGCTAAGTAGGCAATTATTTAAGGGAAGACGGTTATGAATAATAAATTACACTTTAATATGATAATTATGAAAATTGAAAGGAATTTGCTTTTCATGTTTACAAACAAACAAACAAAAAATAAAGTTTACTATTGACACAAGAATTAATAATTGTAGTTACACTTAAAGTGATTGAGGATTTTGAGGTGAGAAATAAAGTTATAGAAACTAATTTTATTAAGCTGATAAGCGTGTTAAAGCACTTAAATGAACAAGGCATTCAAAAGAATTATGTTACACTGTAGATTGCAATACATGGAGCATATAATATTAGAAAATCTGATACAAATAACATTGGAATTAAAAATTCGCTGCTTCTTTATTTTATCATCAGAAGCTTGACGCGACCCAAGGCCAATATTATTATAATTAAACAATATTTTTATGAAAAAATTATTTTATATATGTTAGTTGTTTCATAAATATTATTATAAGGCATTTACATCAGCACAAAATGTAGCACATTTTGATTAAAATCTTTATGAAAATCTATACCGTTTACATCAGCTTTTTTTGACATTTATCAAGATTTTTGTATCCAAAACAAAACCCATCAACTGATTTGTTTGAAAAACTACAACCAAACAACTGAATTGTAGCCAATTCACACACTGTTTTAAGCAGACTGTAGCTAATTCACTCACCTTTTGTTATACAGGGTAGTAAAGAATAAATAAAAATATTAGATTTTTATTAGATTTCCTACAAATCTACTGAAAAATTAGTTTTCGTTTTGTATTTGAAATCTGGAAAAAAGCAGCTTGATTTAGCTCAATATCCCGAAAGTACTAGATTACGAAACAGTGTAAATGCACTATTAGAATAAAATATAAAAATTATTTCAAATAATTTAACCTTTGTAGATACATAAATATCTTGCCTAATTCCTGACCTCGACTTTAAAGAAATTAGACAAGATATTTATATAGAATAATAACAATAATTACACCTTACAAAAATTTCGAACACTTTCCAAAAATTGCGATATGACTCAGAAATTAAATTTTTTGAGTTATGACTTTCTTTGAATAAATCAGTGATATGTACCTTAGAGCGGTTCGCCTTCCATACAAAAAAAAATTTTGCCAGTCACCCCATAAGATTAAAGATAATATAAAAACAATTCCAAAAATAATTTTTTTATTTTTTTGCCACGCCTACCGCCTTTTCAGTATTTTGTTCACTGTGTCGCAATTTTTAGTCCGATCATAACATTTGGTTTACCGGTGTTCATGGCTCTGTAGGGGCTACATTTCTGTAATTAATAGTTTTTTACCACCACGTCATATTCTAGTCATGACTTCCGTTCAAAAATATTTAGCATTTGGGTGAGTACGAAACGAGTTTTAACAAGTAAGAGTGCTATATTCGGCTGTGCCGAATCTTATATACCCTTTACCAACGTACGTACATATATATATTTTTTGTAAGAAAATTTATAATTTTTTTAAAGTTTCCATCTATGGAGCTATAATTTTCATTTTTCAAATTTCATACGCCAAACTTTTCTTTCAGAAGCATAAAATATATTCAATTTATAAAGAAAAAGAAAAAAAATTTTAGACCTATTTAATTTTACATAACCCAAAAAGTGTGAGTTTTCCAACCCTGGAGTCATAATTTTGGATTTTTCTGATTATTGATACCAATCTAGATCTTTAAAAAATACATACAAAAACGAAATAAGAAAGAACCTAGTTTCATTTAATTCCTTTAATATTAAAAAATTCAGTAAAGTGCGACTTTGAATCGCGCACGAAAGGTAGGCTTTTTTGTTTTTTTGAATTTTTTTTCAGCTTAAACGATTTTTTCAGTTTTGTCGCTTTTTTCTCGTTTTGGCGATTTTTTTCTGTTTTTGGAGGTTTTTTTCATTTTGGCGATATTTTTCTGTTTTTGGGCTTTTCTTCATTTTGGAGATTTTTCCCATTTTGACGATTTTTTTTTCATTTTGGCGATTTTTTTTTGTTTTTGGGTTGATCGCCTGAATAGGCGATTTTTTTCTTTTTTTTTGTTTTTTTTTAATTTTGGCGATTTTTTTGGGGTTTTTTTCGTTTTGGCGATTTTTTTTCATTTTGGCGATTTTTTTTCCTTTTGGTGATTTTTGTCTGTTTTTAGGTTTTTTTTTCGTTATGGCGATTTTTTTCATTTTGGCGATTTTTTTTCATTTTGGCGATTTTCTTTCATTTAGGCGATTATTTTTTTGTTTTTATTTTTATTTAGGCGATTTTTTTGTTTTTTTTTCGTTTTGGCGATTTTTTTCATTTTGGCGATTTTTTTTTTCGTTTTGGCAATTTTTTCTTTGTTTTTGGCGATTTTTTCCTGTTTTGGGTTTTTTTCATTTTGGCGACTTTTTTCTGTTTTTTTGGGTTTTTTTCGTTTTGGCGGTTTTTTTTTCATCTTGGCGATTTTTTCATTTTAGCGATTTTCTTTCATTTTGGCGATTTTTTTTTTACATTTTAGCAATTCTTCCGTTTTATGCGATTTATTTTAGCTTTAGAAATTTTTTTTTAATTTGGTGCTTTTTTTCGTTTTGGCGATTTTTTTTGTTTTTGGCGATTTTTTTCGTTTTGGCGATTTAATAATTTTTGGTTTTTTTAGTTTTACCGTTTTTGAAATTTCAAGAGTTTTGCTCTTACGGTTTCCAAGATACAGCAAGTTGTAAAAATTGCATAGTCAAAATTGCATTAACTGATGGAACACCCTTTAATTTAAAATTTTGGAAATTTTAGTGTTAATTTTTGTAGTCTGTATAAAAAGTGTATATACATATAATTGTATGTATATTACATGGGATTTTAACATTTTTCGTTGCTCGTTTTGGAACACCCTTTAATTTCCAATTCTCATGTATTTGTTGTTGTAGCGGCCAAAGGTCTACACACTGTGTCCAAATTTCAGGTCTGTAGCTCTTACGGTTCTCGAGAAAATACTAATATAGTTTTAGACATAGTTAATTTTACATAATACAAAAAGTTAAAGTTTTCCAACCCTGGAAACGTCTTTTTAATTTTTTTCATATTTTTTTAATTTAAAATTCCAATTTTAGTCGTACTGAAATGTAAAATAAATTTATTTATTAAAAAAAATAAAAATTTGTTTTCGGTAGTTACTTTTATATGGCAAAATAAAGTTTAAGTTTTCCAGCTCTGCAATGGTCTGCTCGATTTTGCTGAATTTCAATACCAATCTATTTTGGAAAATTTCTGACACACCAGTCCAAGAACGAGGTCTCTAGCTTTTCTGGGAGCTTCGGAAAACCGATTTCACGTACAGACAGACGGACAGACGGACAGACGGACAGACGGACAGACGGACAGACGGACAGACGGACAGACGGACAGACGGACAGACGGACAGACGGACAGACGGACAGACGGACAGACGGACAGACGGACAGACGGACAGACGGACATCGCTTATTCGTCTTCCCTATGCATAAGGATCCAGAATATATATATTTTATGGATCGCTTATTGATATTATAGAAATTACAAACGGAATGACAAACCTATATATACCCTTTTACCATTTTTGTTGGTAAAGGGTATAAAAATGGTGACACAGTGAACAAAATACTAAAAGGGCGGTATTTGTGCGCGTGGTAAAAAAATAAAAAAAAATATTTTTGGAATTGCTTTTACATTATCTTTAATTCTAGGGAGTGACTGGTACAACTTTTTTTCGCACCACTCTAATGTAGTTGTCTCAGTTTCACTAAGAATGGTAAACGATATATATAGGTTTGTCATTATTTGTGTAATTTTCCCAATATCCATATGCAATCCCATTTACTGTATATATTCCGGATCCTTGTGACCGAGGAGGTCCAATAAACGGTGTCTGTCTGTCTGCCTGCCTGTCTTCTTCTGTCTGTACGTAAAATTGGTTTTTCCGAAGCTTCCAGAATAGCTACATACTTCGTTTTTTAATTGATGTGTATTATAACCAGCTCTTTAATAGATTGGTATTAAAAATCAGCAAAATAAAAAATATGGTTCCAGGGCTGGAACCACTTACACTTACATTTGAAACAACAGCAAAATATTTATTTTTTTTTTTGCTTCGAATGTTAATTTGCGACAAGTTGAACGTTGTCAAGATCTTGGGATTGGGCTTTATATTCAAAACAGAAACACATCTTAAAATTTTGTATTTTTTTTTCTCAAATGAAAGTGTGCGACAAGTCGAACAATGTCTACATGGTGGGACAAGCCCTATTTTTTTTAAGAGTAACAACAACAACAACTTTTTTATTTTTTGTTATAAACTAAAATTATTTAATATGAACGTGTATTAGGAAGAAATTGATTTTTTTACTGAAAATCAGATGGTACCAGGGTTGGAAAATTTGCACTTTTTTGGTACAGAAAAATTATTAACTTTGAAAAATGAAGTTTTTATTAGTTAAACTTATTTTATATCTTAGAAAGAAATAGATAGGTATTGAAAATCAAAAATACAAAAAAGTCGTTTAAAGTGCTGTAAAATTTATTTATTTTTTTAGAAAGATCTCTACGCAAGATTTTTTTTTATATTCATCTAATTTTTTAATTAGTTAATTTAACTCAAAAATTTTCGTTATATTAGTTTCTCGTTCTAGCCGAACTCTACTGTAACAATTTAACACAAATACAAAATAATTATTCCCTTAAGTGCATTAAACAAAGACAATATGTACAAATTTCGATTATTCTACTACTCCAGCCAAATGAAAAATAAGCTTTTATAACAACAAGAGTAAAAACTAAAAAGTCACCAATTATTATTATTATGTATTATTATTTATCTTGATCTAAAACATGAAATGGTGTTTTATGTATATCCAACACATACTTGTTACTCTAGTATTCCAGAAACCTAAGGTATCATACTTCATACATTGGTAATTTGATGTTATATAAGTATTTATTATTTTTAAGTTGGATGATTATTTGTGTCATTGTACATTTTACAGCAACAATAAATTATAGAGTTAAATTACAAAACGGACAACTCTGTTACATTTACAGATATATACATTAATTTTTAACTGTGTATTTGTATGTGTAGATGTATGAATACACATATACAATATTTACGTGCACTCTTATGGGCAAGTTTACAAACATATAAAATTTTCATATAAATAATGTTGTCATTTAAATTGTATCAAATAATAACAAGAGAAAGAGGTGTAGAGGTGTAGGGGTGTACGTGTGCGAGTGTGTGTACCATTAGGATGGTTTTTTTACGTTGGTATGGGTAATACTGTTTTATTATATTATTATTACTATTATTATTATTATTATTATTGTCAACACTGAGTAAAATAAAACAAATACCAAATACAAAATACTACAACGAACAGAGTACTCGTATGAAAAGGAACCAACACTAACTACCAACAATTTGTAACCAACAAGTACAAAACCAAATGCAACAGCATACAACAACACATTACACTGCATAATAAGACAACAACAATAATTTGTACATGAATGTTCTTGTACAAAAACATGTTCTTCTGCAGTGGTGCTCAAAATATTCACAAGCAAAATTTTTGATATCATTAGAAGAAAAAAAATTAAAAGACCTTAAGCTTGATAAAATATACGAGTATAATAAAATATAATTAAACAAAAAGCAATGTGGGTCCGATCACAGGAGAGATGTGTAAACACCTAGCAATGAAAATTTTTTTTAATATTGGCTTATGGTAACTAAAATAAGCTGTATACATTTTTGGCTCTACTGTATTTAAAAATCTATGGAAAACTGCATCTATAGTAGTGGAATTATTAGTTGTGGGGGTTTGTGGAGAATCGCTCATATGCAAGTGGAAAACGTCAAATAAAAATTTTTTATAGAGCTTGCGACTGTGGGTTTGTAAACTTTGTATTAAAATCTCCACCCATAATAATTGGCATGAGATGGAAATTGTTACCCAATTGTCGTGCACCAGCTTCAGTGTAAGGCAACAGTACGTAATGAAGATATGTTATAATATAATATTATAAATTATTTATAAAGACTGCTATATATATTTCAAACAAATACTTGACATTTAAAATGCTCTTATATTTAAAAGTTTATATTTATTTTATATTTTTCAACTTTTTAACAAAATTATCCCCACTGGAAACACTATTACACTTCACAAGCAATTTCTATTAAAATTAACGTTGCTCCTGAAGGTATGCTTTAAAATTCTGTTGAGTGTATTCCCATGCAGCTGTTAAGTTTCTCTGTACTTCTTGTTGTCCGTATGATTACACTAATACCCTCATATATAGCTCACACCGATTTGATAACGCCTTACGATCTTACTCAATATTTGTGATTGTATTGTGAAAAAGAATTTTAGCCCCTAGCGTATAGATGTTTACACATCAAAAAGTCAAATAAATAGCTATAAATTATTTAATACACTTGTTTTAATAAAAATAACTTGCATAAGCTTTAGTTTAAAAAAAAGCCTCATATTGGTAGAGCTGGAATGCACTTGTCCTAAGGTGAAATCGAATAATTAAAATAAACAAATAAGAATGCTATATTCGGCTGTGCCAAAAATTATATACCCTTCACCTACGTACGTTTGGAGTATATACATATATACATACAAGAATACAAATATATTTATTTTGTGAAAATGTGTTTTGCTCTATTAAAATTTATAGTGACTTTTGGTTATTTTTGCACTAAAAAATTCAATTAAAAAATTTTATTATTGCTAGCAGCACCAATTAAATATTTTATTATAAATTCTGCGCTTAAGTAATTTTTTTAAAATTATTACAATTTTATATTTTTAAAATCAATGAGGAAAAATTAACTGTAGAGGACTTTAATAGAGATCAGTCCTTTTTGATGGCAATTTATTCACTTGCATCTAAGGCAGACTCGGGCGTTTCTTGGCACAATTGTGAAGAGAATATTCACACGTATTCTTACCCTCTTTAATTTAGTCGTCGATGAGACAGCGATGAATGCACATTAGGCGGATGCTTACATATTTTTTTATATTTTTTTCAAGAATATTTGTCCAGCAAACATACGTGTTTCATTTCAAATTGATGATGATATGCGAAAATTATTTTGTTATAAATAATGCCTTTTATGTTATCAAAGCTTAAGGAAAAAAGGAATATGTCATTAAAATACATTATGATGCTTTTCATAGTAATATGAATAAGTTTAATGGTAAGGAAAGGGAAAAGCAATCTGAAAATGATCTTCTATGCCGACAAATATCAAAGCTTATTAAGTTTGATACATCCAACCACATAATTTTATTTGGTGAATTTGCACCTTTGTGCTCCACCAAGCAACCATTCTTTTATTTATTTATTTTTTTTTTTGAATGGAAAACATGATAAATTATTGTCCTATCTTTTTTAATTTTTTTTTATTTCACTGTTTATTTAGAAAAAGTTTTATTTGCAATTAATAATTTTACTTAATCAACGCTTTTTTTTCAAGATAGAAAATATGTCTATTAATGTATAAATATATAATGCACCATTATCTTTCAAACGCTTGACTTTGCGTTTGGTAGGTAGCACGCAACCTCAACACATAAAAAATTTACCACTACATTGACAGTGCCCACCAGTGATCTAAGGCCAGGCTGCCCAGAATAGCGTCAGAGTGCCGAACATACACATACGCTTACACATTTCTCTCTCGTTTCTCTCGGTTGCCAGTTCTGATCTAAGGCAACTTGAATACCCATATGTATACAAGTTAAAGATGTTGCTAGCCTTTCCTTTATTTTTACTGACACCAAAAACTGCATCAATTAATTAAGTATTTATAATGGTAATAAAACTACTTTATATCTATATTATGTCTTAGAACATCTGCACGCATTTTAATGTGTGTATCACTTCAAATGTATTTAAGGATTGCTCTTCATTCTTCTTTTGGTTGCTTAATTTACAAAAATGGCTCATAGTGCAACGTTTTATATGCACCTGCTTTTGATGCTCAAGTTTTATTATGGTAAAAGAGAGATAGAGTGAGTAATTTATAACATTTGTACAGCTGTCTTTTTCTTCCTCATTACACGCAAAGAAAAGATATGGTTGTAAAATGGTTGAGAAAACAATATTATGTTCTCTGAAACAAATGTGTGGTCGTTGAAAACTAGTTATTGTTATTTTAAACACTAATTTCGTTACGATAAACACAGTAATGTTTGAATTTAATAATTACATTATTATATTCATAGAAAGTGCGATATGGTTAGAGTTTAACAATATAGTTTTGTTAAAAATTTATGACTACAATACAATTTGTATTATTGTGTAAAAATAATATGATGTAAATAACAATATAATGTTATCCAAAACCATACTATGTTAAGTTTTTAAACAAATCTTTTTCAGAAACATCTTCTGTCAGTTCAGTGTTTCGTTTGTAAGCTATCGGTAGTGCACGCGTGGTGTTAAATAAATAAAAAAAGTATAAACAAAAGGGTAGATAAATAAAAATAATATGTAAATATGAATGTATGTATATCTTTTTATACAAATATGTCTATATTTCTTGTATACACATATATGTAAGTATACATTTCTATACATACATACAACAATATTAATTTATTTTTATTTCGGATTTACAGCACAGCTGTTTTAAATAAAAGATTTGCCAATAAATATCTGATTAAAAAATAATATTATTATTACATAAAATAATACTGTGGTCATATTTAGCAATATTATTATAATATTAGAACATGGTATGGTAAGTCTCAATTATATTTTAGTCACATCTAACAATAGTGTTGTCTTATTTACAATAATAAGATTAGGTATAACAAAGTTAATTGTTTTTGTAGATAATATCATTAGTAACTCAGAAAATAATATTATTTAAACTTTGCTTTTCCATTGACAATAATATGATTTGACTGCAACCATATAATTCAATCATAGTATGTTGCTGTTTGATTATGGTTACCTCAACCATATTTTTTCTTTGCGTGTATGTGACTAAATTTTGAGGTACGGAAATGAATGCAAGTAAAATCAGAAAAAGTTATTTTATATAAAGCCTTAAAAAATAGAATTATTTTTTATGAATAATAGAGTATAAGCATATCGTTACCTTAATATAAAAAGGCCCTAACTCATTATTTTTTGGAATTCGAAATGTTTTTGCATTTTTCGATTTATTAGATGTTCTTATATTGAAATATAAAAAAAACTCTATTAAAAAAATGACTCAGAGCCTTCTATATTAAGGTATCGATAGAAATTATTAAGGGTTTTAATGAGAATACTCAAAAGTCTCGCAAACTGTGCATTTATGCATTTTAACACTCTCGTAAGTAAAATGTCAAAAATTTTATAGAAATTTATTTACACAAACTTGTTAAGTTTGCCCAATAATTCTGATTTGTAAATTCTGATGTGCAATTGTGCATTTTGTAAACAACAACTTCTTGCTTTTTAGGATTTTTTTAAGCATTTTTAGACACACACACACACTTTTTTATTTTTATAGAAATATATAAATATGTTTTTAAGTTAAAAAATTGCTTGAAATTTTCTTATTATATTTTTATTAAATGAACTTGTTGACGTTTGTTTCAAATTTATATAAATAAGGCTTCATGAAACAAGTCTCGCAAGTTTGCCCAGTTACACAAATAGCAATTTTAAGAGCTCTCATAAAAACCCTTATTATTTTTATTGCTATAATTTTAAATTTATCATAATTAAAATTTCAATAAACTAAACAAACAAATGCAAACGCAATAGTGACCAGGGTTGTCAGATTTTTTCCGATTTATTTCGCCAAATTGATTTTTAATATAGTTTATAACATATATAGTTTATAACATATAATTGCTAATGATTTTATTTTATATACATAAAACACTTTTTTTAACACAAATTTATATAAAATAATCATATAAATCATATAATCATATAATTTAGGTGGATTGCTAATCGCTAAAAGCAGAAATAAAATCACCAAAAATTAAATTCATTTAAATTTTTTCTCATTCTAATTCAAAAGGGATAAATTATCATAATTAATAGAAAAAAAAATCATCAAAATCCAGTTGTGTTAGTTTTTTGCAGATGACCGCAAACTAATTTCCTGAATTAAAAAAATTTTAAAGTTAAATTTTTTTCAAAAAAACAGCCATAAAAATCGCCAGCAAATTTATTAATCATCATGACATAAATAGCATAGCTATAATTATTTAAAGCATTATGACACAATGACCCTTAAGACCACTCTTTTAATCAACCAGCTATACAGTTTAATAAATAAATAATTAAAATGTTTAAAAACTTGCAAAAACTTGTGAGAAACATTTTTGCCACCACTGTACGTACGTACGTAAGCTGCTATATTTTCATAGATTCCCTTGCACATACACACCTACACACACATACATATTTGTATGAGAGAGTGTCACTTGAAATGAAAACTAACATTATTATTTTGTATTCATATGAATCTGTTCGAACGTTCGCATGTATGGCTGAGTTTGTATGTGTATGTCGTGTGCATACTAACGAATACATGCTTGCGAGCATAGAAAAAAATAAATAAATAAATAAATGTATGCAAGTTTAAATAAAATAAACAATTTTATGGTATATCTGTAAAAAGAAAAAGAAAATAAGAACTACAGCATACATTTATAACGAGGTTTAACTGAAAAGTAAATTGGAACTTATAATAAAAATTCTAAGCTTCGTTAGTTCACATAAGTTTTTTACCTTTTTACAGAATTTTTATAAGTTGAATAATTTGTGAATGCTTGGAATAATAATTCTGCAAAAAAAACCGACTTCAGGGCGAAGATCTGATAGAACATTATCGATAAAAATGTATGGGACAAGACTGGAACTGATATCTAAAAATATATAGATATACATAAAATATAAAATTAAGTTTTTATGGGCGTACTTCCGCAAATTTTTTATATGCAAGATTCTGTTTTTCAAAGCTCCGAGTGTGTTTTAAGTTTTACAAAAATCGGTCAATTAGAACCACTTAAAATAAAATATTAAATATTAATGGGCGTAACTCCGCCCTTTTTATAAATCAAAGATTGCGTATAGATTTCACAGCAATAAAATAAGTAGAATATTATAAAATCAAATAAAAAAATTGTTTGCGTGTCCCCGTCCGCTTTTATTTATTTATTTAATTTCCTATTTATTTACTTATTTATTTATCTATTAAATTTTAATGGGCGTGACTCCGCCCATTTTTACAATCAGAGATTGTGTACAGGCTTTGCAGCATTAAAATATGTAGAATATTATAAAATCAAATAAAAAAATTTTTTGCGTCCGCTTTTATTTATTTGTTTAATTTTTCATTTATTTATTTACTTATTTATTTTTTGGCTTATTTGTTTATTGATGTCTTTATTTAGCTATTTACTTATTTATTTATTTATTTATTTATTCTTATGTACATTTGTTTATTTATTTATTCATTTATTTATTAGCTTACTTAACCAACCAAAAAGTATAAGGTTTCTAATGCATTTTTTTAAGTAATCAGAATGTCCAGAAAAATAATATTAAAATTGTCCTTTTGGCCTTTGTCCAGAAAATGGCACTTTCGTATTGTTCTCTGTACACTTCCATTTAAAGTGTCACGCACAATCAAAGAAATTTTAGTCTCTATTTGGTTAGAAAGATTACAAAATTACTCACCGAGAACTGTTTATTTAGTTTCGATCGAATTAAAAATGGCTGAGTTATAGGAAATTATTACAAAATTATTTAATTTAGTTGTTTAAAAATGTGTTTATATCCTTTGAGGACCTAAAAAACTGAACTGTTTTGTAGAACCTTTTGATATTGTTTTTCTTTCCAATAAATATTTTTACTTGCAGTCATAGAAAACAATTGAGGAGGTCCATAACAAAGTGCAACAATTCCACTTGAGCAATTCTTTGAATAAATGAATAATTGTAATTAGACTGAGGAGAATATATATTGGAATTGTTTCATTTGGTTTGAATATTTAGTTTAGGTATTGAGTCACAATAAAACTATTGACCTTTGGTATGTTTTATGAAAATGTTTACATAGATTTTAAGATGTATTGTAATTGTATTAAGTAAGAAAATCAGAATACTCGAAAAGTGGCATTGTTGCGTTTTGTTATGGACCTCCACAATTCGTATTTATTTATTTTTTTACGCGCTCAAGCGTGGCGAACAGGCAAGTTTTTTAGAATACATCCAATGCGAAATAAAACATATCTTTTAATTACTAGAAAAAACATCATAAATCAAAAACCCCAGTTTTCTAGAAAACGAGTTTGAAGTTTCCGATTTATGCACAACTTAATGGAAAAAAAATTATTTTTCTCTTAAGAATAGAGTAAGCAAAATAATAATATGAAATTTTTACAATCCATGCTGCATCATTTTCTTAAAAATTCCATCTTTTGAGTTATGATGTTATTGCAGTAAATGAGTGATGTGCATATCACACCTACAACGTATTTTACAATAGCAAAACGTGAAAGAAGCTTGAATAGACTTGGTTAAACCTTTTTTTTTTAAAAATTAATTTCATTAATTTTTAAGCACTTTTCCGTTTGCCTACATATAAACCTTTAAACCTGAATAGTAGATATTAAAAAAAAATCCTTTAATTTCAGGAAAGATTATTTTATATATTTTGTTTTAAATGACACTGTTTTTTTGGCTGTTGCTGTTGTTGTTGTTGTTGTTGTTGTTGTTGTTGCTCTTACTGTTGTCGTTGTTAAAGTTCAAGTTTGTATTAACTATGTATGATTGCTCACAATTTGCTTCCTTTTTTTAAGGACATAATTTATATTTTCTGTTGTCTTCTTTTTACATTTTTCATAGCAAAAAAATTATTTTATAAATTTTACAATTTTATTTTTTCTCTTTTATAATAATTTTACCTTCAAAATAATATTTTGTTTTCTTAAATCATTTATTTCGAATTTAAATTTAAATTTTGCACTAACATACATAATTATAGTAAAATGTATAAATAAATATTAAATTTAAACATCCTGACAGAATTTTTTTTTTATGTTTATAAGCAGAAAAACACAATGACCCAGTTTACCGATTGCAATGGCCAGCACAAAAAAAAAATATTATTATTAAGAATAATTTCCATCGAATATGAAAATGTCACTTATAATAGCCGGGCGATATTAAAATTACGGTTTAAATACAACGAAAAAATAAAAATAAAAAATAAACTGCAACAATGTTTAAGTTTTTTGCTCAACATAAAAATATGAAATTGTCATTTTCAGAGGTTGAATTTAATTTGATTTTTAATAATTTTTTTACACACATGAATACATTTAAAAATAGATTGTATATTTCTGAATAAAATAAAAAAATGGAAAATATTTTTATATTAAATATTTTTTTCTGCAATTCAATTATATATAATTTAACTTACTGCCAGTTTATAAAAGACAAGTAAAAACTGTTGTATGTGTTTTTATCTTGAAAACAAAAACAAAGCACTTAAATTTATTTTTATTTTCAATATAAATTAATATCTTACTTTTTTTAAATTGGGCGAAAATGAATACGAACAAAAAAAATGTATTTGTTTTGGGACTAAACACGTCCCAAACATTGCCGCTTAAGCAATTCATCAATACACTTCAAGCACAATTTAAAAAAAAAGTTATAAAACCGCTGTACCTATAGCCAAACTCCCAATAAATCATTGAGAATTATAAAACTGCAAATAACCAGGCACGAAGGCCTAGGATGTTTAATTTGCTTCCTACTCGCCGTCTTTGACTTGGCTGCTGCTGCAGAAATCATTACATTCAATATCAAAGCTATGTGCATCTTGAATATAAATCTGTTTCCTTTTTATCAAATTATTAACTTTCACACACATATAATTAATTTTTATTTGAACTTTCTTAACTCCCATCAGCTCTCATAGATTTTGAAATAGTTGAGCGAATGTTCTTTATGTTTTGTTTTGTTTCTTTATGTTTCCGAAAAACTTTGCTTACGAGCGAAAACTTCCTGTTGCTGGTTAGCAGGCAGTGTACCAGGCTTATAGTTGGAGGGTGGTAGGTTCAAATCCTGCAGACAAGCCAAAGTAGCTTTACCGTTTTTTTTTACAATAACATAAATTCATGATGGTGTTTTTATTGAGTATTTAGTTAAATAATATTTAAGTTTGTTGTGGCTGCAGCGGTAAGGGCGGTAACTTCAAGTTCTTATCTTGGCCGGGGAGACCAACTATACACTCGACACAAATACATTTTCTTAGCACCTGTGCCAACACACACAATCACGTAAGTTAAATAATTAAAAAAGAAGTAAAACAATTTGCATTTAAAATAAATTCATGTTTTTTCATCTTCAAATAACTTTGATTTAATAACTTTAATTTCAGTATCAAATCTACCTTGTTGCAACTTGCAATAACTTTGATTTAACATGATTTTTCATTTAGATTTAACAGTACAAGCAATGTTAAATCAACATGAAAACTAATATTTACCATATTGAATTGACATGAAACACATATGAATCAAAATTATTGCCGAAAAATATTAAATTAACCTTATTTTCGTAGATTTTAATATGAAAGTTTCTATATATCACTTTCTTGCAAAAAGTGAAATACACAACATTTTGAGTTGCCTTTCTGTAGAGGATCTAGTGTGATATGAACATTTGTAAGAAACAAATTATAGTGGAAAACCTAAAGTCCAAATGAAGATAACTATCTACAATATTTGCAACATACCGGCATAATATAAATGTCTTTTAAAAATTCTAAGCATAAAAATGGGTTTCAAATTTGCTTTGAAAAAACAACCTTGTATCTCAATTTTGTTTTGTAGTTAACATACATACGAGTCAAGTGGTGGAATTTAATCTAAAGGCCGACCAAAGTAAATTTAAATAAATTCCAAATATTATATTGTTTTCCTATTTAGGTATTTTCATAAAATGCAATAATTATAAAAAAAAGAAAGAAAAAAAGAAAATAAATATTAAAAAACCAAAAAAAATTCACAACAAAAATATTTGAACTTATTCATGAGTTAAAAAAACAATATTTTTCCATTAGGCCAATTTCACTTTGACGCTATACAGAAAAAAATAGCTTATATTCAATACAAATCGTTCAACTGATGTCCACAAGAGAATGAAAATTATGGAGAAATTAAAATAAATAAAAATTTGTCTATTTTTATGAATTTGGACACACTTTGGAATGAGCTTGAAATGAACACTATTCCTTCTTTTATTATATATTTGAGCTTTATTTTACGTTTTCTTTCATTCACTTTATCATCTTTAATTAAAATGGTGCTATTAATTTTTTTGTAGAAGATTTGAATTTGTATATCTTACACTAAGAGGTTTGTGAATTAATTGAAATATTTAGATTTTCGGTCACATCCGTCTCAGTAACAAATTAAATACTTTAAAAAAATTGCTACTTAATACATTCTAAGAACAAACATGTAAGCGCGATTCATGATGTAAAAAATTTTTTTTAACCTTCATTTTAGTATTCACCTAATTAGTTTAAGAAAACATTTAGTCACACCCGTCACAGTCGTGAATTTTGAATTTATGGCAAAATTATAAAAGGAAAACAAAGGAAGAGAGAGACCTACAAAATATAAAGAAAAATATGAGCTGCATTTATAGAGGCAACGGTATAGAAAAAGGTGAAATATCAAGAAAATTTATGATGGAGAAGGAACCATTTTTCTTTCATTCACTTTCTCATATTTAATAAAAACTTTGCTCTTGTTAGTTTTTGCTTTATTTTTTTTATAAGTTTTGACTTTGTATAGCGTAGAATGAGACTTTTGTGGATTAATTGAAATATTAAAGTTTTTGGTCACAACCGTCACATTAAAAAAATTAAAAAAGTTTAAGAAAATTGCTACTGCACAAAATATATACCTGATACTTTCTAACAATAAAAAAATAATAGCAAACAATAATATAATATAAAACTTTGAAACTCCACTTTAATATTAGAGTAATTAGTTGTAGTTAATAATTGGTCACACCCGTCACATACTGAAGTACTATTTTTTCAATAGATGTCAATATTATTAAAAGGGAAGCAAAGGAACAGACTTGAAAAAAATAAAGAAAGATATGAACTGCATTTGGCTTTATAGAGAAAAAGGTATAAAATAATTTTGGCGAAAAAACCGACTTCAATTCAAAGATCTGGAAGTAAACTTTTTCAAACAAAAAAAAATTAAAATCTCTTGATTACGTAAAATATAAAATGGAAGTTTAATGGGTGTGCCCCCGCCCACTTTTTAAAAACAATATTGTGTGCTTTTCAGAGCTTAGGGAGAGTTTTAAGTTTTGTAAAAATCGCTAAAGTAGAACCACTTAAAATATAATTTAAAGGGCGTAACCCCACCCATTTTGTTAATTTAAGGATTGTGTCTCTTTTAGAGGTTTAAGTGTGTGGTAAGTTTCGTAATAACATTCTGGGTTTTTCAGAGCTCAGGGTGTGTGTTAAATTTCGTAAAAATCCATTGAGTAGAACCACATGAAATATAATAACAAATTTTAACGGGCGTAGCCCCGCCCTTTTCTGCAAACTTTAAAATTGTGTAATTACACGAATCAAAAGTGTTTAATAGGTTTCACAGCAATCAAATCATTAGAATATCATAAAATCAAATAAAAACATTAGTGGGCGTGTCCCTGCCCACTGTTTTTACAATAGGACCAATTGAAAGCTATACCCTTGGAGATAGAAAAAGATATTTTCATAATCGTTCAAAGTTATGAAGAAACAATGTCAAAAAATAAATAAAAAATACAGACAAAATGATTAATTCCTCCTTTTTTAAAGTCGGTTAAAAAAAGAAATGTTAAGAAATTTTGAGTGGAATCATGGGAAGAAAAAAGCAAAAACTTAAAGAGAAAGAGAAGGATGACGAAAGGCTAAATAACGACTATTTAGTTATAGGAAAAAAAAATGGTCACACCCGTCACTTCGACGTGGATGTGGAATTTTTACAAAAGATATTAAAAATAGAAATCGGCAGGAAAGGAAAATTAAAAAAAAATAAAGAAAATAAAGAAAAATATGAAAGGGACCGGGAAAGAAGAAATGTATAAGAAAATTATGGTGGATAATCTTTAATAATAGAAAAAAAAACAAGTAAGAGTGCTATATTCGGCTGTGCCGAATCTTATATACCCTTTACCAACGTACGTACATATATATATTTTTTGTAAGAAAATTTATAATTTTTTTAAAGTTTCCATCTATGGAGCTATAATTTTCATTTTTCAAATTTCATACGCCAAACTTTTCTTTCAGAAGCATAAAATATATTCAATTTATAAAGAAAAAGAAAAAAAATTTTAGACCTATTTAATTTTACATAACCCAAAAAGTGTGAGTTTTCCAACCCTGGAGTCATAATTTTGGATTTTTCTGATTATTGATACCAATCTAGATCTTTAAAAAATACATACAAAAACGAAATAAGAAAGAACCTAGTTTCATTTAATTCCTTTAATATTAAAAAATTCAGTAAAGTGCGACTTTGAATCGCGCACGAAAGGTAGGCTTTTTTGTTTTTTTGAATTTTTTTTCAGCTTAAACGATTTTTTCAGTTTTGTCGCTTTTTTCTCGTTTTGGCGATTTTTTTCTGTTTTTGGAGGTTTTTTTCATTTTGGCGATATTTTTCTGTTTTTGGGCTTTTCTTCATTTTGGAGATTTTTCCCATTTTGACGATTTTTTTTTCATTTTGGCGATTTTTTTTTGTTTTTGGGTTGATCGCCTGAATAGGCGATTTTTTTCTTTTTTTTTTGTTTTTTTTTTTAATTTTGGCGATTTTTTTGGGGTTTTTTTCGTTTTGGCGATTTTTTTTCATTTTGGCGATTTTTTTTCCTTTTGGTGATTTTTGTCTGTTTTTAGGTTTTTTTTTCGTTATGGCGATTTTTTTCATTTTGGCGATTTTTTTTCATTTTGGCGATTTTCTTTCATTTAGGCGATTATTTTTTTGTTTTTATTTTTATTTAGGCGATTTTTTTGTTTTTTTTTCATTTTGGCGATTTTTTTTTCATTTTGGCGATTTTTGTCTGTTTTTTAGGTTTTTTTTCGTTTTGGCGATTTTTTTCATTTTGGCGATTTTTTTTTTCGTTTTGGCAATTTTTTCTTTGTTTTTGGCGATTTTTTCCTGTTTTGGGTTTTTTTTCATTTTGGCGACTTTTTTCTGTTTTTTTGGGTTTTTTTCGTTTTGGCGGTTTTTTTTTCATCTTGGCGATTTTTTCATTTTAGCGATTTTCTTTCATTTTGGCGATTTTTTTTTTTACATTTTAGCAATTCTTCCGTTTTATGCGATTTATTTTAGCTTTAGAAATTTTTTTTTAATTTGGTGCTTTTTTTCGTTTTGGCGATTTTTTTTGTTTTTGGCGATTTTTTTCGTTTTGGCGATTTAATAATTTTTGGTTTTTTTAGTTTTACCGTTTTTGAAATTTCAAGAGTTTTGCTCTTACGGTTTCCAAGATACAGCAAGTTGTAAAAATTGCATAGTCAAAATTGCATTAACTGATGGAACACCCTTTAATTTAAAATTTTGGAAATTTTAGTGTTAATTTTTGTAGTCTGTATAAAAAGTGTATATACATATAATTGTATGTATATTACATGGGATTTTAACATTTTTCGTTGCTCGTTTTGGAACACCCTTTAATTTCCAATTCTCATGTATTTGTTGTTGTAGCGGCCAAAGGTCTACACACTGTGTCCAAATTTCAGGTCTGTAGCTCTTACGGTTCTCGAGAAAATACTAATATAGTTTTAGACATAGTTAATTTTACATAATACAAAAAGTTAAAGTTTTCCAACCCTGGAAACGTCTTTTTAATTTTTTTCATATTTTTTTAATTTAAAATTCCAATTTTAGTCGTACTGAAATGTAAAATAAATTTATTTATTAAAAAAAATAAAAATTTGTTTTCGGTAGTTACTTTTATATGGCAAAATAAAGTTTAAGTTTTCCAGCTCTGCAATGGTCTGCTCGATTTTGCTGAATTTCAATACCAATCTATTTTGGAAAATTTCTGACACACCAGTCCAAGAACGAAGTCTCTAGCTTTTCTGGGAGCTTCGGAAAACCGATTTCACGTACAGACAGACGGACAGACGGACAGACGGACAGACGGACAGACGGACAGACGGACAGACGGACAGACGGACAGACGGACAGACGGACAGACGGACAGACGGACAGACGGACAGACGGACATCGCTTATTCGTCTTCCCTATGCATAAGGATCCAGAATATATATATTTTATGGATCGCTTATTGATATTATAGAAATTACAAACGGAATGACAAACCTATATATACCCTTTTACCATTTTTGTTGGTAAAGGGTATAACAACAACAAAATATTGAGAAAGAAAACGAAAGATCCGATCGCGTAAAATGGAAGAAAGTTTAATAGTAAGCATTTTGAATACATCTTAAATTGGTGATTTTAAGTCACACCATTTATTTGAAAAATGCAGTCACTAAAGTTAAACGTAACCTTCCTTGTAGTCCATCCAATTTCGTATTATTTTCCCACTAGTTTACCTATATATTGAGTATAAAATAAAATCAATAACAGTTTTTATTTTTTTAAACGTTTCCCGTAAAAGTGTCACACATTTTCAAAAAATTTATTTTTAGTACTGTTTCAGTCAATAAATATTTATTATAATTAAAAAGACTTTGAAGAATTTACTGCACCAAATTGATTGTGTTCATTCTCCGGAAAATGTTGTTGAGTATATCAGAAAAGCAATAATTCTGTAAAAGCTGAGGTTTTTGAGGCATCAAACAAAAAAAAATATATTTCTTCAATAAACCACTTTAATTGAAAATAAAACCAAAAATCAATTAAAAATGTATTTGAGTCAATTAAAGTTCTGTTTAAAAAAATTATTAATTACAAAATTTAATTGACTTAAATACATTTTTAACTGACTTTCAATTAAATATGAATATGAATATATTCTTCTATGCAGGCTTCTGGTAGCTATACTGAGCAGAAATCACGTTCTTTAAAGTTTTGTCTATAATTAAATGTTCTTAAAATTAATATCTTTGGAAAGCTCTGCTTTTTTTAGATAATAAATGTTATTGTTTTGAATTATAGCACAAAATGTTAATATCATGGTCACGCCCGTCACAAAATAATTACCGATATATAAAGAAACACACTAAGTAATATTAAAATAAATGTTTGGTAAAACAATTAAGCCTTGCCCCTGCAATCCAAAGTTAACTTAATTTTGTGTGGAATATAAAGAAGTCAATAAGCTACCCAGAGAATTTTCAGAAAAATAATGGCCTTGAACATAGAAGTAATAAAATATTTTATCTGCATGGAAACATTAAAAATTTCCAGCAATTAATATTTTCTGGTTATAGTGATACATATTAAATTTAATTGAACTAGAATGAATTTTAATCAGGATTAATTTTTTATCGGGCTTAAGTTCAGTATTTTCAATTCAGCATAGACAGCTAAAAAGTCTAGTTTAACTTTTTTTCTCCTCTCTAGAAAATCACATTAAATAATAAAAAAGTTATTTAATTCAATAAAAACTAAAAATAATGAACTTAAGCATGATTAAGAAATTATTCCTGATTTTCTGATTATTTTGAACAAAACTTCCGAAGAAAATCTAATTTTTTGTTAAATTATTTCTTTAGCTTGACAAGCAAACTATAATAAAAATAAACAATAATGCCCTTGTCAGCCTTTATTTAATGCAAATGAAACATTTTTATCACAAAAATTTCATTGATTTCATATAGAAAACCGTTTAGAAACAGTTTGCACGCTACGAGAAAAATTTCGTCCTTTGGCAATAAGATTCATCGAAACCAGCATCAAGAGGAGCTTCAGTTTAATGTTAATGTAATGTGGCATTTGAAATTATTTAATACCAACAACTGACTTAAACTAAGGCCACATTTTAAATATATATAATAAAAAAATTTCACAGAGAAAAATAAATTCAAATAAAAGTTGACCCATTAATTCGACTGTTAAATCCTTGTGTATAATGCACGAATTTTTTTTTTATTTCAATGAAATATGTTTTAATACTCACTTTAATTATTTTTTATAGTATACGTTGTTCTGCTTATTCCATAATTTTCATTGCCTCTCATCTATCTTAATATTAAACTAATTTATATCTGAATTCTCTTGCATCAATATTTTTATTTATATTTTAATTTTGCTTTTAATTATTAATATGATTTAATTTCACGACAATATTATTTATATAAGCACTATATATACTAGTTTACCACTAGACATTGATTTATTTTTATATATTTTGTTTTATATATCATTTATTTTTGCATAATTGCTTCTTTTTTCACCCATAACTCTTGTGTAAGTCTGATAGTTTGGCTTAATTTTGTTTTGCTTCAACTTTAACGAATTTATTATGAAATAAAATAAAATACATGAATACGAAGTAAACAATTGTGATCCTTGGTCTTTTGCATAATTTTCTTTTTAGTTATTTTTCTTTTTTTTATATATATAAAGTTTGTGTTAATATTGTTGCTGTTGCTGCAGCAATATTAACAATAACAACAATGTGAAAAAATCTTAAAGCAACTGTATTATGAAATGCAACAGTAGTTGTAAAAAAGCATAGAACAGTTCGTTTTTTTTTTAATTATAAAATAATAACAACAGCTCAAACACACACGCTGGCACGCCGACTGAAGTTTTTTTTTTTTGAAAACAAATGTATGCCCGGCACGTCAAACACGAAACCAAAACGTTGAAATATGTATGCTTACTGCACACACTCACTCACTCATTTAAAAACCAAAACAACAACAAAACTAGAAATCTCACTTAAGGACATCGAAAAGAAACCAAAAACAACAACAAACTGCACACGACTATTGTATTATTTTTAACGAGTGTAAACGAAAGCTATAAAAATTTTAATTTCCTTAACTTTTCTTCAATATACTTCTTTGCTTATATCATGCTTTTTTATAATTATTCCTTCTTTTCTGTTGTTTCCTTTTTTTACAATTGTTAAAGTTCTTTTTATTTATATCACGTTCTTTGCACAACACCTTGCAATGATTTGCATTTTATCTTTTATGCTAAATAACATGGCAACACTGCTGCGCGCACGTTAACGAATACACCGTCATTATTTAATATACATAACACTCCGACGGATGAGCTAAAACTGAATTTTTAGGTAAAATATTATTTTACTAACGCAAAGGACGACAGACATCGTGTTTAATTTTGCACACATACTAAACAAACTGACATACATACATACATACACACAGCTATGTGTAACATTCTTTATATGAAATTCAACATACACTCGTGCTCATCTGGCAAAATAAACAGGTCTACTCAACAAACTCAACACAACTCTCCACTAGAGTATTTCTATAAAAACAACTGCACATACACGTCAAAAAGCTTTTGCTCCAGTGTGACCAGATTCTAAACATTTTTGCAGCTAAATTGACTTAAAAAAAATAGCTAAAGTGCTAAAGAAAATTATTGCCAAAATTTAATAATTCTTTTTTAGCACAGAGTTTCTTTGAAATTGCTTTTTTTACAAAATTATTTAAAAAAATTTATATTCTTTGAGTGAAACAAAATTTCTTAAAAATTAACATATTATTTATTGAACATAAAAAAGGGCCGTATTCAAAAAAATATTTTATTTGAGCTTTAAAGTTCATAGTAGTTACCAAGCACTTTAAGGCTAACATTGCTTTATTAAGAAATTGTATTCAAAAGACAACTTTAATTATTTTGTAATTTAATAATAAATACTGGTAACTCCACCGTGTTCAACAACCAATTCACAGCTTATGATGTACAACATCGAATAGTATTTCATTCGAGTATTCAAATAATTTTTTATATAATTAAATAAATTTTTATTTTCTTGAAGTAAAGTAACCTACTTTAAAAAATATGAGCTTCTGACATGGAAGGAAAACAGATAAACATTTCTATGAAGTTAAAGTAAAAATAATATGATGAATAAAGAAAAATTATCACAATTTATTTTATTCGAATGAAATGAGTATTTGAATATCCAGATTTTTTCCATTCGTTTTGACACTGAAACATTTTTGTATAATTGAATTTATTTTAATATTTTTTTTATGGATTTTGCTATGTATTTTGAATCATTTGGATAATTTGGTGATCTTTTCCATAACATGACAGAAATAATAAATTTAAGATAAGAGCTAACACTTCTAGCTTCATTTTCAGATGTATCATGAATCAATATGTGCTATATGAACAAAAATATTTGAGGTGCAAAATACACATTTTGGAAATATGAATTTAAAATAGTCTTAACAAACGTAGGTGCCTACTTTAAAATTTTGATATAATAATTTTTTTTGAATACAACTTTACTTACTATTGCATATCAAAGCTATATTAAGTTTTTTTGAATACGACCCAAAAAAAGTATATAAGTTTATTATGCTGTTCTGTGTACCAGTTCAAGCTTGCAGTTATTACAATGTTTTTCTAGTTGCTTAACGCAGACCAAGAACCGCCACCGTAATTTTTTTAACTTTCGTCCCCCTTAGACAAGAAAAACAAATAAACTTGTACTCGTCAGGATGTCATATCATTTATAGACAATCTGCTTACTTGACAACATTTTTCCATATCCATATTCTCTCCTTTTTTAGAAATGTAAAAATATTGCCAAGTTATCAGATTGCCTATAAATGATATAGTTTATATACTACTTTTGATGGCCAAAATTTTGAAAAGGAACTTGGCGTTTTTTCACATTTATGTTTTGTGAGTATATTTTTTCTAGTAATAATGACTGCGCCAGTAGAAAAGAGCATAGTTACATAAAATAATTGGTTAGAGTGTGATGTGATGGGAGTAACCGCACATAATTTTCTAAAATCTGCTTATGCGAAGTACTTTTGAAAACGGTAAACTATAGCCTTCGTGGGTGGGGTTTCTGATTTTGGTAACTTACCTAAGCTTATTTGTCTACAAAATTTAAGCTCTCTACCGTATAATATTACGTTAAATTTTTATGGGAGTGGCCCCACATCCCTAATGTAACAATTGGTGCTGTAGAATTTTTCCAGTTCGTATCTCACACCTTAACTTATATTCTTAATATCGAGTTTAAAGTGCATGTCCATGCCCCCTGACTGAAACACCAGTGTTCTTAGATTTTTCTTGGTGATCTCTGATTTAGATTTATTTGTGTATCGAATTTAAAATCTTCATCGCAAATTTGAGTTTTAAGGGCATTTCTCCACACCCTGGACAAAACTTACGGGTTTAAACGGGTTTAACAACTTTTCGAGTTGCTCACTCATCTACACTTACTTGTGTGCCAAATTTAAATGCGAATTCTAGCTTTAAATTTTATGGGCTTATCAAGCCCACTTTTTTAAACTTAAGATTTTATTGTGAACAGCGCTTATCAATTATGTTGATTTTCATAGCAAACGGCTGATACGAAATACGCAAATAATATATTTACATCTGTTAAGCTGAAGTAGGTGAAGCAATGGTATAAAATTGTATGGGCGTAATCACGCCCACTCTTTAAGATGACCACTAAAAGTCTTGCATACGTGCAACTTGTATGCAAGGTTTCAATAAAATGGCTTGAGCTAAAACCTGTACATGTAGTTTTGAATTCAGAGCAATATTATCCTGGCCCCGCCACCCTTGGTTAAAATTTTTGGGTTTTTATATATTTCTAGTTGTTTGCTGACTTTCTGACCTTCTTGCGTATAAACTTTCAGTTGTCTAGCGCAAACTAAATTTTTATTTTTTATGGGTGTAACCCCGCCCACTTTTTAAATTATTTTTATTTTGGCCAGCGCTTATCATTTTTGTGTCATGTTTCGTTGGAAATGGATAATAATAAATACATAAATAGTATACTTGAATGTGCTGAGCCGAAGTACATATGTACATGAAAAAGCAGGCTTTAATTTTATGGGCGTGTAAATATGCACTTTTTTTCCTAAAAAATATATAGCCTTGCATTATCGCAACATGTATGCCATATTTCAATAAAATTGCTTGGGTTAAACGTTGTATATTTGCTTTTTAATTCTGAGCTTTATGGGCGTAGCCCCACCCCCTAGCTGTAACTTTGAGGTTTTTAAATTTTTTTAGTTAGTTGTTAACGCCCACTTTTTTAATAAAAAATATATAGCCTTGCATTACCGCAGTATATATGCCAAGTTTCAATAAAGTAGCTTCCTTCCATTAAGCGCCTTAGATTTGCTTTTTTAATTCTGACCTTTGAGGGCGTAGCCCCGCCCTCCTGGCTAAAAATTCCGAGTTTTCAGATTTTTTTTAGTTGAGTGCTAATCTAGACCTTGTTTTGTATCGAATTTCAGCTTACTAGCACAAACTAGCCCCGCCCCTTCTGGTTTAAATCTTCATGTTTTCAGATTTTTTTACTTCATTGCTCACGTAGATCTACTTGCATTTTAAATTTTAGCGCTCTAGCTATAGGGCAAGTGCTTCATCAATGTGATGAGTGATCAGTGAGTCAGTGAGTATGTCTTAAAATATGCACTTCTTGCACCTCCATGTCTCAGGAAGCTTTTGTTGCAAAACTTTCAAACTACGTATATGTAGTGACATAAATTAATTCTAATTATGTATTAAATTTAAGAATTTTACGACAACGGGCAACAAAGTTATAAGAGGGGTAAAAACACGACGAATGGCTTCCTGTAAATAAACACACTGCGTGCATTGGTCGGAACTTGGCCTGGCCAAGTTTGGAATCACTGAAAAACTCAATTTCGTGAAAATACGAGTTAGAGCCTTTCTACTTGAGACCAACGATATGTATGTGTGTGTTTTCGATGTTAAATTTGTACTGTGCTGCCATTATTGCAATGGCTACACGTGAAAATGACTAATATACCGAAAGTAGCATACCTTATATTTTTTAAAACTGTGTAGATTATAAACTTAAACAAGTAAGAGTGCTATATTCGGCTGTGCCGAATCTTATATACCCTTTACCAACGTACGTACATATATATAGTATACAGACACGTACATACATAATTGTTTTGTGAAAAAATTTATCATTTTTTTAAAGTTTCCATCTTTGGAGCTATAATTTTCATTTTTCAAATTTCATACACCAAACTTTCTTTCAGAAGCATAAAATATATTCAATTTATAAAGAAAAAGAAAAAAATTTTTAGACCTATTTAATTTTACATAACACAAAAAGTGTAAGTTTTCCAACCCTGGAGTCATAATTTTGGATTTTTCTGATTATTGATACCAATCTAGTTCTTTAAAAAATACATAAAATATGTTAAGTGAAAAAAGCAAGAACGAAATAAGCAAAAATTTAGTTTCATTTAATATTCCTTTAATATTAAAAAAATCAGTTAAGTGCGACTTTGAATCGCGCACGAATGGAAGGTTTTTTGCTTTTTTGAAGTTTTTTTCAGTTAAAACGATTTTTTCAGTTTTGTCGCTTTTTTCTCGTTTTGGCGATTTTGTCTGTTTTTGGAGGTTTTTTTCATTTTGGCGATTTTTTTCTGTTGTTGGGCTTTTCTTCATTTTGGAGATTTTTCTCATTTTGACGATTTTTTCTGTTTTTTTGGGTTTTTTCGCGATTTTTTTGTTTTTTTTTTTCGTTTTGGTGATTTTTTTCATTTTGGCGATTTTTTTTTATTTTTTGCGATTTTCTTTCATTTTGGCGATTTTTGTTTTCATTTTAGCAATTTTTCCGTTTTTTTGCGATTTATTTTAGCCTTAGAAATTTTTTTGTTTAATTTGGTGCTTTTTTTCGTTTTGGCGATTTTTTTCTGTTATTTAGGTTTTTTCTTTTTTGGCGATTTTTTTCATTTTGGCGATTTTTTTCTGTTTTTTAGGGTTTTTTTCGTTTTGGCGATTTTTTTTCATTTTGACGATTTTTTTCTGTTTTTTTTTTCGTTTTGGTAATTTTTTTCATTTTGGCGATTTTTTTTTGTCATTTTGGCGATTTTTTTCTGTTTTTTAGGTTTTTTTTCGTTTTGGCGATTTTTTTTTATTTTAGCATTTTTCCGTTTTTTTGCGATTTATTTTAGTTTTATAATTTTTTTTTTTAATTTGGTGCTTTTTTTCGTTTTGGCGATTTTTTTTTCTGTTTTTGGCTTTTTTTCATTTTGGCGATTTTTTTGTTTTTTGGGGTTTTTTTCGTTTTGGCGATTTTTTTCATTTTGGCGATTTTTTTTTCATTTTGGTGATGTTTTTCTGTTTTTTTAAGGTTTTTTTTCGTTTTGGTGATTTTTTTCATTTTGGCGATTTTCTTTCATTTTGGCGATTTTTGTTTTCATTTTAGCAATTTTTCCGTTTTTTTTGCGATTTATTTTAGTCTTAGAATTTTTTTTAATTTGGTGCTTTTTTTCGTTTTGGCGATTTTTTTTTTTGTTTTTGGCGATTTTTTTCGGTTTGGCGATTTTATAATTTTTTATTTTTTCAGTTTTACCGTTTTTGAAAATTTCAAGAGTTTTGCTCTTACGGTTTCCAAGATACAGCAAATTGTCAAAATTACATAGTCAAAATTGCATTAACTGATGGAACACCCTTTAATTTAAATTTTTTTTAAATTTTTGTGTTAATTTTTGTAGTCTGTATAAAAATACACTAACCTTACAAATTTCAAGTGTATATACATACAATTCTATATATACTACATGGGATTTTAAAATTTTTCGTTGCTCGTTTTGGAACACCCTTTAATTTCCAATTATCATGTATTTTTTGTTGTAGCGGCCAAAGGTCTACATACTGTGTCCAAATTTCAGGTCTGTAGCTCTTACGGTTCTCGAGAAAATACTAATATAGTTTTAGACATAGTTAATTTTACATAACACAAAAAGTTAAAGTTTTCCAACCCTGGAAACGTCTTTTTAATTTTTTTGTATTTTTTTAATTTAAAATTCCAATTTTAGTCGTACTGAAGTGTAAAATATGGACATTTATTAAAAAAAAATAAAAATTTGTTTTCGGGAGTTACTTTTATATGGCAAAATGAAGTTTAAGTTTTCCAGCTCTGCAATCGTCTGCCCGATTTTGCTGAATTTCAATACCAATCTATTTTGGAAAATTTCTGACACACCAGTCCAAGAACGAAGTCTCTAGCTCTTCTGGGAGCTTCGGAAAACCGATTTCACGTACAGACAGACGGACAGACGGACAGACGGACAGACGGACAGACGGACAGACGGACAGACGGACATCGCTTATTCGTCTTCCCTATGCATAAGGATCCAGAATATATATATTATATGGGTCGCTTATTGATATTATAGAAATTACAAACGGAATGACAAACCTATATATACCCTTTTACCATTTTTGTTGGTAAAGGGTATAAAAAAAGTGCTAAATAAATATTTAAAAAATTTAAAAGAAAATGCTAACTGCTAAATAGCAAGTCTTAAAACTAAATCAACAAACAAAATGCTAAATTTAGCTGCAAAAATTATAAAACGGACACACTGTTTTGCACATATTTTTATGTGAGAGAGAGTGGAGCCGGAAATTTGAGAAAGTCCTAAAATAAAATCTCTTTTGCTCTATTATTATCTTAAGCTGACAAGTAAAACAAATAGCTGAATAAATATATCAATTCAGTTAGCTAATTTCTCTTTAAATTTTTAAGACATATTTTGTTCAAATGATTTTTAGTTAAACTATAAACATTATTTCTGCAAGACAGTGAATAATTTTTAAAGTCTGCTCTAGGGCATACTTTTCAGCAAAAACATAATTTTATGTATATAATTAAACTAATAGAAATTGATCAATATGCAATTCGAAACATTATAACGAAAGCTATAACTTATGCACAGATAAATTCTATTTTAAAATCAACAATTTGGTTTTCTATAGTAGTTTGAAAAAAAAATACTATGAAGATATTGTCATTTCGAGGACTCCATTCTAAAATATGCCAAGTCAAAAAAGCTGGTTTTGAGATAAACGGCTTCAAAGTTTATTGATGATATCTTTTAATAACATATTTAAAAGGAAACTTTTTAAAAATTACTTTTGAAAGTATGCACATTTTTTGATAATTTTTAAAAAATTGTGGTTAAAAAAAATTCTTTTGAAAGTATGTACCCCTTTCTAAAAAAGGAGCTTTTTATACCCTTTACCAACAAAAATGGTAAAAGGGTATATATAGGTTTGTCATTCCGTTTGTAATTTCTATAATATCAATAAGCGACACATAAAATATATATTTTCTGGATCCTTATGCATAGGGAAGACGAATAAGCGATGTCCGTCTGTCCGTCTGTCCGTCTGTCCGTCTGTCTGTACGTGAAATCGGTTTTCCGAAGCTCCCAGAAAAGCTAGAGGCTTCGTTCTTGGACTGGTGTGTCAGAAATTTTCCAAAATAGATTGGTATTGAAATTCAGCAAAATCGAGCAGACCATTGCAGAGCTGGAAAACTTAAACTTTATTTTGCCATATAAAAGTAACTACCGAAAACAAATTTTTATTTTTTTTAATAAATAAATTTATTTTACATTTCAGTACGACTAAAATTGGAATTTTAAATTAAAAAAATATGAAAAAAATTAAAAAGACGTTTCCAGGGTTGGAAAACTTTAACTTTTTGTATTATGTAACATTAACTATGTCTAAAACTATATTAGTATTTTCTCGAGAACCGTAAGAGCTACAGACCTGAAATTTGGACACAGTGTGTAGACCTTTGGCCGCTACAACAACAAATACATGAGAATTGGAAATTAAAGGGTGTTCCAAAACGAGCAACTAAAAATGTTAAAATCCCATGTAATATACATACAATTATATGTATATACACTTTTTATACAGACTACAAAAATTAACACTAAAATTTCCAAAATTTTAAATTAAAGGGTGTTCCATCAGTTAATGCAATTTTGACTATGCAATTTTTACAACTTGCTGTATCTTGGAAACCGTAAGAGCAAAACTCTTGAAATTTTCAAAAACGGTAAAACTAAAAAAACAAAAAATTATTAAATCGCCAAAACGAAAAAAATCGCCAAAAACAAAAAAAATCGCCAAAACGAAAAAAAAGCACCAAATTAAAAAAAAATTTCTAAAGCTAAAATAAATCGCATAAAACGGAAGAATTGCTAAAATGTAAAAAAAAAATCGCCAAAATGAAAGAAAATCGCTGAAATGAAAAAATCGCCAAGATGAAAAAAAAACCGCCAAAACGAAAAAAACCCAAAAAAACAGAAAAAAGTCGCCAAAATGAAAAAAAAACCCAAAACAGGAAAAAATCGCCAAAAACAAAGAAAAAATTGCCAAAACGAAAAAAAAAATCGCAAAAATGAAAAAAATCGCCAAAACGAAAAAAAACCTAAAAAACAGACAAAAATCGCCAAAATGAAAAAAAAAATCGCCAAAATGAAAAAAAAACAAAAAAATCGCCTAAATAAAAATAAAAACAAGTAAGAGTGCTATATTCGGCTGTGCCGAATCTTATATACCTTTTACCAACGTACGTACATATATATATTTTTTGTAAGAAAATTTATAATTTTTTTAAAGTTTCCATCTATGGAGCTATAATTTTCATTTTTCAAATTTAATACGCCAAACTTTTCTTTCAGAAGCATAAAATATATTCAATTTATAAAGAAAAAGAAAAAAAATTTTAGACCTATTTAATTTTACATAACCTAAAAAGTGTGAGTTTTCCAACCCTGGAGTCATAATTTTGGATTTTTCTGATTATTGATACCAATCTAGATCTTTAAAAAATACATACAAAAACGAAATAAGAAAGAACCTAGTTTCATTTAATTCCTTTAATATTAAAAAATTCAGTAAAGTGCGACTTTGAATCGCGCACGAAAGGTAGGCTTTTTTGTTTTTTTGAATTTTTTTTCAGCTTAAACGATTTTTTCAGTTTTGTCGCTTTTTTCTCGTTTTGGCGATTTTTTTCTGTTTTTGGAGGTTTTTTTCATTTTGGCGATATTTTTCTGTTTTTGGGCTTTTCTTCATTTTGGAGATTTTTCCCATTTTGACGATTTTTTTTCATTTTGGCGATTTTTTTTTTGTTTTTGGGTTGATCGCCTGAATAGGCGATTTTTTTCTTTTTTTTTTTTGTTTTTTTTTTAATTTTGGCGATTTTTTTGGGGTTTTTTTCGTTTTGGCGATTTTTTTTCATTTTGGCGATTTTTTTCCTTTTGGTGATTTTTGTCTGTTTTTAGGTTTTTTTTTCGTTTTGGCGATTTTTTTCATTTTGGCGATTTTTTTTCATTTTGGCGATTTTCTTTCATTTAGGCGATT